>JAOTRS010000048.1:3270875-3286321 GCA_028565755.1 Dinotopterus cunningtoni | reverse complement strand
GTAGTGTATAATTTAAAAACAGCTTAAAATTCTATGTTTATTCTATATATCATTGTATAATGTTCATGTACCAGTCACACACTGACTCTTCAACAGCTATTTTATAATCTTAACCTTTTCCCTATCAAAATAATGAACACGGAGTTCATTATGCTCCTCAGGCTTTACATAGTGCTGAATATATAAAACATAGATTCCTTTTTGCTCAGGTTCTCATTTCTTAAAAACACATTCAAGATATTTTCACAACTCCTTTGAATGTGGCCAAATTATTGCACAACACCATGGCACCACAACAGGATATCTGCCACAACTCATCTATACATACAAAGCTTTGTCTTTGCAAAAGGTTGGCACATGCTAGCTATTCTCATTACACAAGAGTTCTACTGTGACTGCCCACAATCAGCATGGTTATTATAAATCAGTTCATTATAAATAATTTGGTTATAAGAAAAGTTACCACTGCCTAATACTAATACTATGAAAGTGCTATGTGAGCCTACATGTCCATAATTCTACTAAATCACAACAAAGAATGTTGCCTACATTTTTTTCTTTTTAAATGAGAAAGCTCAATGTTCAAGACAACACAGCTACCTGGCTTGACTGGTTTTCTCACTGGAGATAATTACACACAAAAAAAGAAACAAATAAAACACTCATATTAAATTCAAAACAACAAATGATTTAAGAGCTAGAATATTATATATGCCATATTTACATAAATCACTCATCCTTACTTACATATCACTTACCTACGGGATGTCTAGATGCACTGGGAATAATTCCAGCAGGACCAGAAATGCATTTTAAACATTCATAAGAGAATCTGCCTAGATTTACATCAACCATGAATCAAGTGCTGCTGATGAGAAATGCAGACGCCAACGTGTGTGGTGGAAGAAAAGACAGTGTGTGTGTGTGTCAGAGAGAGAGAGAGAGAGAGAGAGAGAGAGAGAGAGAGACAAACAGAACTCCATAAATAATACAAAGCAATGATGCATTTAGATGTTACGAAGTGGAACATCACATTCCGCTTCCCCACTTTCTGTGGGTAAGCCGTTACTTTCTTCCAAAACTCAACAGTTTTTTTTCTTAGTGCCAATTAGCTCAGTTGTTTGTGGTTTTTACAGTACTCTTCCTCCTTAACAAGTCCTCAAATGACACTGACCATATTTAGAAAGCCAATAAGAGGAAGAAGGGTTTATGTAATTGAGATTTTATATAACAGCTTTCAGAGATTTGTCATTTCCAGCCTCTGCTTTGTCACAAACTGGACTGTATGTTGCTGGAAAACCACCTACAGATGCACATGTGCGCACACACACACACACACACACACACACACACACACACACACACACACACACACACACACACACCTTGCACTGCGATGAGGTATGATGTGAATGTGAAGATAGGAGCAGGACCATAGTGCTGCTCTTAGACAGGGCTGTCATTTTTCTTCAGGTTTGACACTTACGTACAATGGGTTTCATAAATTACTTCTGTAGTTTGTAGATTAATAGGGTTACTAGGGTTACTGTATTCCCAATAGTGAAAAGGAAGTTTTGTTGTTCAGTTGGGTCTCTCGGTAGAGGAAAAAGTAGTCATAGTTGTGTATTATTTCCACTCTTATGGAAGTGGTCGTGAATGGGGACCAAGTTTAAAAAAGGTGGGAGAACAATTCTTTCCCATACCCGTCCCATTTCCCTGATCTTATACCACCTGATGCCTACTTGTGGGGAATGTTAAAGGACAGTGTGTTCAACTTTGTGGAACTGTCCAGAACTGTGCCTGTATTACGTGACCAAACCGGCTCCTTTTGCAGGAGTCTGTAGCAACCTTTGTTCGGGGAATCCAGGTTGAGAATCTGCATGAACGATATAAACACTGTCTACAGCGATGTGGTACACACAGACTTCAAACACTTACTTCACGGATACCGTGGTAAATCAACACACTAATAGTGTGTATGTTGGTTTCTTTCAATAGAAATAAACTCATAGATGACAACAAGGTACTATTGTTAGTTTTTTTCATTTCTGTACTGTGTATTTTGTTGCATATTGTACTTATGCACCACCCCTAAAGCATATACACAGTGTCACGCGCTCACTGACAGTAAACAAAGAAAGACAGCTAACAATAACTGGCACACTTCACATGACATCACCTGAATGCCAATCTCAAATACAGAGAAAGACTTCCATGCACCACAACCAGCATGATGTTCTCAGTGACTGCTCATACGTTACATAATCCCACACTTACAGCTTACTCAGTCTCATCACAATTCAAAGATGTGCAGTCCAAATCAAACTAGACTATAGCACTAGACTAAGGCAGTGCACAGAGACTTAATTTGTGTTAGATACTGTATAGTCTTATCTGCAGTAAAAAAAAAAAAAAAAACAACTAAAAACTGTTCCTACATTTGTGGTCTGATGAGACCCTATGCCAAAGCAATGGGGATGTAATGGTAAGAAGGGAAATGTGTGAAAAGATGCACCCATTATGTATAAAGGAAACTGTACAATAGTGATGGGTCGTTCATGAACAATTCGTTCTTTTTGAACGAGTCTTTAACATGACTCAGAAGAACGAGTAGTCTCAAACAGTGATTCTACTGGGCGCGTATGCGCAAAGCATCGCAAAACCTCTGTAGGTTATGTACAGAAAACAGGAATACGTAGTTACCTTTGAGTTTTCTAGTCGGAATTGTTCGTTTTTTTGTCACATGACTCCCATAGACGCCATGCAGTGCAATAGATTCAAAAGAACGAATGACTCGGACTAGAAGACTCATGAGAAGAACCATTCAATTCTGTTTCTGTAATTCCGCACTGCATAGCATTTATGAAAGTCACGTGACAAAAAAACGAACCATTCGGACCAGAAGATATGAGAGATGAGCTGCTCATTCTGTTTATCATAATACGTCCTTAGCTGCATTGTAATATTTTCATTACTGGAACTACTGTATAGCCAAAATTTGTGTACGTAGACATGTTGGGGGGTCTGTTTATTGAAAATGTAACATTTAATTTTATTTCTGATCAAAAGAACAAAAATAACTAAATGACTTAAAAGAAGAATCGTTCATTTTGATCAAAGCGATTCAAAGAAAATGATCCAAACTTTCAATCACTACTGTTCAAGTCTCTGGAGGAAGTGTTATGATCTGGATTTGCTTCAGTTGGTTAGGTCTAGGCTCAGCAACATTATTTGGCAATAATATTCAGCTGCCTACCTAAAAATGTTCTTTATCCCACCAATGGATGTTTCTTTCCGGAAGGCACAGGTATATTCCAGGACACCAATAGTAAATGAGTACTTTTAGTCCAAGTACTGAAGAAACTGATACGTCTTGAGTTGTCGTTTAAACTTTAAAGTACTTCTTGGGGCATAAGGATACTTTTTCACACATAAATTGGACACTGACCGTAACCCCTTAATTTAAAGTCTTTGAGATGCGTTGGAAAAGATTTGATTTTACTGACACCAGTACAAGATCTTGGCAAAAATTAAATGTTAACCTTTCATAAAATTGTCCAAACAAATCCATGGCAAAACTGCATTGTAATCAAATCTGCAGGAAGTCCAAAGAAATATGAACATATGTGACCTTTTTTTATTCAGGCAAAGTACAATTCAGCGATTTTGTTCTGTGACATAATCAGGATTTAAAATCATATTTTCCCCGTAGTAACATGAACGCAGAGTGGCTTCTGTTAAAGACTGGAATGTAAAGAGTGTACTGTACAAACACAAGTCAGTCCATTTAAACAAACATTAATCTAAATTTAATTACTTTTAACATTTAGTACTTAAAATCCAGCCCATAATTGTACAGTTATGCAATTATAACACAGGCAGAACAAACCTCATCTGTAATACCACACTTTACCAAGTATGGACAAATCACTAAGGGCTTGAGCAGATTTTTTTTGTCTGACCTATTTTTTTATTTTAGTATTATTACAGCAGATCAGCAGACAAACAGAGAAGTGCTTATTAAAAGTTAAAGAAACAGAAAACTCATGAGAGGGCGAGGCAATTTCTCAGTAACATACAATACAATATTATAATTTGCAGACATACAATATTTTTGTCTTATTAACTACGGGAAAGAGAAAACGTCTCATGACACAATGACTGTTTATGGCTGCAGTAACATAAGTAATAACAGGAATTAACTTGTTTTACAGATATGCCACTGCATTTAATATAACTGAACCTGCTCACTCACTCGAAAGCGGTTATCCTGTAAACTGTATGTACAGAATCATTGGAGCCCTGGAGCCTATCCCAGGAGACATAAGGCATAAGATGAGACACAATCTGAGGTGCCAGTTCATCCCAGGGCACCAACATGAACATACTCACACATTTACTTACAGACTACAGGAAATTTGGAAACTCCAAAAGGCCTTATATCTGGGAGGAAACAGGACCACCCGGAGGAAGCCCACCAAGCACAGACTGTCAACAAGCAAACTTCACACATACAGACCTGAAGGGAGGACTCCAACCCCTCAATACTGAAGGTTTGAGGCCACCGGGCTATTGCTGAATATATTAAATGTTACAAACACAACATAGCTGCCAAAGCAGAAGTATATTGTCACTGTTGGCCAACAACAACTTACCACTGCACAAAAATACACAGTGACAGTTTCTGCATATTACATCCTATCAATACCAAGCACTCTCAAGAAGTTCAATTCGACACAATTCCTCAAACAGTTTGTTGTCTGGAAATCTGTTGTCTGTTTGTCTGGAAATAAGAGGCCTAAACCTGTTCATGCAGGACAATGCCCCTGTGCACAAAGTGAGTTACATGAAGACATGATATGCCAGGTATGACGTGGAAGAACTGTAGTGGCCCTGACCTCAACCCAATTGAACCAACATTTCATAAAAAGCTTTAAAGGTCGTTTGTTCAGAAATGACATGATTAAACCAAAACATATATTGGTATGAAGAATCTGTTGGTTAAAAAAAACAAAACAAAAAAAACAAACAGAACAGACACAGCCACCCTCCCAGCAGGACTTTTTTTTCATCCAACTGTCACACAGCTCATGGTAAGTGAAGGGTTGTGAAGGATGCAGTTGACTGAAAGCTACTCGTAAGCAGCTTCAAACGTGTGCCAAGTGCACTAATGTTCCCCAAAAAAACTTATTTTTAATACATTTTAGAGTTTCCTCTGCAGTATTGGACAGCGGCCAAGTGCAGTAATCTTGCCATTGCTCTACCAAGGTAGCTTCGGGCTTAGAGATTGAGTTTTAGCATTTATGGATTGGTTAACCTAAATCTGAACCAAACTTGCCAGTGTTACTGACAACAAAACCAACAACAGACAGATCCTATAAAATCTATAAAGTTGACAGAGGTTGTCTATAATGCAATGTGTGGACTGGCTAATAAGTGTCAAAAATGCTAGACACAAATGTAGGTGGCAGATGGTGTTATCTAACCATCTGCACAAGGACATCTGGCTCACAGAATCTCAAGTTCAGTGAAAACCAGTGATTCATGAGACTCATCACAGTGACTTAACAACCCAGATGCATAATCACAAAATGCTATGTGAGCCATTATCCCATCTGTCCAGAAGCCAACAAACGATGAAACCCTCACAACACATCATGTTCATCTGTTCAACAACAGAATATAGTCAACACCACCAGAGTGAAGTCCTTAAGTACTTCATCCAACAATGTTAGATGTTTCACACCAAATTAGTGTCATAATTCATTTGCAGAAAGGTAATTCTTTCTAAAGGTATTCCGAATAAGACTGCTTAAAGGATGATGTTAAGTAGTTCTCACATGAAATCATCACCTCAGAGACAAGGCACACCTTCTATGATTTTAGAAAAGAATGAAAGATTTTTGGAAACTGAAAGAAATTTAAGTTTTTGAAACAGTACAGTTGTTATCAACGTACTGGGATTTCACAAAGAGTATTACAAGTTTGCTTAGTTGTTTTTTGCTTGTTGAAGAATGGGAAACAGCAGTGTATGTGCGATGCTGTTTCCTTGTGGTCAATTTAAACTAGAGTTAAATTCGTTTTGTAGTAGTTTGTTATTATTTTGGAGGCCAATGTTCTTTGTTTTGTGAGTTGCGTGGATGTTGTCCACACTGTGAAGTGTTCGATCCAAAATTGTTTTCAAATCAGCACACAATGACAGAAAGCAATAAAAGGCCTAGGCCTATAGTTTGCCATTGCATCACAGGTACCACATATTATATATTGGAAATCTGTAGGAGATAAACATACTCCAAGTTGCTGAATTAAAATTCCAAGTTGGAACGTGATTTTACCTCACTGCGTTTCACTGTGTACTGTACCTACTGTATATGGTTGGAATAACAATTAAAGCTTTGACTTTGATTTAGATTAGAACCTTCTGTGACGCGATGCAATAACCTTCCACCAACAAAGACAATGCAACACTTTCCAAAGCCCTCTATTAAATATCAAACCCATCGACACTGTAGCAATTTGTGACAGCGTGTCTGTCCAACACTTACTGTACTTTATAAAAATTATTGTGTTTTGTATAGGTTTGTGTGACGTCGAATTTTTTATACCATTAAAAAAACATGATTAATGATTAAATAATTACAAAACCAATAAAGAAAATTAGAAAAACAAGTTGGGCACAAGGGTAAAAAATGATGTATGATGTAAATGATACTGCTGTGATGAGTGCAATTAATCAGTTATGATGCACTGTAAACAATAATTAAAATATAACAGGACTTTTTAAATATAATCTTTTACCCATCACTGACATTTCATAATTGAGCTGCGTCAAACAATTTGAATATGGGAGATCATCATTAACAATTTGTAAAGTGTCTAATATCACATTTTTAGTCCTATTAAACAGGACTTTTTGCTCTATTGTTTAGCCAATTACCGCAAAATCCGGAAGTGCCGGATTTGTCCCCGTCAACTTTTTTACTGAAAAATAGGCATCTATGTGTGTTTTGTTTGCACTGTCAGAGCACATAAATCTTAAAACAGCTTCTTTAATTACACTTTTTCAATTAAAGTCCTAAATGACTATTGGTTCTGTTGTACTATAACGAACTTCAAAACTTCATGCAACTCAGATCCGTACACAGGTCCTTAGCATCAAAGCAGCCTCGGCCAAACATACACGGCTAGACTTTATTATACATCAGTGATCTCAAACATTCTCTATTTATCTTGAAAGAGGTTAAGAGCATGCGATGAGTCAAGGGTAGAGCATGTGACATGCCAAGAAGGGGGCATAGCTTCCAGTAAGTGCCAATTATAAGGTGTTCATGGTACCTTCAAGTGGTTGATTGTGGTTCAAGTGGTTCAAGTTAGGAATTTTGACAAGTACTGTGAAGTAAAAAAAAAGAACACCTACAGTACATGTCTTTTGTTTGCTCTGTCAGAGCGCATAAATCTCAAAACATTTTCTTTAACCCCACTTTTTCAATTACAGAATATTTTTGAGAATGTCAAAACCACCCCCTCTCCAGTCTTCGTACTTTTTCAGCCATGGCTGTGCAAATCAAAGGTATACTTGTTCAGTGTTTGCTGCATGTAGCTGCAGGTTTCAAGAAAGACAGGCAGTGTTGATGTCAGAAATAGTGGACTACCTGAGTACACCATATCATGCTTGACACCACCTTTTCAAGTGTACTGAAGCACAGTACGCTGATCCATTCCCCAGCATGGCTTTAGGGTGAAGTGTACTCAGTTCCGTACCTAGGTCCTTAGCGTGAAAGCAGTCTGGGCCAAACATACACGGCTAGACTTTATTCTCTATTAATGATCTGAAAACATTCTTTATTTACCTTGAAAGAGGCTGAGAGCATGCTATGAGTCAAGGGTGTGAGATGCAGAGAAGTAGGCATAGCTTCCAGTAAGTGCAAATTATAAGGTGTTCATGGTAAGTGGTCATTTGCAAGTTGCAATAACCATAGGATTTTAGCAAGGGAATGTTAGTGTTAACTTTAATGGTAATGATTATCATCTCAAAATTTATTTAATCAGTGTACTGTATATTATCTAAAGCCAACACTGCGATATATCCATCTTAAAGTTAAGAAGGGAATGGTACACGGTTTTCAGTGTGGAGTGGCCATGTTTTTATAACATGTGAAAAATGATTTCCCGACTGAGAAAATGCATGCGAACGCAAGTTGGAAAGCTTTTATAATACACATCCATCTAATATTTGTAGTAACACGAGTGTCTTATGTTGTTTTCACATTCAGACTTAAAAGCACACCTCAGCAAATGAGACCATTCGCTTGAATGCAGTGCGTGAACACAGCATTGTAATTACACTTGCTCTGATGGCAGCAGGTACTGTAGCATTAGCTTGCTAAGCTAAACATGCTAAAATTTAAATGCCTAAAGTTTAAAAATGTCTAGAAAGTTCTGTGTGGAAGCATTTTACAACAAAGGATTCCGACACTGCGACATGCAACAAATGAATTTCAACACTTTGAAGACACGCCGGATGAAGTTAAAAAGAGAGGAACGCACCATGTTTAAAAGCTTGCAGACATCAGCTGGCAGTGTGTTTGTCCCTGAGCCCAGTCAGACCAACCCTAGTACAGTCAGGAGAGGTGTGTTTTTTTGCAAGATAAGGCAAATATGGTTATATTTCCTCAAAAGAAATGCTGAAATTTAAAGCTGGTTTGTAGTATAGCAAAAATACCAGCTACTTTGCTTTTATTGGTGTTAAATTATTATAGTTGGGCTAGGTACTGTGCAAATTAGTTGTGTTTTGTATATCCTTTTATTTATGTATAATTCTTATATATAGCTTATTTTTATTTATTTTTTCCTATAAAAAGCCATTTTATGATTTCCAGAATTTTCGTGGCTCTTAAAAAAACAAAACAACAACAACAAAAAATTATACACAACCCTAGTGAATAGATAAGGTCTATAGAGGAACAGCAACATTTTACTATTTTCAAATGCAACCTTATAATATAAATTTTAAAAACATATCTTTTTTCAAATCGATTTTAGAGTCACTGTGGTGATACTTTCATTTCCACACAAAAGAATTGTGATATGTAACTGAATCAACCCACCTCCACACATCTCTATAATCTAGGGTTCAATTAAGAAAAGTAAAAGGAGATCTTTACAAAATCTGTACAAATGGAAAGCACTGAGGCTGTTAAGAGAATGAGATTAGCACCATCCCCAACATTTTAATCACAAGCTCAAAGCAAAGCACAAGAGCCAAAACAACCATTAGGAGCTATAACACCAAAAAGTAGTCTAAAGTGCTGTACTAAAGTTGCTTTGGTTTCCAACGTCCCAGGGGTTGTCTCTCTTAGGGACAAGTTTTTTTTTTGCTGTTTTATAACAATGCTCTTTTTCTAAAAATGGATCTAGAAACATGGCACGTAGTGTTTGCCTGTTTATTAGGGAATGGTCATTTCATTTCCATTAATACTTGCAGCACAATGTGCTGAACAGTGCAGGTATACACACATGCCTGCAGGCTGTTATGATTGCACCCCTTGTGTTAAGAATAGGGCTTTGAGAGCAGGAAAGGGAGAGGCATGACCTAGAAGAAAAGAATCAAAGCTCAATTTCATATGGAGGAAAAGAGAAAGGAATAAAATAAGAGAGAGGGACAGAGACAGAGTTAAAATAATAGAATAGCATCCATTTTAATTGAAAGTAGCTATGTAGTGTCTAATCAAAGTGGAGGATCTATCACTCACTCACACACACACGCACCTCCTATAAATATGGGCAGAAGTAAAAGTAGTATACAAATTTCACATCCCTTTGTCTCCTTCTCCAGTACCCCTCATCACCCCAAAAACCTCTACACTCGAAAAGATTGAAAGCTTTCGACTAGTTTTGAAGAAGGTCGTGAACTCTCGACTATGTAGGAGTGTGTGGAGTGACTGAAAATAATTCCCTCCACTGATCCACACTCATATTTCATACCCCATACTGTGAGCCCTCATTCAGACATATTATGAAAGCATGGAGTCTGTGGTCTGCAAAGGAAACAATACAGGCTTATTTGAAAAATAATTATTATGAAGATACTGTGAGGCTGGCAATTGAAAGATCTGCTGGGGGTTTCATCAGGCAGGTGAACAGACCTTCCCGGTCAAAAGGGAAGGTCAGTTTCATAATCAATTAATAATGGATTACATCAGCTACAAGGGGTGCATTTACATGGACCATAATATTTGATTAATAATCAGAATAATGGCCCGATCAGAATAAAAATGGATCACGTAAACACCAGTCGGAATAGTGATAATCTACTCACTCTGTAAATATTACCCATGTAAACACTTGATCTGATTTTCTACTATCAGAAAAAGAAAAAAAAAATCTCTGTGCATGTTTACTGTAGATCAACTATGGGTACCATTAGGTACACTAACTTGAGTTTCCAGGAAGGAAATTTTGCTTCCATTTCTGTTCAATAAACTTAGTGAGATCAGCTTGTTGTTTCTGGCTGAGGAAGGGAAACTGACTGGCTCACAACATCATATGTCGTGAAGCATCTAGCCAAACACAGGTAAGATAAAATTCTTGTAACCAATCATAACACAGGAGACAAGATTTATCAGAAAATATTAGAAGTCAAACATAACCTCAAAGTTTCTTCTGTTATATTTCTGGCACTTTAAATACTTCACAGCACATAGAATCACATGTGCATGTCAAAAAAAGTTGAGCATGCGAACGCACATCTTATCAGATCAGTGTCAACAGTTAGGTTGGAATCTCTATGGATTGGAATGATTTCAGGCTGATTGATGAAATTGTCCATGTAAATGTAGCCATTGTCATGTTTGGCTTCTGCCTCAATTAAATGCATATTAATGTAGTGTAAGTAGTTTGTTGAAAGGTTATCACTGACTGATCGTCATGTTGTAGTGTGCTTCTTAAGGTATACTGTACATCCAAATGGCCCCACTGGGAAACCTAAAGAGGGACAATAATAGGGAATTTTGTAAGTGCATTTATTGTGTTCCCACACATTTTTGTCTGAGTTTTTATTGCCTAGTACAGTGGAACCTTAGTCTGCGTGCGTTTTGTAAGACAAGCAAAAATTTTTGATAAATTTTAATGCAATAAATGAGCAAGGTCTTGACATACAAGTAGTATGCATGTGCTTTGTCTGCCGAGTGTCACGTTATCACAGCTGAGACAATGGTTCTTCTCTCTAATGCGCTGCAATCATCCCCCATGCTCAGTCTCAGTGTTGCTGTTTGATGTCCAGTGGAAGATTACAATACAGCAACCATTAGCACTTTCACATAGTGGCCTCTCATTTGCTACCCATAAGGCTTTGCCAGAATAAATATATATTTTTTTATAAAACAGAATGCCAGTAGGTGTTCATAAGCACATTACTGCTGTGTTTGTTTAGGCCTACCATCCAGAGGATACCAGCGGATTTCTTTTGCAAACCACCAAGCTGTGCTGTGCTGCAAGTGTGTGTTTACCAATGAAAGACTAAGTGCATTGTTCCTATGATACCTTCTGGTGTGTTCCTTGAAAATGCCACGTTGGTACCAGAAGTGGAACTGGTTAAGACTAAAAGAATGTCTAAGATAAATCAACTACTGATCAGGGGATCCGTGTGCGGAGTGTTATGCATGTACAACACTTCCCAGCCGCAATGGCACCTGCTTAAAGAAGAGGTTTCACTGGCAATGGAATGCTGATTTAAGTCAAACAGCCTTTCAGTCGTGCTTCTGCCAAGTTCCAAACCTCATAGTCCTGCAAATACAGTATATGCCCAAGATTGCACAGAAAAAGGAGGAAAGATTTATAGTAGGTGGTTGGTTGCTGACTCATGCATCTAAGACAGGAATACCTCCATTTTCCTGAAGAGAAACTGAACAACCTAACCTAATGGACTAGGTTAACCAACTTTACTTTTGAGAGTCTGGTCCATAGAGAATGTAAGACCTTAAGAAAACCTCCGTGAGTCATTTTCCTCAGACTTTAGTGCCATCTGGCAACAGACACCAAAGGCAAACAGTGCAAACTAGGCTTAATCTTGTATTCTATTTCCCGTTAATCCAATCCAATTATAAGCTGAGTGGACAAGAACGGCTGGACTGTATAGTCCTTTTCATGGAGCTCCACTCACAAATGCTACAGCATAATCTTGTCACTGAGAATAAAAGTAGAGTTGCCTTTCTTTCATAGGCACCATCCCAAAAACCTTGGTGTGGTTCTCTCACTCACACACACACACACACACACACACACACACACACACACACACACACACACACACACACACCAGCCTGAATCAAACCAAAGTGTTAAGCTAGAAAAAAAGCCCCTGATGGAAACAGACACGGCAGCAGTGACAAAAAGAGAAGCTGAACTTTACATTTGCATACTAATGGGCATAATACATTAGACAGAATGCAAGATCAGCAGATGAAAGAAGACTTCTAAGAGCTCATTGGAGAGGCATCTGACGGTCTTCCTCCTGCATCTGGCGTCCATCCCGTTTCATTGAAGATCCGTGGGAAATGATTTTGTTTATTGGAGCCTGGACTGTCACAAGAGTAACCAACAAAAGACAGATGCCTAGAAACAAATAAGATATAAAGAACTCACAGTGGGACAGATGCAAAACTCCAAACTAAGAAGGCACCTCCGGAGTTTATGCAATGGTCTGTACATCCAGATCAGGGCCATCAAATCTGGGTTGAACACTTTTATAGGAGTTAGGTTTTTCAGAACATGGTTCTAATAACAGTTCCAGACTGGAATGCATTAATTAATGCATTTTATCTCTTAATTCCTGGATAAATTTTTAATTTCTAGATAATGGAAAACCAATAAGATCTAATATAATAATAACAATAAAACTGTGCATTTAAAGGCCCTCAAATATTAAAAGGTCTCAAAACTCTGTGAAAGTGTGTCTTTTAAATCACTATGCTAAAATACCGCTCAAACTCTGTTTTACACTTCTTCCAAGTGTGCCATTTCAGTGTTTATGTAAATGAGCTTCTGCCAAGCAACACCCCATCAAAAATCAGCAGAACAGAGGAACAAGCCAGGTGTATACTTGTATGAAATTACATTAGGAGAGAAAGTGTATGTGGCTTGTTAAAGGCCTGGCCAATAAACAAAAAAAGGGAAAAAAGGACTAAAACAAGGAGTTTCTTCTTTCATTTACATCTTGTATCAGACACTCTGAAATATTTCCAACATGTAAGATTTTTCAGGAGAGAAAAGCCATGTTGACATAAAAAAGGTATCCCAAGGTATTCCAAAAACTGTACGACCACCATAAAAAGTATTTTTACATAAAAGTTTAAGTTTTTATAAAAACTTTTCTTAATCATTCAAGCTTTTTCTTGCTAGTGTGCTTTTGCTTATTGTCCTGTTGATTCACCCCAGTTTCAGTCAGAATACACCTGATATAAAGAAGAGTTCGTGGTCAGCTCGATGACTGGAAGGTGCCGAAGTATTTTCATAGCAAAACATACCCAAATCATAATAAGTTATTACTACAGCAAACTTCTACTCATTCAAAATAAATAAAAAATTAAATATTTGTTATGCAAATGTAGCATTAAAAGCCTCAGGAGCTAAACAACATTAATTTTGCACTGATTTTGGAATATAGTGTACATTTTATTTTCATACTGGTTATCTTAATTAGATTCGGACTTAAAGCATTTATTTATTTAAAAAAAACAACACATGAATTAATTTTATGATAAAAATTTTGCCAACTGTATGGACTGAACTGTAGATGTTTATTTGGGTTGCAAAAGTCACTGTAGCTGCAAATTACACTCTCAACTGGCTATATACAGTATCAGGTTTGTTCAACATTTTTCTAATAGTAGTGTCATAAAAATTTAAATTCAACATTCTAACAGAAGCCTAAAGATCACTATACTGTATGTCTTTTTGCAAATTGTCATTTGCAAATTGCTATGTTAATTAACTTCTTTCCATTTACTTTAAGGAATGCTGTTTTGCAAAATCCATCTTTTAGCCATTTTTAGACATTCTGGTGAGTCTACAGTGTGTGTGCGTGTGTGCGTGCGTGTAAACAATCTAAAAACATGGGGGAAAAAAAAACTATTTGTACAAGCCAATACAATTTTCCATCTAATTCCATCTAATACAAGTTCATATAAGAAGATATAGTCCCCAGGCTTTCTGTACAGCTTTAGATAGACTAAAGAAGTGAAATAAAGAGCATTTGAGGTAAGAACGAATGCATTATTCGAAATTATTATCTGGAATTATAATTATCACATTTTGGGGGAGCTCTGAGACCTACAAAAGAAAGAAATTGTAAAATATGAGACCTTTAAGAGCTTCAGCATAATGGATGACTTCTTGGTAAACAAATAAGTGACAAACCGTTCTGTATTTTATTTGTAACTGAAAGAGTGCGCATACATACAATAAATTTTTATGAAGAGTGGTTCCAAAACATTACAAGCATATGAAATGAACTTCTATCAAAACAAAGAGAAATGCTGATGCTTGTGCTGTGAAGCGACAGGTTGGAACACAACATAGGAATGGTCCACCCATGTGTTGGTACAGGATTACGCAATCGCGTATACCATTGTGCTTGAAAGGCTGAATAAAATGTCTATTACGTAAACACATCAGAACCTGCTGTAGGAAGAATTCCTGGCACAGACTTCTCAACTACTCCTCTCATCATGTCATGTGAGTGGTAATAGAGATGCCTCACTTTGACATAAAGCAAGTAAAGGAGAAGTCGATTTTAAGCATTTGGAAGTCATGCATAATAATTAAAAAAGAAAAAAGTAAAAGACTGATGCAAATTATAAGAGACAGCTGAGGGCTAAGGACACTGTATAAGAAACGACCAGGTACCTGACAAACAGCTGAGCGTTTAATTTTTTCAGAGGTACAGTATGTGTGTAGGTGTGTGTGTGTCTGTCTGTCTGTCCATGAGAGAGATAAAAAAATGAGGAGTAGGCAAATACTGTAAATTGTTCAGACAGAGTTTATTGCAGAAAGATCAGCTATGTGTTTGTGTTTTATAATTATTGTGTGAGTGAATAATCTGTGTGTGTGTGTGTATGTGTTTCTGGGTCAGTCTGTCTTGGTAAATACCATCTGGATAGAAACAGAATAGCCCAACTGGGTGCATGATGTGTGTGTGTGTGTGTGTGTGTGTGTGTGTGTGAGAGAGAGTGTGAGAGAGAGAGAGAGAGAGAGAGTGAGAGTATCTATGCCTCTTCCTGAATGGCTCCATTCATGGTAGTGAACACCATTGTTCTTGATAAGGGCTCAGCATAGAACAATCCTGAATCTCAAATCTGTGTGTTTGTGTGTGTGTGTGTGTGTGTGTGTGTGTGTGTGTGTGTGTGTGTGTGTGTGTGTGTGTGTGAGTGAGAGAGCGAGTTCTTGCA
>JAOTRS010000048.1:3244775-3258168 GCA_028565755.1 Dinotopterus cunningtoni | reverse complement strand
AGATCTTAAAAGAGCTGTGCATGCAAGATGACCAAAGAATATTACAGAACTAGAAGCCTTTTGCAAGGAAGAATGGGGGGGAAATTCCAAGTACAAGAATTAAAAGACTTTTAGCTGGCTATAAAAAGTGTTTGCAAGTATCTGCCAGAGGAGGTGTTATTAAGTAATAATTATGTAGGGTGCCCAAACATTTGCACAGTGCCACAATAATGTTTTTTAATATTTTTTATCTTTGTTCAATTTATGACATAAAAAGTAACTATGCATCAATGTTTGCTGTGTTAATATCTTTTCAATTAAAAATAAAATCACTAAAATCTGTTAATCAAGGGGTGCCTAAACTTTTGCAGAAGACTGTAACATTCCTATTATAAGAATTTTAATAAATAGCTCTTATTCCTACTTGTAAAAAATATTACCAAAGTGGCGTCATTTTAAACAATTCTTGGCCACAGCGATATCCTACTCTAAGACGCTTAGGAAATATTGGCCCAGGACTTTATGAACACTGTTACAAGTCAGTAAATAACCACTAGATGGAACCATCATGCCAGTTCAGTTCTAACAGTGCCTGCACTAGAACATCCTATTGAGATCTAAACAATGGGCAGGTCTGTCTAGTTAGAACTCTAGGTTAGTATACACATAAGGTATGGGTGCTCCAATCGATCTGCCATCAAGCATTCAAGACAGTAACCGATCTTCACCAAGAGGCGATATTCCAGCACCTTCACTCCAAGGTCAGACCATGCAATGCTCAGAGAATTAATTCACGAAAAAAAACAAAAGCTACATTTCAGACCTTGTTAAAATGTTAAAATCTTCTAAGGTTTTATTTCTAAGGTTCTAGTTTAAAGCATTAAAGTTAAATGAATAACTAATGGTCAATACAAATCTTATGAATCTTAGAATTATTTCTCAAGGATTTTTTTTTTTTTTGCCTTAATATGGAAATTTTTATGAAAAATTGCACAACACACAGTCATGTGTTAAATTTAGTACCCCTAATACAATTCTAATAACTCCCTGTTGGTTTTTTATAATCAAAAATATTTTTATTAATTTCAAACATTGACATAAAGCAAACATAGTGTGTGTTTCAAGGCATACTTGTACAGTTGTACTGTATTTATAATCCCTTTACAAGCCCCTACACCCCCCACCCCACCCATCCTTAACTCCAAGCCAGCCATGCATGTCTAAGAAAGGCTAGACACCAGGCATATTTAAAGAAAAAAAAGAAAGAAACAAAAACATGGAACTGAAAGTCTGGATTTTTGCATGCACAGAAAAGAGGAGGTAAAAAAACAACAACCACTCAAATAAGAATGGGATTAAACTATAAATTTATATGAAGTGAAGGAAGGGCCCCCACACGTGTTGAAATTTCAAATCTGAATTACGGATTGAGTAGTGCATTTTTTCCAGGGACAAACAGGACATAATATCCCTGAGTCACTGGGCGTGAGTGGGTGACGTGGCATCCTTCCACTTAAATAAAAGAGAACGTCGGGCCAGAAGGTATGCAAAGCACAGTAATCGACTTTAGCTGGAGTTAACTGGCCTAAACTTATCTTCTTTATCAGTAATGTCGAAAAGAGCAATCAGAGGGTCTGGTTCAAGACTGCATTTTAGTATGTGAGACAGGATTTAAAAGACATCCCTCCAGAATTTTTCCAAATTAGGGCATGTCCAATACATATGAATAAGAGACGTGTCTCGGCATTTAAGTTTATCACAGCAAGGGTCAACATCTCTGTGAAAGCGAGAAAGCTTAACTTTGGAGAAACGAGCCCTGTGTACAACCTTAAACTATAACAAAGAGTGGCGGGCACATAAGGAGGTTGAGTTGACAAGCTTGAGAATTGAGTTGCAAGTGTGCTATGGCATACATATTAAAAGCAACTAGATTATTTAGTATACGATATAAAGGTTTATAACTACCCAGATTTATAAATCTCCAAGGATTCCTCTATCATCTGTGTGTCTCTGCTTGCCACCTAGTGATAATCACTACCCATGGCGCTTATATAAATGTATGCCACTATGTCATGCTTGTCTTTGTCATCATTCTTGTCTTTGTAAAAAACTATATACTTTCTTTTATATAATTTTGTAATCTTGGTTGAGGGTAATTCCAGTGTTTGACTTATTATTATTCTCAGCATGGTTGACTGTGTCCTTAAGACAAACTATAGACTACAGTGTGTGCCTTCATGCGTCAGCCTAGATGCTGTGGTTGAAGAGTAACAAAGTTCATAAACTCATAACTTTTTTAATCTCTAATATGTCAGGTCACCAGTTTGAGGTCTCTCTATGATGTAGGTAACACCCTAGCATGATGTTATGTGTGAAACTTGTAGACCATGCTACTGCATGGTTACAGTAGGAAGAGACGTAAATAGAGTTTAAAACCAAGAGGTAAGAGATACAAGCAGAAGGCTCGGCCGCCTGGAATAGAACAGCTTGGCCAAAAATGCCACTTCACAAGGGCCGATTTACTGGCCTAAACCAAGCAAAGAAAACAACTTGTAATTGCTGTAATTGGACATTTACACACTAACAGTGCAACCATACCTCATAGGATTGTAACTAAACAGCTGTGTTGTCATAAGAAAACCATTAGTTAATGAGACTATTAATAAAAAAAAGCTTCAGTTTGCTAGAAGCCTATGGATTTATAAATGTGTCTGGGCAGGAAGGAACGTGCATGAATCAATGCACCCATCACGCATATTACCCAGTGTACAAGCCTCTGGAGGCAGTGGGATGATCTGGAGTTGCTTCCGTTGGTCAGATCTAGGCTCAGCAAAGTTATAGTGAAATAAAAAAGTCAGCTGACCACAATAAGAAATCAGCTGACTACATGAATGTAAGAATGTAATGAATGAATAGGATATTACAGTAATCCATTTTCTTTTCTTCCCTGATCGCATAGGAATATTCCAGAACTCAAACTGTGAAAGACAGGTTCTAAGAGCATGGTAAATCATTTGCCCACATAATATGGTCATGGTGTAATCAAAACAAAAGATAGTCAAATTAAATCTTTTTTTTGTTTGTTTGTTTGTTTGTGGTTTTTTTTTGTACAGTGTAAGTTGGAACACACAGCATTTGGCAGAGGGCATAACCCAAATACAGATACATCAGAAATGGCAATCACCTTAGCAGTGAAAATACCATATTTCACAAAAGACCAACGCGTTTGTGAAAGAAGCTGTCATGCTATTCCCGCAAGGCTGGATTTCATAAACCACAACGGTGGGTGAGTAGTTATGCAGGACAGATCTTGGCCGTGTAGATGCCTTTCCAGAGGTCTAAAAGGTTTCAGTGCATCAAGGTTAGTACAAGCAATGACAACAGAAAGTTCACAAAGGCAGAACACTACCAAATGAGCACTCGCTCATTCATTCTCTATACTGCTTTTCCAGTACAGGGTCGTCAAGGTCTGGAACGTAGGGGACATTCTGGATGGGGTGTCAATCCACAGCAGGGCACACAAACATATGTGCACACTCACATAATTGCTCACACATTATGGGCAATTTGAAAACACCAATTAGCCTTCTCTCTGCATGTCTTCGGACTGTGGGAGGAAACTTGAGACAGCAAATAAAAAAAGAAATGAATAATTTAAGGGTAATTGTTTTATCTAATAGATTTTTACTATGAGTGGTTGGGGCATCACAACTCCAGGGTCCATGGTTAAATCCTGACCTTGAGTAAGCTGTCTGTTTGAAAACTCACAAGGTTCACAAGGTTCCCTACCAAAAACATGCCGGTAGACAGACTGGCTCCTCAAAATTCCTTTCGATTTGAATGTGCGTGCATAGTGCCCTGTCCACAGTGTGTCCCCTCCTTGTTGCTCTGATACAGTTTACAGTTTGCCGGTTACATGGGTCAAGTCTTTTCTGTACTATTCTGTACCACTAGGTGTCTCTATGTGTGTGTCTCCAAAATATTGGCTGTAAACTCAAGTCACCTTAAACTTTTTTTTTTCTCTTTTCTCCTTAGTTGCTGCATACTTTACATTTTTATTTTCATTAGACATTTGTGCAGTTTTATGGTCTTCAGCACATTTAAAAGTATTTTAAGGAATGTTTCAGAAATGTTTATTTCATTCATATGGTATACAAAACAGTTATATACAAAGTGCTGTCAGTTATTCGCACATAAAAAATATGCACATATATAATTTCTAATAATTTGTATGGAAATGAAATTAAATCTTTATCTAGTGTTTCAAGGTTAATAACCTTTCCTATATATGTCTTGCACAGGTCATGTGCATGGTGTGGTGATGAATCTCCATAAATCATCGAATTCTTGCTATAGAACCTAGATGCCTTTTCTGTTTGAAATATTAAATCAAAATGACATTAGATCTTTTAGACAAATATTATTTACAATCTTCATGAACGCAAATACTGTTTCTTTTTGTTTAGTACAGTATATTATTTACAAAAAAGAAGCAGGAAACAATAATCAGGAGTCAGGCTATTGCAGAGGAAGCAAGACTGCTTATAGTCCATTGTGGTAGAAAACTTCACACATTCCTCCTCAGAGACAGGATTTGTTCTGTGGGTGTTTAGTCTTAAAGGAAGACAAAGAGCCATTTCCTTCTTTAAACCTATACAAAGCCATAAGTCTCAAAGTACTTTGTAAGAAAAGCACCATTGTAGAGTAATTGAGGTTTCAGCCTGAAGCAGAGGAAAACCTTCCTCCTTGTCTTCTTATCACAGTTTCACTTTGGTGCAAAATAGTTTATTTGAGGAAATATGAAATAGATCATTGTATTTTGCCTTAGCTGGCCAGCACCAGAAAAACCTCCCAGAGAGAGTTGCTTAAAACCAACAACACTTTGAAACAGAACTGTAGCAGTAAAAGTGATGATGGTAGGGGAAAGTAAGTGTCTGTTTTGTGGTTACATCAGTAACGGTTTGGAGTGGCATCACGTATGACAGAAGATTTTTCATTTGACCCTTTATGGACTTCCAGGCCAAGGGAGCGGTGATAAGCTGCTGAAAGTCTGTAGAGGATGTCTGACCGTGGCTGAGCATCAGCCTTCTGCGTCATTAGCATCTCAAACAGCGTGCTTACTTCTGAAAGAAGTGTTTCACCTCCTATTGACCCAGGCTTCTCTGGGGCCTTGCCAAAAGTAGAGAAGGAAGAGAAGGAGTCATTTGGGCCACCAAAGGTGGGGATTTGATCTTCTGGAGGGGGTAAACCATCAGGGACGTAAAGGTTGTCATGATAATCACTGGTCAGAGGAAGGGACAGACGAGCCATCCATGCTGGGTCAGGGATGTCCGAGAACACGTCATCTGGAGAAAAAAAGGAAACATGGTTTAGTTCACTTTTTTTTATTGACCAATGCTGAAAAGTCAGACCTGTTATTGCTGTTGTTTACTACTCAAAGCATGAATGTTAATTAGGAAATATTGTAAAATAGCAAATATTATGGCTAAAATATTTATGCTCTCCCCACCCTTGAAAAACAAATGAGTAAACATGAAGGAATAACGGGATGAGAGGAAATGGTGACGGGGGACGGGATTTATCTTTATTTATTTAGCCAATGATTCCCTTGTGTTGGTGTTTCAATTCTTGGGAAACGTTCAGTTTTTGTGACTTATTTTCTTTTTTTCACAAAAGAAGCTGCACCAAAAAAAAAGCTGCAATTTCCAATGCCTTTTTAACACATTTAGTTGTTATCCTTATTTGTTAGAGGAAAGATAAAACTGTTAAGGAAAAAAAGACTGTAGAGGTCCTCATGTTTCCCAACTGAGCTGTAATGAGCCAGTAAATTGTCTGAATAAATAACAAAAAAAAGGGACTTGGGTTACTTTCAGCAAGCTGTGTGATGACCTTGGCATTAGAGTAGGCAGCTGGATACTGCTTGCTTATTTCCTCTCTGTTGAACTAATGAGGACCATGGCCTAAGGACACTTATTATCACAGCATACTTCAAACAAATCACTCCCCCTCTCTCTCTCTCTCTCTCAATTGTATAAGCTAAACAATCGCAAATACCTTTGTGTATTTCCTGTTCATTTCATTCCAAACTACAGCAACAAACAATCCCAGTGCATTCTGTACATGCTTCACATAACATGAATGAAGCAAGCTCCATTTCTTTTCTTTCTGTTTACTTCTTTTAGTTTAGCCCTGGTAAAGATTCCTTTGGTCCTCAATCATGCGTGAATCATCAAATGGCCAATCAGCAAAGCATCCAGCTGCTGCAAGTCTCAAACAACCAGCGTTCAAGTTCTGCTCTTTTTTTTTTCAAGGTTAATGTCAAAAAAATATATATAAGCAACTCAAAAAATGACAGCAGCATCATAAGATTTCAGACTAAAGCAAGTCGAGAAACAAAGGCAACATGCCTTGCTTTACACGAGAGCTGCTGCTGCTGCTGGTGATGTGGTGTGTTTGTGTGTTTAACTGCTCAGTCATGGTAGGCCATGATCAAACAAACCCACATGGACCACATCAATGCACACGCTCACAACCTCTAACCACGCGCATTCACTTACATCAGTCGAGGAGAACCAGGTCTCGTCTTCTTCTTTGTTCTTTCTCACTTATTAACACACACATGGACTTAACCTCTGCTAATCGTTCCCTAAATCCTCATCTTCCCTTCTATCCATTTTTAAACAAACAATTTAATACTCTCTTGCAATCATTCTTTCTCTGCTTGTTAACAATAATTACGGTGGAAAACTGTAGGGATCCCATTAATCTCTTGAAATCCAATTATAGTCTGATTAAAACCAGACACTGCTCTTAAATCACCTACAAAGTCTGACCGCAGTCAAACAGCCACCACACCAGGAGACTTCCATTTGCAGGAGTCTGTCTAACACTTGCTCACAATTAAACTCATATGTTAACTTCCCAACATGCAGAAGCATCATGGACCCATGGGTTTTGGTGCAGCAGGACAACATTATTACAACAAAGCCTAAAAACAAAATGAGGCTGAGAGGCTATTACACCCGACCTTTGCTATGACCCCATTTTAGGCAGTTAAACGGCAACATGACTTAAACAACCCAACTATGTACACTAGT
Source organism: Dinotopterus cunningtoni (assembly GCA_028565755.1). Lineage (NCBI taxonomy): Eukaryota > Metazoa > Chordata > Actinopteri > Siluriformes > Clariidae > Dinotopterus > Dinotopterus cunningtoni. The sequence continues at coordinate 3,251,092 of JAOTRS010000048.1, read as the reverse complement.
TTTCAACAAGAAAACAGAAAGTTTGCTGGTGTTGGTCCACTATGTTTTATCAAGTCCAAAGTCAACACATCCGTCTTCCAGGAGATGTTAGAGCACTTCCTATTTACGTCTGCTGACAGGCTTTATAGAAATGCTGGTTTCCTTTTCCAGCAGGACTTCTGCCCTCAGTGCCAAAACTACCACTAACTGGTTTGCTGACTATATTATTACTGGGCTTGATTGGACAGCCAACCTGCCTGACGTGAACCCCACAGAAAATCTATAAGGTATTGATTGTCTAGAGGAAGATGAGAAGTATCCAACCTACCAATACAGATGAGCTGAAAGCTGCTATCAAAGCAACCTGGTTTTCAATAACATCTCTGCTGTATTACAAGCTGTTTGCCTCCATACCATGCTTTATTGCATGTATACAGCAGTACCGATTTCTAATTTAATTTTTAAAATGACACATCATGTATTTTTGTATATACTTTACAGTTAATTTTAATGGTGTTGAACAATTTTCAAAGTAGTTGTAGTTATGAACTACGTTATAACTATTATAAACATTTTCACCAGCCTCTGTTTTTGCCTCAGTTCATAATAAGACACAGTATATTGAGTTACAAATGAACCATAAAACACTCCATCATGAAGATTTTCTTATTTTAGTAAACCTTTACCTCTGATCCTGGAGACTCCTTCTATAAAGGCTAAATCTCCTTCGCCGTATCATTGAGTAGATCATAACATATACAGTATGTCATATCAACTTGTAATTTCTCAGAAAATTGTTTAATAATGTCTATGTTACATGTGCTTACATATAATCCAGCCCTTTTTAGTATGAAAGAGAGTGAGGAATAAGAAACTTGAGGGGTAAAAAGACCTCAGACTGTGTTCAAAGCGATCTGAAAATAGACACTTGCGTTCTCACACTCACACATACGCACACGTGAGCATAAACACACGAACCCACACATACACACACAAATACATATTGTGTCACACACAGTGCCCTTTTGCTCCCCGTTCCATTGTGTCTGCGTGTGTAATAAGAACTCGTAGGACAAGAGTAGCCTTAGGACAAAGAATGACTCTGACTTTTGAGAGTTCTATACTAAGCATGCTTTAAAGACGAGAGTCACTATTAATCATCATGAGTAAATCCTGTTAACAGATGATACCCTTGAGGAAGGCTGACTCAACTTTGCTACACAAACACACACACACACACACACACACACACACACACACACACACACAAATTTAATTACATTTTCACTCAACAGAGGCTTACCAAATTAAATTCTGCTCTGGATGGGACTGGAAATGAACACGAAAATTCAGGACGTAGCACTTTTACAAGCCCTAAGTTCCAGAGTCTAAATCCTGACGCATTAGACCTACATTATTATTATTATTATTATTATTACTGTTATTGTTGTTATTATTATTATTATTATTATTATTATTATTACAATATTTATATAAATTTTGTAAAAAGTAAACAGGATCATGTCTTTGTGTTATGGATAAGACTGTTAGTGTCAGTGTTAGTGTCATTTAAATAGTATACAAATGATAATGACGAATGCTTCAGCAATTTTCAATAAAGGCTACAGAATCCACTGTTATGTAAAAGCCTTTCCACCTCACCATTTGGTTCATTACTGAGTTTCATTATATGATTTACAGAGATCATATAAAATTATAACCGGAAACATTCTATGAATATGTTGGTTGGTGTAACAGCATTAAAGAGGAACTCTGGAATGAATCTTGCATTTACAAGGTTAGTTCTAATGTCATGTAGTACTCTTCAACACAGTATTGCAGCTGTCAGCTTCCAGGTTTTGGCAGAAGATGTGATTTTATATCTCCGGACACATTTCGTAAATGCAGTCCAAAGATTATTCTGACCCTATAAAGGGGGGGCTTCATCTACACTATTACTCATCTCTGCCCCCTCAAATGTTCAGTCAGTTTCTCCCGAACTCGGTTTAATCCCATTAATTTTATATTCTCTTTTTCTAAGCATTGAAATCTGACAAAAGCGGTGGTGCAGCAGTAAAATCCTCAAACTGTCCCCAAATTGTTCCCAGATTGCTCGATTTAAACTGATCTATATAGCCTAGGGCAGAGCTTTCCAGAATCTTTGCTCATGTCATAAGTCTGCCCGGCACGCGCTGCTCTCTCTCTCTCTCTCTCTGCTCACTGCTGGTGGATGCCATGGTCCCATCCCCTTTTGTAAAGACTTTGCCTGACTGGCAATGGCTAATGGAAATGGACAGGATATGGAGAAAGCATTTGAAAGCTTTTGTCAGGCTTAGTGCCCAATTCTTGTGAGGTTTTACAGAATAGAAGAGGATAGCTAAAATGACACATCATTGAAGATTCAAGGTAACTGACCAGTGTGAATCCTGTCAAATTACTGCTAAAAGCTGTTTAGCCAATGGTGGTAATGTGTTTTATCTAATCAAGTTAAAATCTAAGCAAATCCATTACAGAAAAGTGTGTCAAAGTAGCATCTAAAATTTCAACTTGATTGGACTGACTGTTTCTGAGATGCAGTTATTTAAATGTTATCATGCCCCTACTGAGCTACAGTGGAAGTGTGCTATGGATGGAACAGCTTGCGTTATGGTTGAGCTCAGTCGAAACAGCATCTCAGACAAGGTTAATAATGATATTATAAAAATTGTAGGAGGAGTAGTTTAAAAAAGTTGTGCATATTATGGAAATTAGCTCAAAAGATGAATGAGCATTTTTAAATAGTTCCTTTTTTGGGTTTAAGGCGATATATTTCTCAACACAGTGATGGAACTGTTTACAACTACTTGTTTCCCCATTTTCTCTCCTAGTTGGACACCTGCCAATCCTAATCCACTATAGACATTTGTCACGCAAAAAAGCTGTTCCACAAAAACAAGTGTTTTGTTTGCTCTGTAGAGCACGTGAAGCTCATAAAAAGTAACTTTAACTGCACTTCTACAGTTACAGACATGAGAGGCTATTGGTACTACTACTGAACATCAACACTACTGAACATCAAAGATTTATGCAGTACTTGTAGTAGAGCAACAAGCTAACCAGGTAACATTAGTGATCAATGTTGATAAATTAGTTTAGTGTTATAGATTTAACTAAATTCTGTGTCTGCATACTAATGATATGATCTAAAGCCAATATTACTATAAACTAATATATAAAAGTAAAGAACGGCGTCTTTACGTTCTCTGTTTGAGCGGCCATACAGTATTGATTTGACATCACTCTGTAAATGAAGTAGGGAAGTATAGGTTGTAACTAGTAGTCTGAAATGCAGTATAATGCGCTTCTTCCGAGATACATGTAGCCAGAATAACACATCTGTAAAACACATCACAGAGCAGCATAACACACTCGGAGGAAAGTGCTATTGTCCCTCTTCAGCATGCATGTGCTCACAGACACCCATGATTGGCTGGTGTTGGTGTGATAGAATAGAGAGAATATGGCATTCCTCCCACCCAGAGAGCATTGGCCAATTTTGTTTCCTTGGCTCCTGACTATAGATGGCTGTGAGGAATGTAAGTCACGGTACCTTGTCTCAACCCCATAGCTCTAGATGTCTTATTGATTGAATTAGTTTTGCCACCAGATTTGCCCTACATACAGTATGTGCATATTGCAGTTAGCTATCATAGTGAGTTTTGTATAGTAGTTTTATATTCATAGTTTTAGGATTAATGGATTCAAGGATTAAATATATCTTCTTTAAAATAAATGGATGTTACATGACTATAGGAGGCAGTGATCTACTGTTCCAGTGTGGTGCATATAAATGTAGTTATACTGTACACTGTACACAGCTTAGTAGTAATTGGTAATGAATAAAATGTTTGTCTGTAATGCTTTCTATAATTTAGAAACATTAAAATAGGACTGGCAGCTATATGATGTATATAGTGCACAAATATAGATTTTTTTTTTTTTTTTGCACACACACACTTCATATACAGTCTTAAGGTTTTTTTTTGTCTCCATCTGTGTCTGTCTCTTTGGTGTGTGCAGCTGTTGGCTCTGTCATGTGGTCAATGAGGGTCAGTAAGACAGTGACAGCTGTGACGGGTGCTGTTCTAACCCCAAGAGCATGCTGTAATCTCACCTTGGCCGTCTTCCCCTGAGCTGCACTCACATCATTACACATAGGCCCACAGCTGCGTCTACTTCCAGCACTACCAGCACTCAGCTATACGTGCGTCTGTGTGGAGATGTAAAGTCCAGTGTGATGATGGTCTAAAGCATGACAGATGTCACTATTTTATGTATATAAATAAGTAATAGATTAAATAATCGTATTCTTTAAGTAGTTCTGCATAGTATGGTTATGGAAATTGAAAATAATTTCCAGAATTTGGTGATATGTCCCATGTAGATTCATTCGCTGAGTGTAGTGAGGCTTAGACTGAACATGGTCTCATCCAGGTTTGATTAAGATGTGACAAAATAAGCATATTATGCTAATTAGACCAATATGTAAAAGGCGGGGCTAAAAAACATAATTGAAATTATGATTGACCAGAGGTGAACAATCAGGATATTTAGGCGTATCAGGTTATGATCTACTAAGATAATATTCCTAAATATCCTGATTGCACTTTAATATAGTGCTCCACACTATATTAAATATTTTGCCTGGAAGTGCTAATGTTATCGCATTTTCCTTCCTAATAGTTTCCTTTAGCTATAAATTAATTACTTGGTGCTACTTAAATGGGATATACAGTACAAGTGAGATAGATTTGTCCATATCAATTCCAATTCAACAGAAACGCTTTATAAATGAACAATTCAAACAAGTGCTTTGTTTTTGTCCACTGACTGAAATTATAATTTTTTTTTATTTGGCAGGAGCTACAAAGTCAGGCTCATAGGAAGTGACAGCAAGCTGCAGACACTAGTGGAGGTGGCTGCTTGTAAGGGAGGAATGGGTATTTGTTTGTATTGCATTTATGTGTGAGAAGCTTGACTCACATATAAATAGGATGTACCAGACCATGCAGAAAATAGCTAACCTTCTGGTGTTTGAAAAATGGACCTGGTTAAGTTGATCCAAAACTGCTCACATCCCACGGGTTCAAACATCTGTTTTAAATCAGATGCCACTTGCATGTCTGTCAGTTCTGATTGCAGGGGGGACATGAGCACCTGTTTGGCTTTGAATCAACATTTTTTCCCCTTCGTATCAACAGCATCACCTCTGTGGGTAGTGAAAGCCATCAAAAAAGTTCATGAATAGTTTGTGAATGAAATCTGTTATTACTTTGTAAATCTGCACTTATGTTGAGTTGTTGATAAAGTTGCAAATTAGGAAGTGCAGCATTTACTTGGGAGTTTCATCAGTAGAAAATAATTCCAGTTTTTTTTTTAATCCATTCAGTTTATCTACAATGTCACATACCATTTTGTCCTTTCCTTGTATTTGCAGATTACGTGCTAGAAAATTTCACTCAGACAACACACATCTGCCTACTTAACAACTTGCATTTGGGACAGAAACGTAGCAGCTTTCTTCCGATTGTGGCAAAGGAAATCAATGATCTCATGTCTCAGTTCACAAACCTTTTTCAGTACATTACCCGTACTAAGCCATCTAACATTGTTATGTAAGAGCAAGTCACTTTGCTCTGCTGCGATAGCTGAAAGAAAAAAAAACCGCACAAAACAATGTAGACAATGACACTTTGTCAGCAAGAGTAGATAGGCGAGAGTGAGAGTGCAAGAGCACATAGGGAGCATGAGAATGGCTTTCCTATTGAAGGAACTTGAATGTGGAGCTTTTTTCTTTGGTGAAATGCATTCTAATTTTTAACATTTGATCCGCCCAAAAAAAAAGGCAGGCTGCAGGCCAGGTTTGGCCCAGGGGCTGTGAGTTAAAAATGCCTGCTATGTAGACATGTAGTCATGAAGCAGCTGAACAACTGATTCTAAACAACATACCAAATAATATTTTGATTCCACTTGAAATAAATTACATAGTGGGATAGGACTAGGGACTAATTGAAAGTCCATGTGGTTCATTTAGTACTGTATATCACTAGTTATTAACTGGACAAATATTGATAGTATATTATATATCATAATTCAAATAATAAAATAAAAACATGTCCATACAGTATTTATAGATTATTTACTTAACTTTATTAATAGTTAGTTGTAAGCAGGCCATTAAACAGTCTATTGTTTATGCCTATGTTAATTGTGACTATTTTTAAAGCATCCAAATTAGATTTTCTTACTGTACTTTACTCCTTTAACCTTTAAAACTCCATGGCTAGAACATATTTGCA
>JAOTRS010000048.1:3233368-3244675 GCA_028565755.1 Dinotopterus cunningtoni | reverse complement strand
ACCCTTGAGGAAGGCTGACTCAACTTTGCTACACAAACACACACACACACACACACACACACACACACACACACACATACTCACCATTCTGATATTACAGTATCTATAACCCTCAGACCGCTTTCAAAAAGCTTCAGCCTAAAGATAAGGACCTCTTACCCTAACGTAAAGGCGCTTAAAGTCTGGCAAGTGAAAAAAACAAGCCATGAGTCTTTGATTTGAAGGAACAGAGGCAGTAGTATAGTCAGAAGGGGACAAAAATCAGAACAATACATGGAAGGAAGCCCACGCCAGCATTTTACTAACTCTATACAAAGGCTGAAAACAAACAGTCCACCTACTTTATACTTACATTATATATGTATATAAAGTCCACAAAAATATACATTTAACACAGAAACAGTATGAAAATGTTAAGGCACAAGTAATTAATTGAATATATACTCTACATATTCTATAGATATCCCTTTATGGCAGAAGATACTAAGCTAACATTGGTGCATTTGCTGACAAATGCATAAATGTAAATCAGTGTAGGATTTGTTATATGTAATATTGTAAATATTTTGCATGCACACTGCTGGGCCAAAAACACGTCACACACTCTAAGATTTCTTTTGATGATTTATTTGCCATCAAGGAAGAAAACATCTATTTATGTGATGACCTGGTCATTCATTACCTTCGGGTCATCAGTTGACTTAATTTAATTGCCACATAACGTTACTAAGCCTTGACCTGACCAACTAACGCAACCTCACTGGGCACTATACATGATGGGTGCACCGCTTCATGCGCTTCCCTTCTCACCCTGATGCACCCATCACTCTGGAATAGGGGCAATCTGAACCACATGCCCTTTTTCCATTGCTTCAAACCCCAATCTTAATGCTCCCTAACAAATTAAATACTTTTTTTTCTGATGGGGCTCACTAACAAGTGGTTTTCTTATGGCCATACAGCTGTTTAGTTCTTATTGCACTGTGTGGGTGGAAAGGCTTTCACTCTTAGTGTAAAAAAAAAAAAAAAAAAGCTGTCCATTTCCCATGATGCAGGGTTTAACTGATCAACGATCAGGGCAATTCATCATTTTTTTTTTTAACAACGTTTTGTCTGCACATGGGTCGATGGGTCACCCCTATACTTCCATAATGCCCTGGACAGCGCTTAACACGTCTCCATTCATTTTAATGTTTCTGAATCTTCTGAAATAGCAACATTTTTGGCCAAGCAGTGTATTCTGCCTGGTGTTGTGAAATAGAGACCATTAAATAAAATGCTATGAACCTTTGATCTGGACATGCTTTCCATTTTAAAATATATCAATATTTAATATTATAATAAAGATTTTATACAACCTAAAGAACAGTTTCATATAAAATATCATGAGAAATAGTTTAACTGTATAAGGGTGTCAACATGATTATATTACACATCTCCTTCTTGAGTTCTTGAGCTGTTTATAAATTCCTATATTAATCCACAGTGACATTTCTATACATAATAATGTGCACAAGGAGTGTTGTGTTTTGTCAGGTTTAATCTGACAAAAAGCTGAAAGCTTGCTGGTTTCAGGATTCACTGAGACTATTGTGCCTTTGGGAGTGAACCTTCTAAGAAACTACAGTGTCAGATTGTAGAATTACAGGGTTCTGGTTAAAGTATAACTCTAGAATAAGTAACCTCAAAGCTCGTAGGACAGTAGGTTTTTGATTCAAGCCCAGAGCCTGGAGGAACTCTGCTATCTGATTTCCCTGCCTCAGCACACCTGAATGAAATCGTGACAGGGTGATAATAAGCTGATGAGTTGAGCAGGCTTGTTAGAACAGGAAAAATATATATACATTTTCAGTGCTAAAACTTTAAGCACCATTTTAGAGCCATAGCCACTGATGAAAGAAAGCATAATGAAATTCAATTCCCCTAAATGTTAGTTATGTGTAAATTAAATGTCATGCCAATAACTCCATTTTGGCTAATGCTGTTATTGTCATGACATGTTTCACCTGTGTGTGGAGCAATGTGTCAGTCTGAACTTTACACAGGTCAGGGGTCATGTAATGACACACCATACCTAATGAATAGCACATGGAAAAAATTAGGATTTCAGGGAATGCAAGATTTAGCCTGACCCTAACCATAACCCTAACCCTCGCATTTATTCAATATGCAATGACAGATTTCACTGAAATGAAAGCTGACACAAACATGTTATTATCTCTCAGTATAAAACATTGAAGAATCTTACCGTGGTTGCTGAGCAGGTTTGTGAGGCCCTCCTCCAATAAGGGATCGACTGGGGAGTCTCTGCCTGCTTCCCAGTCCACGTCTCCAGGCTCACTTTCCCCATGCCCGCTGTCTTTAGTACTTAGCCAGTCAGCATCCTGTGCAACAGACCTTGAATCCAGCAAAAGATAAGAATACAAAATAAAGGCTTTATAATCTTATATAACAGTCATTAATGTTAGGGAACAAATTGAAGAAATCTCTTTCTCTATAGGACACCCCCATTTATAAAAAAGTGACAAATTTCTCATTTTTATCATCTTTGGTTTACTATTGCTGTGAAGTGCATTGTGATTGGCCAGGAAAAGGTTCGATTTTAAGCCTGGCTGTTTGCTCTTTCTGAATATCCTGCAGATTTAATTTCTTTAAATTTGAATACTTCAGATTGCACAATCTTAAGTATTTAGTAAAACTGCCTGAATTATTTTTAGCCTTTAAAATTGCTGACAGATTAATTTTTATGTAAATTCTTCATTACCTGAATAAAAATATATATATAAAAATAATCACATCTTTACATGTTATTTAAAACACCAAAGTAAAGGAGCACAATTGAGAGACTATCTATCCAGCACTAGGAACCATGGAGGCCAGTGGTGATTACCATTACATTTGTTTACATTTTTACAACTGTGGTAGGACCTCCAGTCAACATTCACACAGCGTGGGCAACTTGGGAACGCCAATTAATCTGCATGTCTTTGGACTGAGGGAGGAAACCAGAGCACCTGGAGGAATCGAACCCTCAACCCCGGAGGTGCCAGGTGCCAATGCTAACCACTAAGCCACTTTGCCACCAAAACATTGAGTCAAAGGGGTCAAAACTCAGTCAAAGGAAGGGTCCACCATTAGTGAGTTTCAAAATATATTAAGGTTTAAAAGCACAACAGGCACATAACCAACAGAAACATTCCCTCACAAATAATAAACACAAGTATGATAACTCACACCTACAATGGGCACATGAAAAGAAATATGTATCGTAATGAGCTCCGATATTCTTTGACAAGGTCATTCTCAAACTGAAAATGATCTGCATGCTAAGGTATGATCCATAGTGCTTAAATCTTAAATCATGCCTTTCTTGTAGTTCTACTAAACTGAACATTAACCATATAAACATATAAACCATATTATTATGATGGTACGGTCGTTGGTCTAGTCAAGTCCTGCCTGCTAAGTTTTCCTTTTAAGATAACCTTTACTGGATTCACTGTAAGAGAGTCAAATAAAAGCTACAAACTGTCTGTATAATGCATAGTGAGGTGATTGTATCTTTTCTTGACAGTGATGCGTTAGTCATATGAGTGAGACATGCACTGTGCCCTGCTCTAGCTTGTTTTATCTATCGCTCTGGTGCCAAGGTGGCTATGGAGGGATATGAGACACCATTTTCTGGAATTCATTATGTGCCACCTTGTTTACGAGTCAATCACACGGTCCTTTGTTCCCTTATGTCCATGGTTCAGAAATAAATAAATGGATAAATGTCTGCAAAACTCAGTAGCATAAAAACGTAAACAACAATGAGATGGCTTACCGGCCACCTCTGTGGGAATATTTGTTGCCGCGAAAGTTTGGTCGAGGCTGGAACTGGCCTTTATGCAGCAGAGACAGCAGCTGAGACACCTGCTGTGGAATAAAAACAATGAACGTTACTATTATAAAAATAATGCTGTTAATTGTGACTCTTGTCTTAACTATGAAATACAGACATATCATGCATGTTTAATGCCATTTTACATTTCAGTAAAACTAGATGAATAATTCTTTGTCAGGGCGGATGCAGCCCGAGATGAGGAAGGGGGAGGAAACACCAGGTTACTGAGCAAGAAAAAAAGTCAGATGCAGGGCAGAGAGTTGAGGCAGGGTAAGTGAGTCAGGAAACCATTCCTACGCAGGGTCTATTCTTCTTCAAGCTGCATCCTGCCAGGATACACCTTAGAATCCCAATCTCTGGCACAGGGTTTCATAGCCCCTGCAATATTTGATGTCTATTTCCTCTACGTGGTCTCTCCTTAAGACTAATTGCCAACTAGGCCAAGTAGGCAAAGGAGTGTGGGTAAAGAGGGAAAAAACAGATAGGGTGGGGGATGTGTGTTCAACACTTTTCCTAACTTGCTTTCCAGCTCCTTTGAAGACCCAAATCTAAGTCTAGCTATTCAGTTGTATTAAATCTGTGAGTTTAAATTTGACAGATTTTAATAAATGGCTAATCCTGTGTTTGCCAAAGGCAGGACTGTAGTATATATATTTTATTAGGCAGACAAACCCTAAGCTGATCTGTGTTGATTTTTCTTTAATTTCTTTAATTAAGCTGATCTTTTTTTAATTCAAAAAGTTTGTTATGTGATCTTGAAGGTTGTTACATTTTTCCTGAGGCACAAGGGTATGTGTTACCATGTCCGAGACATGCCAGAATAAACTCAATTCCTTAGTACTAATATCGTCTGTCAGCTGTCCCCTCGGGCCAACAATACATAGACCCCCTTTCACACAGACATCTTAGCTGTGTGACAAAACACATGAACTGACTCTAATAACTTTGAGAATGTCCAATTTAAATAAATTGAAATAACTTAAATAACAAAAAAAAAACCTTGCTTGTAATGTATATATGTTTTTTTTTTTTTTTTGCATCACTCTCTTACCTGCACCTCAGGTGAAGCTGAAGACAGCTCAAGTGAGTTTTCTCCAAGAGCAGCCATGGATAAGCGCACCAAGTTTCTTAGTATTTGTTTGTGGTCTTGTTCATCAAGCCTTCCATTTCTTTCTGAGTTTTTTGTCCTTCTCAAAGTGGCCTGTGAGAAAGGACCAGAGGCTTGGGAGTCAGTCTGTGTATTTACTTCTTCAGGTTTGTGGTGTCTCAGAGTGTTGGCTTGTGATTGCAACGATGATGAGGAGGAAGGATTTCGTGCCTTGCGCAGGGTTCTGTAGGGTGTTGTAGGGGTTTGAGGGCATTCTATACTCCCCGGTTTCCTGAGTGTTTTGCTCGGTGTAAATGGCAGCGTACCATTGTTTTCAGCATAAGCTTGACTTTGTACCAGATGAGCAAGGGTTGGTGAAAGACTGAGCTGGCCTTCTGGGTGAGGTTCTTCTGGTAGTGGAGAACGGGGTGAAAGTGGCTGGGTTTCTTCCTCAGATGGGTCATCTTTTCTACCCCGCAGGACAGGAACTAGCTCTATATCCGTTTTCTGAATGTGTTTCTGTGGTCTGCGAGGGTGACTAGTGTAGGAAGACTCAGCTTGTCTGCAGTTGTAAGCACGAGTGTCTCTTTTTTCTGGGCGACAAAATGTGGTAACCAGAGCAACAATTAGCAGCAAAAGCAAACAGGTCCCCCCAATGCAGATAGCCAAAAGCATTGTGAAGCTAAATTGAGGGTGTTGTCCAGGAGCAGAGTTCTTGAGGTGATCACGAAGATTGATAAATGTTACCTCTAGTGTTGTCTGTGTGACAAGTGGGGGTGTTCCCATGTCTGACACTGCAATGACCACTTTAAAAGCTTTGCCAATCAATTCTGTAGCATTGGTGGTGTTCACATATAATTGACCTGTGGTTTCATCTAACCAGAACAGCCTGGAGGGGTTTCCTTCTTTTATTTTAAATTGGAGTTTTCCATTGAGACCAGAGTCAGAGTCACTTGCTAATATGGTTGTGGTCAAAAAACCTTTAAACCTGTATTCAGAAGAATGATTACTCAGTGGATAAAGGGTTTCATGAACATTGTCATTTAGTTCTGTCACAATCTCCCCCTTTTCTGCATTTACTGGAACACTCACTGCTGCGATACCTTTCTTTGAAAGTGGTTCTCTGATGATGGGATAGTTGTCATTAACATCTTCAATCGTAATAAGCACAGTAGCACTGCTGGTCATTGGAGGGTAACCATGATCTGTAGCTTCCACTATAAAGGAGTATGTCTGTGATTCCTCATAATCTAATGACTGCTGAGCAATAACAGCCCCACTAGTTGGATGGACTGAGAAGAACGCAGTTGGTGTCCCAAGTTCATTTGACTCTCTAATTGAATATGATACCCATCCACTAAGGTCTACGTCAACATCATGGGCCTCCAAAGTCAAGACCTGAAATCCAGGTAAATTATTCTCACTGAAAACACCAGTGTAAAGAGTATGGGAAAATACTGGTGCATTGTCATTTTCATCCAGAACATGGACGGTCAGATGTCTAACACAAGACAAAGAAGGAACACCACTGTCCTGAGCAAGAAGAGTAATATTATACTCCATTTGTTGCTCCCGATCTAAGCTTCCACTAGTAACAATTATGTAGTTGTCATTATGGATGTGCTTGAGACGGAATGGCCCTGATCTTTGCTGTATTTGGGCTTGCACTTTCCCATTTGGACCTGAATCAGCATCAGACACCATCACAAGTGCCAGAAAAGTCTCATTTAATGCCCCTTCTGACACAGTTGCCACAGGGGACTCTTGAGGATTCCATGTCACGTGTATCCGAGGTGCGTTGTCATTGACATCTTGAACTCTTACTTGCATCTTGCAGTGGGATGGAATAGCATTGTGACCAAGATCCTTTGCTTGTATGTCTACTTCATATGATCTTTTTTCCTCAAAGTCTAAAAAACCTTTTAAAACAACAGCACCTGTTTGAGGATCAACACTAAAAAGTCTCTGCACATCTAATGGGGCATGTTTACTGAGTGAGTACACAACCTCTCCATTAGCACCCTGGTCAGGATCTGTCGCGTGAAGGTTTATAACTACTGTGCCTTGTACCGTGTCTTCAGGCAAGTCAACTATTGGTGCATTCACCCCAAACATAGGACTGTTGTCATTGGAGTCCAAAACTATGACTTTGACTTTGGTGCTGCCAGACCTTGGTGGGTTCCCTTTATCCCAAGCCAATAATGTTAACTCAAATGATGATTCCATCTCCCGGTCCAGCTCTTTAATAATTACCAATTCTGGCTGCTTGGCACCTCCTGAGGGACGGACCTCCAAATCAAAGTGAGAGTTCGAAGAAAGTGAGTAGGTCTGTAGGCCATTATAACCTGCATCTGGATCCTCAGCACGATCCAGTGGGATACGCATCCTCAGACCTACTGTTTCTGAGATCTCCACCTCCTGCACTGAATTAGGGAAGATAGGACTGTGGTCATTCAGGTCCATCACCTCCACTCTGACACGCAGGAAATGCACTGCGCCACCTTTCCGATAGAGAACACTAACAGCCAGTTCACACTGGTCCGCTCCACGGCACAACTCCTCCCGGTCTAGCTGGCTGTGTGTTGATACCACCCCATCTCTTTTGTCCACTGTGAATGTCAGGGGCTGACCATGCTCTACAATCCGGAAGTCCTCCAGTAATCCAGTTTCTCCTTTCTGACGCAGGCTGTCTAACAGGCAGCCCACCCTTGTGCCTGCTGGCTGTTCCTCCCAGACATTATACTGGATAATGATGGGAGCACTTTTGAGATCCTGACCCTCACAGAAATATAAACTGGCCGCAAACAAAAGCCAAAACTGAAGCATGGCTGTGTGAGAGCTTTGTAATTGCTAGTACTTAGATGAACATTTCAATATGCAAACAAATATTCTAAAAAAAAAAAAAGCTCAATAACATCTATAAGCTAAGCCAACTGTATGCTTTACACTAATACACAATATGTTTTATATAACTTGTCTAGTCTAGGTCTCTAGGTATCAAACGACCACACTACCTTGAAGAAGATATAAAAAAAAAGATATCAATTACATTTGCTCGAAAAAAAAGTTAGACATTATATATTAATTAACAATAACAAATAATAACAAATGTGAACTTATTTTGCACAATTGATTTTAAATCAAGGCAAAAAAAAGTTCCAATCAGTTCCCTTTCTATTTCTTGCTTTAAAATAAATTAATAGTTGTTAAAAATATATGTTTTAATATTCTAATAAAATCTACATAAATTCAGATACAGTCCATTAAATAAAAAAATAAAATAAACAGCTATCTCTTCTGTCTCTTAAACAGCACTATCCCAAAGCATTACTCACTCACACACAGATGCTCATTCCATGCCTCACAAACTTTGCTCAGACTGGAAGTGTGGACCTCAGAGGCTGGTATGTTAATTTGATGGGGGTATCTAGTGGGCCAATCAAAAGAAGTCAGAGTGAAAACTCCACCTCCTAAGGAAAACCGTGTGCTCTGTAGTGTGATTTTAAAGTAATATGATACCATTTCTTTTGTTTACTGCCTGCAGCTCTTCATTCCTCTTCTCCTCTTGTCCCTGTCCAAACAAACACATTAAGATCAGCCGTCTGTGGCTCCTGTCATCAGTAATCAGAGCATTGCCCAAAGTAGAACCTTAAGGCATTCTGAGAACTGTAACTGGACCCTGCAGGAGTACTGATGCTATCTCAAACTTAACTCACAAGGGTAACTGGTGGCATGCTAATCTCAGATTTACACAGAAACGTGAGATGTTTTTTTGTTAAAGCAGGATTATCTCACCTAAGCTGTCTGCTTTAGTAACGAGATCGAGTTTGCTAATTATTATACAATTATAAGGGAGGATTTAACTCCAATTAAATAATTGTAAACCATTTCATGAATTTGACTCATCTTAAAGAATACCTTTTGCACTAGTAAAAATGCACAATATTACTTTGAATATATAATTGACTTTGACCCACATATTCCATTTAACTTTAGTCCTTATGACACCATTTTCATGATTTCTTTTATATGCCACCCTGGCCATGTAGGCTGTGGTATCCACCACATAATCTGTTTCCTGTCATTCAGTTCATTTAGTTTTGCCTCTGTTATGCCAAAAGTCAAGATCAGTGGTTAAGGCATTGGGGTACTAATAAGAAGGTTGTGGGTTCATATCCCAGCATTGGCCAGAGCCCTTAACCCCGCTAAACTGTTCAAATCTTTCCTGTCTGAACTTTAAGTTGCTTTGGATAAAAGTACCAAGGAGTAAAATACAAGGTAAATTTGAATATATACAGTCAAACTAATTAAACAAGCAATACAAGGTGTGTCTCTTGTCTGACTATAGTGAAAACCTGATTACTATTTAACAAGATAGATACATTTTTGGTCCCAATGAAAATGTATGTTTGTGAGCACGCACTGGCAAAAGGAATCAGAATCAGACTGAATCTGAAGGTCAGACTGAATCAATCAGTGAAATCGAGATTGTTGCTACTTTCCTTCATTTTCATTGTAGTACAGGGAACCTATAGATTTAATAAACCGTTCATTCAAGCTAATGGGTTAAAGCTACTTTTTAAACCATCTTTACATTGTAGCTTCATGACAGCAAAATGCAAAATGGTCCAGCTGGAGTAATCAATCAGGCAGTTCATTCTAAAGGAGGCAGGTCTCTCTGACTTTCAGTTTATTGTTGTTATATCCCTTAAAATCAATAGTAGAATAGACTGACAAAAACTTGTTCCCCAACACTAAGATAAAGAAGACCACACTGGAAATAAATGCGTCCAGCAAGCTGTAAAAGAGAGCAACACACACATTTGCCATAATCAAGCCATGTTATGTTATTACAGCAAAACCATTTTTACACTACTTTTCTCACAATGCGTGTTTGCAATCCCTATTTTATGAACCTTTTCAGTTTTAATATTCAGGATATGAAACAACCAGGAATTATAAAAACTGACGCATTAAAGCATCTGACGCATCGTTTATGCACAGGCAGCAATGTATCAATACAAGATGAATACTGTAACACTTAAATGGTGTACATAATTACACAATAGTGTCTCTAAATATGAAAACACATGCACAAACATGCCAAACCTATAATATTAAATTTCAGTTTATATCAGTGTTTGTAATTGGCCAGTGTCATAAGTATTATGGTGTTGTAGTGGGAGAAGCATATCTTTGGTTTATATTACAATCAGTGTGTGTATATACACAGTACTGTATATCATGGGCTCAAAAACAAGGATAATTATAGCCCAGCTTTATTATTCTTTTAATCTTATTATGCATTAAAAGCCTTGTGTGTGTGTGTGTGTGTGTGTGTGTGTGTGTGTGTCCGTCCATGTGACCAGGCTTTATCTCCAAAACAAATCTAGGATCCTTTTCACACTAATCCTCCCTTTAATTAACTCCATCTGTGAAGAGTTGTAGGAGTGGGTCACTTGCATTCTCTCTTTATTTTCCCTCTTTTTTCACTATTACCCTAGATTGACAAACATTGATGTTACTACATGGTATATACAATAACAATATTAATAAAAAGCTAAAAGCTAAAGGAAAAAAACAAGAAAAAAGCTAAAAAAAAAAAAAAAAGCTATTTAAAAAAAAGCTAGCTGAAGCTGAAAAAACCCAGCTAATTTTAAATATAGACCATTAAACTGGATTCAGAACCAGTGCCTGCCCTCAGCCACATCAGCAACACGACAAAACTACAACATTCTTCTCTGAACCACAGAGACAGTACAACGCCTCAAAAACTTGCTAAAATCTTCAAAGAATTGAAGTTTGATGGCTGGTAGACAAGAAGTGACCTCAACTGGATCAAAACTTTCTAACATTGGTGAAATGCTAAAATTAACCCTGTGATATCCTGACAAATCACATTTATCCTACGATAAAACATTAATACTTTGATAAGCTTGGTCTCTTCCAGCACAACCACGCCTCCATCCGAGATGTTTTAATGAGATATTTTAACCCTAAATTCATTCGGTCTTATATTTTAGAAATCTCTCTTCATCATAGTCAAAACATTGATTAATGGAATATCTTATATCTTACCAGAAAAGGAACCAGAGACTTTTAGAATTTATATCAAGTCAAATATACTGAAGCAAAAAAATATATTTCCAAGATGCCTACATCCTTATAACACATTCATAAGGACTGCATCATTCTTTTATTTTAGCAATTCTGATGAATAATTCTAATTCTATGAATGGACTGTTTATAATTGTTACAGTACTATAAATTTTAAACAATTCCGATTCATTCAGTTCATATATCATATATATTTTGTTGTAGAAAGCATTAGGTA
>JAOTRS010000048.1:3208169-3218172 GCA_028565755.1 Dinotopterus cunningtoni | reverse complement strand
GTGTGTGTGTGTGTGTGTGTGTGTGCGCCCTGGGATGGATTGGCACCCTGTCCACTGTGTATCTCGCCTAAGTCTCCTGGGATTGGCTCCAGGCCCCTGTGACTGTTCTCTGTTCTTCCTCAAGACTCTGGGACCTTGATTTCCAAAAGAAATTTACTTTTATCCAAAGCAAAATTTCTTTGGACTGGCCTAATTATTTTTCTCCTTTGCTTGGGTTAGATGTTTCTAATGTCTCTGGTTAAGGAGTGGATTGATGCTACGAATATGACAGTTGTAGCCCATTTCCTGAAGATGCCTGTTTGTGGTGGCTCTTGATGCACTGACTCCAGCCTCACTCCACTCTTTGTGAAGCTCTCCCAAAAGTTCTTTAAATTTCTTTAATCGACTTTGCTTGACAGTCTTCTTAAGGCTGCAGCCATCCCTGTTGGTTGTATAAATTTTCCTAACACTTTTCCCTTTCAATCAACTTTCCATGAATATGCTTTAATATAGAAGCTTCTGTAGCTTATTCGCCATGTGGAGGGTGTTGATCATTATCTTCGTGACTATGGTTGTGTGTACTGAACTAGACAAAGAGATACTCATATTGTATAAATAAAAATTAACTCAAACTCAAAATTTTATTTTTTGAGATAAACTGGATTTCTTTTCTCCATAAGCTATAAGTTGTAAACATCAAAATAATATTACTCGAAATATTTGACTTATATTCAATTAAGGCTGCAGAGTTTAAATTTTTTTCTCGCAATTACACATTTGCCATGATATATAACTATTAAATGCACAAATGTATTTATCTTGGCTAACAGCAAATAATGGCACAAATCATCTAATTAAGAAAATGTCAGCAATAATAATTTATCCTCTGAAAATTATTTTCAAAATAAAGCAATACTTAAATTATTGACAAACTGATAATTGAAGCCCTTTGCGTTAAATAATTGCATAGGTCCATATTGCAATGTCGATTTTTATGTGATCAATTGTGCAACACTACAGTTAATGAATCTACTAATATATGGGTTTTCACAATCAAATTACCCCCAAAAAAGTTTCTGCATGATATTTTTTGAGATACCCTGAATATGTGAAATTAATAATTTCAGAAGCAGGGCAATTTTTCTATTTAAAAAAAAAAAAAAAACATTGTGTTTACAAAGCCAGATATACACTTACCTGCCAGTTTATTAGCAACATCTGTACTTCTGCTCATTCATGTAATTATCGAATCAGCAACTGCATGACCATGCATAAAAATCATGATCCAGAGCTTTAGGTACTGTTCACATCAAAGATCAGCTCTAAATCCAAAAAAGCACAATTGGGGTGTTGTAGAACAGGAAATTGATAATATGTGAAAGTGCAGCTCAGAGATCAGTATTGTAATGGTTTCCTGTTACTAGGAAACCATAGAGCTTTGGTTGGAAAAAAAAAAAAAGTGATTTCGCCATCTTGTGTTATCTAAAATTTGAACTTTTAGTGTGACCAAAGGGAGAAAGAATGTAAGAGCCAAAACAGGTATCATCAAATGTAATGTCTTTCCTCAATGAGGATTCATTTTGCAAAGTAACTTGTGGCGCTGATGCTTGACTATATTTGTGGTCACTGAGAATATCAGATCAGATCAGATCAGATAAGATTTAACTTCAACTAGATAGAACTTCCTGGAGAAATTGTAGCGGTACAAACGGCTCTCGTACGTTTACAAAGATATGAGTCTGTACACTCCATGTGATATCAGGGTGCGTGTGTGAAAGAGAGAGAGAGTGTGTTGAGGGGGCGGAGCTTACCTTTAAAGCCACCACAGGACTGTTATTTAAACCTATATCAGAGCAACCATCAGTTCTAGAGTTTTCGTTCTTGAAACCAAAGAGCGGAACCTTTTAGGTTGTGGGACGTCAAGTTTCATTTGTGTATTTCAAAAATAAATCAATTTGAAAATAATCAACAATAGTAGAGAAGCCAGTTTGCTCAGTTAAGCTGGAAAGGAGGACCTTAAACAAAATGCTGTCCATCATGTTCAACACTAGTCACCCTCTGTATGGAACTTGTGCCAAGGAGAAAAGCACGTCAGTGGCAGCCTTTTATCATGGAACTGAGTATCGACATATTCAGGAAAACCTTTTAACCCCAGGGCGATACCCTTGTTTTAACACCTCTAGACGATGCCTGGGGACATGATTGGAATTCTTGGGTCAGACAGTCCCTCTACTACTACTCATCCTCAGTTATACATGTTTCTCCTTCATAACAGACTCCATCTACTCATTATGTGCTCTTATCTGCATTGACTTTTATTACCTCAGTCTTGCACAACTCACTTTTGCACTGTTGTCACTTTTACTTGCTATAATTCAGTTTGCACTAGGCTATCTACTAATACACATCCTCATTCTTCTAAAATTTGCACATAATCATTTTATTCTTTGTAGATATTTTTTTCTCTTAATCATTTCTGTTGAAGCATGATCATCTTCCACGATGAATTTCCTTCAAGATTAATAAAGTATGCATGCATGTAGGTATCTCTTCCATGTACATGAGCTTACATACCCCTGTGACTGGCTAGTGTTGCTGTGGCTGACAGGCAAAAGCAAGTACTGTCGAATTTTGTTCCATTTCTGTTGTGCCTCACTTTACAGAAAGATTGAAATGTTTAACCACAGTGGCTTTATTGCTGCCTTAAGTTGATTAAGGTTCTTTTTCCTCATACATTAGACTTTGCTTTTCTGGGATGTTACTGTATTTAAAACATCGCAAGTTACATTACACACAAAAAGAAAACAAGTCACATGTCTCACACACACAAATGTTAACACAGACTCACACAAACACATTTACTCATCACACACCAACACTCTTGTCTCACACACAAAAACGCACTCAGATCTCACACACTCATGTCTCTCTCTCACACACGTCAACACAGCCTCTCACACCACACACAAACACATTCACTCGTTTCACACAGACACGGACACACGTCTCACACACACACACATCACAAATGTTAATACACAGACTCACACAACTGCGCACAAACACATTCATTCGTCTCACACACTGGAAAACCCACACGTCTCACATACACTGAGAAACCCACACAATTTTTAACATTATACAAAGATAATCCAAATAAACAGTCAGCAAGTTGTGCGGTGCACCTGGGTGGCGATGGCTTTCCGAAGGTCTTAACATGCTCAAAAAACACAGGTTGTGTGGTGCACCCGGGAGGTGATGGTGCAAGGTGCTTGGTCTCGCTCATCGTTGCTTGCAACTATATTTAGGACTTCGGTTTTCTGGGATGGTGGCGTATTTATAACATCACAAGCTACAGTAAGAAATGTAGAAAGTGACTGTGCATTTTTGCAACAGGAAAAAATAATTCTTTCCATGCTCTAGTTCCTCTAGAGGTTATTAAAACAATAACGTCTCTCAAAATAGAGAACTGATTTATAACACCTGTCACAAGTGCATAGAAGCACCAATTAGCTATTGCATGGCTTGAATTATTAGTGTCCTTCACTGAAAGTTATATTAACTCGTATTGCAGCAAATCTGCTGGGGTGATCCGCTGCCAAACAACCAATGTAAACAAAACGACTTACCAAAACATGGAAGAAAAAACCCACACCACACAGCTGTTTCTAAGAACTATATTTACATAATACTCTCCATTTTTTGCAGAGAACAATAATAAAAAGTATAAAATACTTACAAAAATCCGCAACAATGTACATATAAAAATAAGATCTATCTTCTTGAGAACATTAGGAAATGCATACATACAAAAAATATATATATATAAATAAACAAGGAGCCATGTCAGATACTGAAATAAACTTGCTCCTAGATGCAGACAGATAAGCCATACGTCAATTGAGACCCAAATGCGCACACAGGCATATGCACACGCATACACATTTCTCAGGGTGGAATGTTCAATCGACCCTGATGTAACAAACACAGAAAGGGTTTGGGAAGATTTAGATATAAAAAAAAATAATAATAATAATAATGTGGACAGCACACCTTCACCTATCCAAATGGTTAGAAACATTTAAAGGGAAAAAACATCTGATTTAGTGTAACCTTGATCAGAAATGGTGTTAACGTCCATTTTAGTGTTTTAGCATAATGCTGAATCATTACCTTCCTCAGGCGCTCATGTCCAACAGAATTTTATTTTTTTTAAAAACAGAAAAGCACTTCACAATGAGAAGTCGGAGAAGCAGAGATTTCGAACTCTACAACCAATACAGTGAACAGAAGAAAAAATAAACCCCATCTTGGAATCAGCCACAAGTGTGCGCGGGTATGATATTCGATTTAAGGCCCTGGGTCTGAACTAAGGCTTGTGGAAATTGAGTGGAAAGAGCATTTATGGTGGCTACCCTCAGTAACAAGTCGATGGTCTCGAATACAGACCACGAACATCTCAAGCATGCAGACTTTTTCTGTCTGGCCTTGGCCTGGATATCCAGCTTTTTAGGCACATAAGCGCCAATTCTAGCAAATGTATATAGCCTTCTCAGCAAGAAGGGAAATAAAAAGCAGTGTGCTTCATACACTCACCCACAGCACAGTCACATGTTTAGTTATATTCATTTGCACAAATTTGGGATTAAAATTTAATTAATTAGTATTGAAGATACTACACAGATTGATAAATGAAGTGCATCCATTTAGTTAACACTTTCTTCTTATTATTGTTAGTTATATGACGGATGTTCAAGTCAAACCGGGACTTTTAATTGTGCAGAATGACAAAAACAGGTATTCGGGCTAAAAACTCCCTTTATTTCTCCATGTAATCCCTTGCTATACTAATATACTTATCCCAGTGTTTCACTAGTGCTTGGATACCATCTTGGTGGACAGTTTTCTCAGGATCAGACACCCCGCTTCATGTCTGAAATGCTGGCCTCCCAGGTACCCCTTTAAATGGACTGAACATGTAGAACTGCCTTGGAACGATTGACTGTATGTCAATCTTTAAGGATTCGACGTTTCACCTTCTGAATGTTCACAGGAACAACTGCAGTAGGCTCTGAGCGATCTCGGCCAGGATAAAACCGTTTTTTCACCTATTTAATGTTTTATTGCAGCGAAGAGTCTCATCACCGCACTGTACTTGAGGCTGTCTGTAAATGTCAGTCGGTTTTTACACCTTCATTCACAAGCCCCGGTTTGATTTGAATGCCTCATAGTATTATTTTCTCTATATCTTCATCGGAGCTACCTGACTGACTTTCCCTTCCTGTGAGGCCCAGGCCAGAGATCAGACCAAGACTTTTGTACAAATTGGGGGACTTTTTGTTTAGAGATGTTTATGTATTTAGATAAAATAATATTTGTGGGAGTTTTCTTCTGCATTGAAGTTTTTGTAAATTGTTATGTAAATTGACAGAAACTGTCTTGTTTATATGTATTTATTGATTGTGTTTATCTTTCAAAAAGGCCTGATCAGCTGGTATATGTGCTCCCCTTTGTTTTTAGTTGGGGGGAGGTTAGTTTGTCTCTGATTAACTGGTTTAGTTTAGCCAGTTCTACGTGTTTTTTTTTATTTATTTTATTTTATTTTTTATTTGAAGGTAATCCTGGGTGGCTTGTTCTGTGTTCATCCTGAACCTGATTTGTCTGTTATGGATTGTGTTTTTTTTTTTTGTTTTTTTTGATAAATAATAACCCTCTCTTTTTTAATTTGCACACGGCTTTTTTATGCCTGCTAGCTTGGTCCATCACATGACCCATCAAATTTGGGTGTAATTCAGTGGTTTTAGTACTGAGCCACAGGATCAGTAGTAGAATGTTTTTTTTTCCTTTCAGCTTCACACATTGTCATAAAAGCCCTAGGAATCCTTAAAACACACAGGGTTATTGTGCCCAATATTCATTCTATCAGACACATCTACACACGCACAGTACAGCAGTTCTGACCAGAGAACAGTCAATAATGTTCACGTCACTCTCTTTTGAGCACCAATCACTGATGATTGGCCAAGAGCGCATCCAGGTCATCCATCCATTCCTGTGTAGTCTGGTTCTTTAAAAGCGAGTCCAGGTCGTTATCAACAGGAAAGCTGGCTAAGCTGGCCGCTGACTGGGCATTATATCCAAAAGGCAGCTGCTGATTGGGTGTCCGGGTGACCTGGTAGGCCTGGTTGCACTGCATGCCTGCAGTGCGGTTAGGCACCTGAGCGCCCTGTGGTTGTCCAAACTGCACCAGGTCAGGGAGCACCTGCTGTGACTGAGGTGGTGCTGGCTGTCCCTGCTGAGACTGCTGCTGCTGCTGCGCCATGGCAGCGCTATTGGCTCTCTGCTGGGCCATGCTGGGCATCATCTGCCCAGGATTCATACCCACCATAGCCCTGGCAGCTGCACCATTCCCCAAGCCAGCCTGGGTGAAGGGAGCGCTGCCAGGTAGCTTGGTCATCCTGGGTTGCATGTGGAAACTAGAGTTCGGAAAGCCAGCAGGTAAGGCACCATTGTTAGTATTAGGCTGACCAGCCATGCCTTGTTGAAGCCCTGGATGCTGTTGCTGTTGCCATGACTGGGCCTGTGGAGGCATTGCACCCTGTATATTACTGGTCATGGTGTTGGGCATTGAACTAGGCATGGAGCTTATGTTGTTAGCCATAGCACCGGGCATACTGTTAGGCATACGTGCCAGCTGCTGTTGTTTGAGATGGGCCGCCTGCTGGGCTAGAACAACATTGTGTCTGTAGTTCTGCATTGCTGAAATGGGCATTCGCTGCTGGCTGGCGTGGGAAGGATGCATAGACATGTTTGCGTAAAGGACCTGCTGGGCTTCAAGACCACCCGCACAAGATGACAGACTCAGATCTGCTTGAGAGGCTGCAGGAGGACCTCCGGGGGCAGGACCAGCCCCCTGACCAATTCCCATCATGCTTTGATTTTGAGAAAACATTCGTTGAACAACAGGACCAGGGCCACCAAGGGAGTTCACGCTGCCCATCGCTTGGGACGAACCTAATGCAGAATAAGGAGAGGAAAGATCAGTGTTAATGGACAATCAACAAAGCAACAGGGAGAAAAAAATGATAGCAGCAATCAAATAGGTTCTACAACCTGGCATAACAATGGTACCTTAACATATAAAGCTTTTTGTCATATAAGCGACCAAAGCGAATGCTGGCTAAGTTGTACGCACATCTGGGAGCCATTCAAAACTTGTTTGCGCGAGTTTTATACATATTTTTTGTGCCATTTTGTGCAAAATAGTGAAGACATGGCACCACTAGTCCCAAGAATGTTAGCAAGCATGGCAGCAAGAAGAAAAAAGGAGCCACTTTTAGTTTAGTTTTTTAACCAGCCAATACCAGGAGGAATCATAACATTTAATATTTTACTTTATTTACGTCTTTTGTAAATGTTTTGATTGTTTTATATGCAAAAAATATGATTATAGTGTTGGAATTTGCTAACATTGGTAATATTTTTGGGTGGCTAGAACAGATTATATGCATTACGATTATTTCCGACGGGAAAATGCATTTTGCAATATAAAATTTTGCCTTAAGAACGCGCCTCTCTAACAAATTAAATTCATATGCGAAGGTCCCACTGTATTTCCCTCTTACACAATACTTCTGATATTAAAAACGTATTACTTATAGTTTTGCACATTATGGTAGTTCTTTAACTGGCATACTATTTTTTCCAACTTTACCCAAAATACAATATGTGGTGACACCTAGTCTATCAGACAAGTCATTTATTTTAAGCACATTGTATGCACTCTATCCCTTAAGAACATTATACAAAAAAAAAAAACTTTACACAAGATAAAGCTTATTTAAACAAATTTAATGACTGACAGCTAGATCTCGCTCTTTGCGATTCAAATGAATCATTCAGTAAGCAGACTTTGCATATCAGGTAGGCTGAATGTTTTACACAGAACAAAGCAAGGCCTGTATGGAAAGAGTGACGCAGCAGCTTTTCACACACAGGCCCTTTAAAGAACGAGAGGGAAAGAGACCGAGCAAGCGAGGGAAAAAATAAAAGAGAACGAGCGAGAGAAATGCAAGCTTGAGTAGTCAGGACATTGGGTGGGTACCTGGAAACTGTGAGACCTGTGGCTTCTGCTGGAATGGGTTTTGCTGGGTAGATGGGTTCTGCTGGTCCTGGTACTGAGGTGGTGGACGGGTTAAGTGCCTCTGCATCTGCAGCTCCTGTTGTTGCAGCTGTTTCTCCTGTGAGAAGAGGGGAAAAAAAAAAAAAAAAAAAAGACGTGTTTACTTACCCAAAAAAAAAAAAAATTGCACTACAGGGAAATCTACTAAACTTCACCACATGAGACTTCATTAACACACACAAATTATTAATTTGTCCCTAAACAAATGTCTTGAACCTTTCCCCATTTTGTAATGTTACACTCTGGACCTAAAATTGATAAATATTCCCAACATACCACATTTTTACGCCCTCACTGAAATAACCACTGTTTGAATGATCGCAAATGTAAAGAAAAAAATTCCATACTGTCTTGGTTTATTCCTTTCATGCTGTTTAACAATTCAATTCATGCCCCCCAACTCTATTTTTTTTATTTATTTTTTTTTTTTTTTACAATTTTCTGTAAATTATTAAAAAATTAAGAAATAAAGGGGGGGAGCAGTTTTGTGTAAAGGAACTGAAACTGCAATATAGTCTAAAACGATACTGGATGACTGAAAATCTATTGTAACTCTAAGCACATCTTTAAAGCCAAGACCCAAATGAGCTCTTAGGCCTCTGACCTGCTCGACCAGCATTTGGCTCTGGAGGAACTGTTTCTGCTGGGGACTCAACATCTGTATCTGCTGCTGCTTCTGCAAGCCGCTCAAATACGCTCCATTGTTGTGGTTAGCCGCCATGCCATTGCCACCTTGCTGTGTTACCATGGCACCACCTGGGCCTGGCACGTGAGGGGCAGATGGGTAAGCACCTGTCTCCTGCTGGGAGAGCGAAAGAAATAGCACACATCCATTTATTTCATATCATAAAGTGCACAGGTAAATATTCCACAATTTGTGTAAAAAAGAAATTTTATATTAAAAATGTAGTGTTTAAAACATTCATTAATGTAGTATGGAGTGTTGTGAATACTCCACAACAAAACAAAAAAACAAAATGAGCTGGTTAGAATTCAGCTGGTTAAAAAAAAAAAAAAAAAAAACTAAATACAAGATTGCTAAATGAATAACTAAATGCATCATTACATAACAGCCTAACCTTTGAATGCTGTGCTCATACATGGCATTGTTTTTCTTCCTATTAAAAGAGTCTGTTTTATTGTACAAAAATCAATATAATATATACACTGGGGTGACTGCACTGCTGTAAACTTTCTGTCCACTAGAGGGCAGGGTACCAAAACTTTGGTCATGTGCAGAAAGGAGTAAACAATAAGAAGAAAAAAAAACTGAGGAAACGAGAGCAGTCAGCAGGCAAAACTGAAATCTAAAGCACTAAGAACTTTTAACTAAAATGTCACAGGCTAGACTAGACAGTAAAAAAAATAATGTACATGCTGAGCTTTCGACTAAATTCGTGTCCTCTATGCTTTCAAACAGGACCTACTGAGGATGAAATTATCAAATTCATACAGATTAAGAGATGAGTGCTCACTAAGAAAGCAATATCAGAGGCTGATCTGAATGCACAATTTATAAGTTTGATTCTGGAGAGTGTGCACACTGAGCAGTCGAAAACTCCACCAGCACGTTGCGTTAACCAGAGACAAATAGGACAGTGCAGCGCCTGCAAATAGCTTTAAAAATAAATCAAGGATGCAATCCCTGGCCACTTTCCATTCATACATTTTCCATTCAAGCATTCTTTCTAACTCCCTTTCTCTCTCTTTCTTTCTGTCTGACTCACAAAAGCATATGCGCAAGGTCATCATGTGTGCCTGAAAAAGTCAAGAGCTAAACGTGGTCTAAGAGCAAGACTCTCTTTCCACCCAGAAATGTGCAGTTTACAGGTGTTAGGGCAG
>JAOTRS010000048.1:3189673-3200593 GCA_028565755.1 Dinotopterus cunningtoni | reverse complement strand
GCTCAGATGTGTAATGAGATAAAAATGTAAGTCGCTCTGGATAAGAGCGTCTGCCAAATGCCTAAATGTAAATGTATGTAAATGTTAAAAATCATGCTGATAGAATTGCAGACAAAATCTGATTTCTTGAAGTAATCAGATTATGCTGTACATGCAAACGCAGTGTTTAACTCAAAACCCAGGGCGACAAAATACAGAGGTAAAAAATAATGTGTTCTGTTAAGCTCACACAGATCATGTGTAATGGCTAAGCAAGAACCATGACCAAGCTTGAGCAGATCAAGAGTGAAAGAACACAAGGATCCCGATGGGATTGGTACCTCTACACTTTTAAAGTCAGACGAACGGGGCTCTAAACAACAAACTACAAGAATGAACTGATCCTACGGTCAAAATTTTTTTTTAATAAAATTAAAAAAAGCTTTAAGAAAAATATTTCATCAAACTCAAAAAAAGAATAGATACTTGAGATTAATTAAGGCCCGCGTCACGGTGAGGCACAAAAAATAAAATTGTGTAAACACAATAAGAACTTGTGCAACTTGGCAGGAAGGCAGTAGAGATCGGTAAGGACATGGGTTTGTCTGTACATGTTAAAAAAAAATCTTGGTGAGGACATGGTCGAAGCAAGACAGAAAGAACTTAATAAGGACCCAATTAATAACATGACCAACACCCCTTAAGACCTTAACACACTACAAGCATGGATCAGATGGGAAAGCTTGGATGGTGCTCTAAATAAGATGTCATTGTCATGTTGCAGTATAAATACTGGATATAATTCCTCTCACCATCATGGTTTTATAAGAACCCATGAGACGCAAATGGCGATGTAGCTCATGGTCAGGTGCGTGATTGAAAATTAATGACAACATGATGGACGCATTGAGATCCTGACAGAGACGTATCTAGGAGGTAGCATGAACTACGATATTTTTAAGATGCGTTGGGAACTTTGTGGTCTTCGCTGCATGTGACAAATCATCTGCCTCCATCTGACCCCTACCCTCTGCATCTCACTCACCAACTAACTCCATGTCCTCTCTCACTGTATCCATAAATCTCCTCCTGGTTTTCCCTATATTCACAATCTCGCTTCTGAACAGGTCCAAACCACCTCAATCTGGCCTCTCTGACTTTATCTCCAAAACATCCAACATCTATTGTCCCTCTAATGGACTCGTTTTTGATCCTGTCCATCTTTGTCACTCCCAAAGAGAACCTCAACATCTTCAGCTCTGCTACCTCCAGCGCTGCCTCCTGTCTTTTCTTCAGTGCCACTGTCTCTAAACCATAGAGCATCGCTGGTCTCACCACTGTCTTGTACACCTTTCCTTTCATTCTCGCTGATACTCTTTCATCACATAACACACCTGACACTTTCCTCCACCTATTCCAACCTGCCTGTAGACCCCCCTTAACCTCTTTTCCACACTCTCCGTTGCACTGGACTGCTGACCCTAAGTATTTAAAATCTTAAAATTTAAAATCCTTCTTTACCTCTGCTTCCTGTAGCCTCACCGTTCCACTTAGGTTCCTCTCATTCACACACATATATTCTGTCTTGCTGCGGCTTACCTTCATTCATCTGCAGACGTGGAGGTATGCTCCGGAAAGGAAACATCATAGTCCATGGAGACTACTGTCTAATATCATTGGTTATCCTGTCCATCATGGGTGGTAAATTTGACTGGTAAAGGGGCGGGGCTTCAGGATGATGTTAGTTAATATCAGAAAGTGGATTCGTATGCTGATTTTTACGTTTTTATTAAAAGAGAAGCTGCCTTACTTACACTAGCGTACCAGAGTGATAATTTACAGCGCTTACAGTATTAGAGTACACTTGGATATAGAATTGTTTTAGAAACATCCAAACTTTCATTTTACACACACAGCTACTGAGCAGCACAGCGCACAATAGTTCCATGACAAGCTATGAGCCTAGACTTTAACAAAAAAAAAAAAAGCTTTGCTTTTTACAGTCCAGCATATGGGTAATGTGTCAGTGCTGAGATGCACTGAAAAACAAAATCCGAGCGACACAAGAACTGTGCTTGTCAAACTATTAAACATGAAGTGTTGATTCGAGGCACAGTCTAGTCATTCACTGCTGGCTGCGATCGCTCTGTCACAACACCACTGTATTTAAAAGGAAGGAAACTGCACTTCTCTTGTTTTAGGTCGCTGCCATTAGGCAAGACGTCGTTTCGCTTTCTGCAGCACAACGAAATCTAAACGAACGTCCAGGTTCCGCAAGGAGACCAAAAGTCTTCGCTTAAAACCCAACCCGACTCACGTTTCTAATAAACTCCATGGCTCTGTCCCAGTGCTTTACTTCTCTGATGATCTACTGCTCTACTTCTGCAGTTCAAACAACAGGCCTGTGTTTGGACACCATCCTAAGCAGGGAATTCTGAGATTTAATAAACACATGCTATGCTTCTGGAAAAAAACTGAAGAGTTCAGAACTCTCAACACTTAGTAGTGTCCTTAGTAACCAAGATTAGTCAGCATTTAATAAGAATAAATCGGTCATAAGTCATGAATATGGGCAAGGTCACAAAAGAAGACTTGTTTAGACAAAACAAGAGTTTACACAGGCAAAGAATTTGGATGATGGCAATGCTTGCACGTTATAATAGGCCAATATACACTACATTGCCAAAAGTATTCGCTCGTCTGCCTTCACAGGCATATGAACTTGAGTAACATCCAATTCTTAATCTACAAAATTCAATATAATGTTGACCCACCCTTTGCAGCTATAACAGCTACAACTCTTCTAGAAAGGCTTTCCACAAGGTTTAGGAGTATGTTTCTCAGAATTTTTAAACATTCTTCCAGAAGCGCATTTGTGAGCTCAGACACTGACGTTGGACAGGAAGGCCTGGCTCACAGTCTTCACTCTAATTCATCCCAAAGGTATTCCCAAACTGTTCCCACAAAATTGGGAGCATGAAACTGTCCAAAATGTCTTGGTATGCTGAAGCATTGAGAATTCCTTAAACTGGAACCAAGGGGCCGATACACTCAGACAAGTAACGGTCTCCTTGCAGCCGCCAAACACAGTCTCGTCCACTAGCTTGTCAGACAGAGAAGTGCGATTCGTGGCAGTGTACTTTGCACTACTGCATCCGATGCTTTGCATTGCACAGCACGTGGCGATTGTAAGGCTTGGATGCAGCTGCTCGGCCATGGAAACCCATTCCATGGAGTTCTCTCCACAGTGTTCTTGAGCTAATCTGAAGGCCACATGAAGTTTGGAGGTCTGTAGCTATTGACTCTGCAGAAAGATGTCGACCTCTGTGCACTAAGCGTGGCCTACAACTTCATGGCTTTCGTGAGTCATTCCCATTCGCTTGCACTTTGTTATAATACCACTAACAGTTGACTGTGGAATATTTAGTGGCGAGGATCCGATCACATTACCACGCTGAAATTCACTGAGCTGCGTTCAAATATTTCAATGTTTATACAAAACATTGTATTTGCTACAGTGATTTTATTTTATTAATTTTTTTCCCCTCTCATTTTAACATACATTCTTACACACAAAATCTAACATTTGGGAACCATGTATGGTCTGTCTTAATCTATAAATGTTGCACTTGGTTTTTAGGTGAGAAAGTTAATGTTATAAGGAATGTGTTACATTTGGTTATTTCTGTTCAATTCAGTTGTGAAGCTACTAAACAAAGCTAGGGTATAAAACGTTTACTGTTTCTTCTCTCATTACCTCAACTCATCACCTCATTACCACAGAGTATTGTGATTTCATGTTGTCGTGTTGTCACTTTGTCGCTCTTGTTTGCACATTTGCACGTTATGTTGTCTTTTTTGTACAAAAATGTAGATAGGGCCCTGTTAACTTAAAATGTTAATCTGTCTTGTCCCAGCTAGCCGGCTAAATAGGTCTCTAAGTTAGCTAGTTAGTTTTTTGTTAATTTATGCTGTAAATCTATGTTGTATGTAGCACCTTAGTCCTGGAGGAACGTTGTTTCGTTTCACTGTGTACCAATTATGTATGGTTGAAGTGACAATAAAAGCCTATTTGACTTGACATTCAAGTTCAAGATGCCACTTTCAAGGTCTTAAATTTGTAATAAAATAGGGATATCCATATCATTTATATAGAATTGAGACATTTATAAAATCATGATACAGAACTGCAATATAAATCAAATCAGCATCTAGATGTCGTATTGGGTAACCCCTAAGATTTACATCATAAATATTTAGTACAAATTTAACTTTTTTTCTTTTGCCAGAAACAGCCCTCGCTCAACATAACCATAGGGACAGTTCTTTAGGGTTTTCCTTGATTAAAAGTTAGCTAACTTTGGCTAGTTAGCCAGCTTAGTTTGTTTAATAGAGCACTGGGCAAGACTCAAAAGCTGCTGAGAATAAAATGGAAATAATAACCAATACATTTAAACAAAAAAATATTACCAAACTATTCATTTAACATTTAGAGTAGTTTGGTAATTTTTTTTTTGTTTAAATTTATTGGTTATTATTTCCATACAATTCACTTGACCAACTGCAGATTGGTGGATTTTCAGTCGCCATCGGGAGTCCTGCTTATGATCCCTATCTAAAAGCTCTACACTTCTTAGATGGGCTGAACTCCAGCCAAATTACCTGCTGTTTTCTTCAAAACTTAGCAATCCCCTGATAATTTGATTTTATTGATCTAGAATTTTCTATTCAGGTATTTTCTGCCTTTTGTCTTATAAAGCTTTCCTCAGTGACCCCTCTACCTAACCACTTCTTAAACACTGATTACCTTGAAAAACAAGGAAATAAAATCAATCTCGCAGGCTGCCAGCTACAGGTCTAAAGCATTAAATTATACTCACATATGCACAATATCAACTTTTATCCTTCTGTAATTAATACCTAATTAAATTACTGAGTTCTTTAAATATTTATTAATATATAATATATAACAAGTGCCACTCAATTAACACTGCAAATGTTTTAAACTGTTTAGACTCAAAGTGGTAACGAGTTACGGCTTTTAATTTATCTGCATTCATCATTAGACATTTAAGGAAATTACACATGCGACACAAACATCTTGGTTTCTCTAAACCTCATTCATCTTGTGGCAATTTAATTTATTTTATTGTCTGTGTGCAGGGAGTTTTATCACCGAGAAAATAATTACTCGATTACAAAATTCATTACAGACGTCCCGTTGATAAACAAACCCAATCCGAAGAGGCCAATCATTATGATCATTTCCTCTGAGCAAGACAGAGAATTCAATGTGATGCTCAGATTAGAGTTTAAAGTGTTTGGAAAACTTTCACCGCGAGTTTGAATCTGGGTACTACCGGATCTGACATCTGTTGGGTGTCTACGACAAAAACTAGGAAAAAAAAAAATTACATGAAAAAAATCATAACTAATTTCCTGCTTTTTTGCTTTTATACCCCAGTTTGCGTTTATTGTTCAGTCTTGGCGTTTGTGAAGCCGAGTCTGTTTTAACATGGGGCTGGACTTAGCAGTCACTGGCCACAGAGCTGACACGAAATGATTGTCATTTCACTAGACTGGGGTCAAAGTTGACATAGCTGCAGACACACATTGTAGAGAATTAATTTCAGAGGTTTCCTTTCCTTGCAGGCAGCTTGTTCATCATTACATGGGCATGTGCAGCTCTAATCAAGAGATTACTCATAACCTGACAATTTTCACATTAGGCACAACTGATTTATACCGCACCCAGGAACGATCGCTACAAGCACACACGCACACAACTTGAGTAAGATAAGTAAATATGCGAAGTTGACTCACATCTTGCACCCCAAAAATTCTTTAAGGAGGTGTGTGCAATTTCAATGCAACAGACTTTGTCAAATTCATTAAACATCTCTTTGTGGTGCGCTAGCTGTCTGTTCTGAGCATAAAACAATTCGGTGTTCATACACAGCCTGGGCTGTATAAATAGGAAACAAACACAGTGGACCAGGCGGAGCCACACAACACAAGTCCAGCCAATGAGCAACACATGCCATTCTTGTTTGATGCATTTTCTTTTTTAAAAAAATGGTCATATCGCCCACTTATTAACGTTACCACCCTGGCGATGCAGGAAGGAAGGGTTGTATTTGGGTTGTATTTTGCTGACTCCTCTTACAAGCCCACTACAGAGACTATGTGGACACCCTAATGTCACGACTGTATGTGGTATATATGAGCTGAAGCTCCTGTTAGCTGTTATAATAACCACCACTTCTCTGTGAAGGCTTTCCACGAGATTGCTTGTGCATCACTTTGTGCTCAACAGTTAAAACATTAAGCCCTGTTTCCACTTTGATGATTTTTCCTTCAGTTTCAAATCATAATGACATTATTAGCTCCAATGTAGCAACAAAATCCTAAGACAGAACTAAGGCGGATTACAGTGGCACTACATAAAGGCATGGAAAGGAAGCAGTTTGGAACGGCTATGCATCAGATAATAACGATTACTCATGAAAAGCTCTACAGTGCACTGGTGGTAGGGGTAGCTCAGTGACGACTGATCAGAGGTCCTAAGTTTAAACCCTGTTTAAGCACCGAGTTGCCACTATTGGGCCCTTGAGCAAGGCTCTTAACGCTCATAAGACCATTTATCCCACAGTTGCAAATTTTAATTATAAATGGTACAGATTCACACATTAACAACTTACCATAGTTATCGGTTAACAACATTAAAGGTGACTTACCAATAACACCATCTTAACTATTAAAACTCATTGCGTCTCTCCGTCATGTGATACGGTATCGCTCCTACTGTGCACGATTGACCACAGGCTTACAGAAACATGCTGTAAGGGTAGGGCAACATGATCAATCAGATTTTGTATTTTTAAATCATGATCTCGATTCATACATACATGCGATCCCATTTCTGAATGACAGCGATTCACTCACATGCATTTCCCCGCATTCAGATCACCCTCATTCATGGGTTTGCTTGACAACAATCACAGATGCTGTATATCCCTCTCACACTTGTTGAACACACTCACACAGAGTAAAACACAACACTATAAATTCACCAATCAGGCCAGAATTTAGCGCACAGTTCAGTCATATGATTCAGTCGATCTATTCTCATAACTCTCTTACTCATTTACGGTGATCTGCTGTCATTCACATGACGTGTAGGGAGGAGGCAGTCCTATACTGTAAAGCAGGCAGGACTAAATGGTGGACTGCGGTCCGAACCCAGATCGAGTGATGGTACTATATGGACCCTGATGCTTTTCTGAATAGTGAGAATTTATATACCAGTAATTTAGCGCTTTTCCCTTCAAGGTGGGCGTGGCTATACATGTCACTCAACAGAATTACCAATGGGATAGTTTAGCATGTATTGCACTGATAGAATGTGCAAAGAGAAACAGACAAAAAAAAGCGACACAGCATGGCTTACTTCAAAAAAGAAAAAGAAAAAAAAAAAAGTCTAGACTATGAGAACTGAACCTTCAAAGATAAATGAAGAGATCAATATATGCTTACTCTTCCTGTGGGAAGTTAAAAACCAGTTTTTCCGAAACCGTGTCAATAATAAAAAGCAGTCATGCGACGCGTCATCAAGAGACAAAACACGTGTCATTTCAGCTAACATGATCCGCGGCAGTCCATGGTGAGGGCACGAAAAACACCCAAACTAAGAACCCAGTATGACAGAGCAATTAGAGTCCTTTCCTATTATGATAAATAAAGTTTATTTATAAAGATTCACTAAAGATTGATTAAAGATTGCTGTTCGTATTCCATACAAAGACAAGGAAATATACAAGGCCATAGAAGTTCAAACTGTCCACATGTTTTAACGTAGTTAAATATTATTGAAATCCTCACACAAACATGAAATTCGGGCATCGGCTAGAACATCATTTTATTGACCTTTTTAAATTTTAAATCAATACCCCTGGTTTATATTATTGTTACTTTATCAGCATACAGTAAAAATGGCACATACAAACAAAACTAAAATATATACTACTGTACTTAGAGACAGTCAATTAATTAATGCATGTGTTCATTAACCAGATGTGTTAATTCTAGCTGTTACACAGAGACTCTGTACAGATTGAAAGCTAGAGAAGTATACTAGATGCATGTTAAGACTGAGAGTAATAAAACCTTTGACGACAAAAAAAATCAATACTGTAAAGTATGTATTTAAATACCAAACTCCCTGACATTTACCTTTTTCATTTGATGATGGTAATAATAGTAGTAATACCGCATGAGATGATGACGTACTGTAGTTGGCCGAGTGAGTATCTATAAAGCATGTGCTAATTGTTAGATATTTTATTTAGTTACTTTATTCGCCTCACTCACTAATCGTCTTCACCGCTTTATCCTCTATACAGGGTTGCAGGGGGCCTGTGGTCTATCCTAGGAGACTTACGCCACGAGGCGAGGTACACCCTTTTTTAACGTGGTGCCAATCCATTGCAATGCACATACACTACGGCCAATCTGTGCGCTTTGGACTGTGGGAGAAAACCGGAGAACCCGGAGGAAACCCACAGGCAGAAAGTGCAACACAGACCCAAGACGAGAATCAAACCCTCGATCCTGGAGGTGTGAGGCCACAGTGCTAACCTCCTTATTCATTTTAAGGGCATAATAGAATTTCAAGTATTTTTTATTTTTTACTTGAGTGCAATAAATGTTTTGGTTGAAATAAAAAAAAAAGGAGAGAGAATCTAATCTGAATTTCCACTGAGAAAAATACTGATTTACATTTTCCCCAAAATCGTGTAGCCTTATCTAGGGATGATAAAAAACACCTAGATTGGGGGACAGAAGATAAAAACACACACACACCTGATGCTTCAAACTTTAGGAAAGGGTGTGATTGTCAGGTGTGCGCTTGACTGTAACTCGTTAACAGGACTTTTCTACAAGTTAAGCTCGGTATCAGGACAGCTCCTTACCGCGATCAGAGTGCTGTTTCGGCTCTGCTCTCCAGCCGCACTTCCTCCTCCTCCTCCTCCCTCGGCGCTCTCCGCGCTCCCGGTTCCTCTCTGCGCCGCCTGCTCGCTCCCGGTCTGCGGGTGTCGGTGCTTGTTGGAGCGCTTGGCTTTGGTCTGCAGACAGCGCTGGTGCAGGGCGAAAGTCTGCTGCCTCTCGAGCTCGTGGCGCTCCATGGCCGTGTTGTCGTAGCGGCTCTCGCAGCTGTTGTGATGCCGCCGGAATAGCTCGATGCGCCGCCGGAGCCGCTCCATCACCGCGCTGTGTCGCGACACCACATAATCCGCCATCGCCTCCTCACTCAATCTCACCCTCTCACCCTGGAACTTCCAAGATCACTTGGATTTCTCCTGGCTGAAATCTAACTCTTAATTCCAGCTAGTTAAAAACAAACTAAAATAAGCATTGTATTTTAATATACAATGTAGACTTTCTTAACATCCAGGGCATCCATCCAGAGCGGTAAAAAGTTCAACAACATTCAGCCTCAAAAGGAGCTTTAAAAAAAAAAAGCTTTAAAACTTTAGAGCCATCCACGTTGGCGTTTGCAGTAACACCAGGAATAAAAATGAGTTTTTAAGAGTTTTTTAAAACTTTGTGCAGAAGTGGCCTGAGAGAGACTACAGGCTCATCAAACTGCCGATTAATTGGTAAACTGCCTGTCTCCAGAAGAGTCACAATTCCCTGAAAGTCATCACAAAGAAAAAAACAACTATAGTTTGTCCAGAATCGAGTGAAGAAAATGTCTCTCCTGTCCTGCGATGACTTTGGGGGGATAATAAAGACTTCTTCTCCCTAACTTAGCCTTCTTAACCACCTCTCTCTCTTTTCTCTCTATCAAACTTTCAGACCATCAACATTTCTGACACAAACACCCGTTCCGTGTAAAACACCATAAAACCCACCTCTCAGCCATTAAAATATTAAAGCGCGAAGTTTCCCCCTTTTTTGAACTAAAAAACAACTAGCTGGCTAACAGCTGATCTGTATTAAATCTACAGAGCTAGACAGTACCGAGCAAAAAGCTACGGATGTATTAGCCAAGCTAGCAAGCTAGCTAAACAGCTAACTAGCCCCAATATAACAAAGCATGCTGGGATAAATAAACCACTTTTCACCCAGAGCGGGGAGCAAAAGTTCCTCAAACCGCAAAACAACCAGCACCTAGTCCGTGTCTAACAAACCGTGCAAAAAGAAAACCCCACAGCGAACAAATTAACTCCACTCTCACTCCGGTGCTCCTATTGTTTTCCAGTGTACAAGCAGTTCGCCGTCGCCATCTTGTAACAAGTTTTTTTTTTTTTTTTCGTTTTCTTCTCCTTTTTTTTCAGAAAAGCGTCACGAGCTGCACGTTTTTCCCCGCCCTCTTTCCTGTGATTAGCAGCACAACTACCCAATCGAAATACAGTACTTCAGTGACGTAACGCGCCCTCGGGAGGAAGCAGGGGGACGGACATTCCACTATCGTAGGAAACGCACGAGCGAGTGTCACGCAGTTTCCACTGCAAACAAGTGTGAATGTGAAAGTCCATGGGATTTTCAAATGTAATAACTGGTTTGTGTGAAAATGTTCAGCAGGATTCTGATTTTTTTTAAAAACATGCCAATCACAGACCAATCTGTATAAATATAAGAAAGGTTTTGTATGTACATTTCAATTATTTATTTGTCTCAAAACAAATTGTCTGTATGTCTGTCCAGGAGAATTTGTCACAGAATTAAATTAAACCTTGCCAGTACTTACGTATTTACCTGAAGTTTAAACAGCACCATAAATGAAATCAAAATGTTGAGTTGAAGCGAAGTTATGAGCACTTATGTGCCAGATTACATCACTTTTTGTAGCGCTTTTTGAACGAATATAGCGTTTTTTATCTCGAGATGGACGTGGCTATTTGCATAACTATACAAGCCAATCAACATGATAGTTTA
>JAOTRS010000048.1:3175952-3189573 GCA_028565755.1 Dinotopterus cunningtoni | reverse complement strand
ACGAATATAGCGTTTTTTATCTCGAGATGGACGTGGCTATTTGCATAACTATACAAGCCAATCAACATGATAGTTTACCGTGTATAGACAGAGTATGCAGAAGACACAGGCAGGGCCATAATGCACCTACAGGCGAGACAAACAGCATGGCTTACTCCAGAAAAAGGCAAGTAGACTATTAAAACTGAATCTTCAAAGATGAGTGGAAGTTGTCCAGACCAGTTTGTCTGTTATGTTTCGAAACTGTGGCGCTAGTGACAAGCAATAATGTGAAGCGCCACTATGAGATAAAAACATGTGTCTTTAGAGCAAAAATATCAGCAGCGGTCTGAGGTGATGGCGTGTAAAATACCCCAACTGAGAACCCAGGGTTATGTGCTAAAATCAAAATGGCGAGTGAAACGATCTTATGAACAGTTATGTGCCAGATTTAATAATGTACTTAAAACAAGATACTAATTAGCTACTTGCTCAATGTAAACAAACACCTACATCAATAGATATTAATTAGAAAGGCTAAACTGAATATTTGTTTACTAAATGTTTTCACAACAAAAATAACAGCTCTGATGTGGTATAAGTGATTTTTCCATGCTGGAGCAGTTTTAATCGGGTTTTTTTTTTTTTTTCATTTCTCATCTGTGAGTCACTCTCCAATTACCAAACAGGGAGTGTATTTGGATACGACGAAAGAAGTACAACCTAGTGTAAACAAGGCGTAAACATGAACTTTTCTGCACCCCCACTGATTGTAGTAAGATGAAATGACAGATGGATGGATTGGCACCCTGTCCAGGGTGTACCCTGCCTCATGCCCAATATCCCTGCGACTCTGTATAGGATAAGCGGTATAGAAGATGAATGAATGAGAAGAACGAAGAACCAGAAGCAAACCCACAGGCACAGAAACCGGTAATTCTGAAGAGTCGAACAAGAGACCATGGAGCTGTGCTGTGATTTGTATAAGAATGCATGGAAAGACTTTATTGTACAAATGTAAATAAGCAAAAACGGTTTTTATTCCTATTATTATTATTATTATTATTATTATTATTAAAGACAATCTAACTGGCCTCTTTGGCCTACACTAATACTCCTCTCCTCTCCTCACCCGGTTAAATGTTATGTCGATGCCTTTTTGATGTTATTTGAACAGTTTCATGAACCAGATCACAATTTTTTTGTGATCTGAAATCATGTCTCAGATATTTATGGCAACCGAGAATGGGGTAAAATAGTTAAAAAACTATTAAAATAGTGGGGTAAAACTGCCTCAGCCACTGAGCCCTTCTTGCTTCTAAAGCTTAAACAACAACCAAATTCCTAGCCAAGGCCCTGCCTGACCCATAAAATGCAGAATTATGCAACTCGAACATACTAATTGCTTGCAGGTCCCAAAATAGTTCTGCCTACTTCCTACTCTTGAAGCTAATTTTAGATCATTCAATACATCACAGAGATGTTTATGTCATGTGACACCTATCACATGGGAATGCCAAACTTGGGCCTAAGAAAATCAGATTTTCTATTAGCAAGACTTTTTAAAGGCTTTAAAATAGCAATCATGTGAAGTCTTTTATGGGCTTGTAAAGATCATTTGGTACAGGTATGTGGAACAAAAGAAGCATTCACTCACTCATCGTCTATACCTCTTTATCCTGTAAACAGGGTCGTGGGAGGCCCGGAGCCTATCCCAGGAGACTTAGGGCATGAGGCAGGGTACATCCTGGACAAGGTGACAATCCATCACGGGGTACACACATATACAGTACATACGCAAACTCACACTCTCATTCACAAACTACAGTAATTTGGGAGTGCCAGTTTATCTCATCTGTATGTCTTTGGACTGTGAGAGGAACCGGAGGAAGCCCATCAGGCACGGGGAGAACATGCAAACTCCATGCACACAGAGGCGGGAATCGAACCCCAACCCTGGAGGTGCAAGGTGATAGTGTAAACCACTAAGCCACCCTATCTAATGCTAAATATCTTCTTCTAATTGTGATGCCATGGACCAACATTTAACATGCTCAGTGAGACTTGTAGGTTTTTTGTTTTTTTTTGTATTTCTATGAGCACTACACAGTCTGATCTTAGCATGAATGCTAAGGTGTCCTGAGAAGACTAGCAACTCTCTCGAATGCTTTTCACTTGTGAATAATCTCGCACTGTAGAATTGTTTGGGAATGGTTTTATAACCCTTTCCAGATTGATTTGCCGCAACACTTGCGTTTGTTTTTTTTTGCCATTTATGTCTTTCCCCTTGGCATTGTGTTAACACACCCGAATGCTCCAGACCAACAAAGTACCAAAATTTCAGATTTTTACAAAAGTCTGCACACTTGCTGCTGATCAATTAATCAAGGGCTGTTTATTAGTAGTACCTGGCTACAACTTAACCTCTTAAATCATGTGGAAGCAGTAAGGGGGTACTTGGTATCGCCCACGTTTTTATTTTCGGCTTCATTTTTGTTAAATAAATAATGGCAGAGTGAAAAAACTATATGATATTGTTCATCTGAGGTTGTATTTGCAATGCTGAATGCATCCAAAATATGCAATAATTTTCTTTCGAACAGTTGATAGGGGCATTGGTGGCTCAGTGGTAGGTTTCTTAAAGCCTGGGTTCAATTCCTACCCAATGCCCAAAAACTCAGCCAATGGATGCAGTGCTGGTCCCAAGCCTCGATAAAATGGGAGGGTTGCATCAGGAAGGGCATACAGTATAAAACCTGTGCCACGTTGTGTGTTCGAATCGGATTACCTGCTGTGGCGACACCCCGTGACGGGTAAAGCCTTTATAACAGCTCTATTCCAAGATGCTGCTTGTTAATTGGTGTTTTTTTTTTTTTTTTTTTTTAAAGCTAATGACTCTAAATGAACTCTTCCTCTGCAGCAGAGGTAAGTTTTGGTCTTACTTTCCTGGGATGGTCTTTATGAGACTGTTTCATCATGGTGCTTGACGATACTGTTCTTGCAAGAACTATTCCAGAACAGCTGACCTTCATGTCTTTAAGCAACAGCATCAACATTTAATTGTTGTTTTACTACCTAATTTCATATGTATGTATAAACCTGCTTAGAGCAGAACAAAATGTAAAACCATCACATATGAAAGACAAAGTTAAAAATTGTGGTGACTCGAAGATACTTCCGATCATAACCAAACAAAATCAGCACACAACAGCTAGATTGAAAAGACATGCGTCTTTCATAGAATTTATTTATTTTAGTCTTGTAAGTAACATGATGGATTTTTTTAACCCCTCCCTCCCCAAGCCCTACCTCCGCACCATTCCCTGAAATATACATAATCAAAATCACATGAAGTTCTTAATCTCACTACACTACCAAGTATAATCATTCCAACATTCTTCACATATGAACATTTATCCAGGTTAGGCCAAAAAAAAAAAAAGAAGAAAAAAAAGAAATGGTTTAACAAGAACAAAAAAAAAAAGATAAAAATACAACTCCTACTGGACAGAATA
This sequence comes from Dinotopterus cunningtoni, assembly GCA_028565755.1. Taxonomy (NCBI): domain Eukaryota; kingdom Metazoa; phylum Chordata; class Actinopteri; order Siluriformes; family Clariidae; genus Dinotopterus; species Dinotopterus cunningtoni. Next base: position 3,186,079 of record JAOTRS010000048.1, on the reverse strand, counting down.
AGACCAACGAGAATGCTAGCTGAGACACAGAGAGAAAGAAATAGAGAGTATTAGAATAGCAGCAGTGCAGCATGATATTAGAAGTTGTGAATCTGAATGGTAGACTCCGATATTTAAGAAAGTGCCAGCTCTTTGCAAGCTTGGGACAGATCTCTAACTGCAGCGACACCCTCTGGGGTGGACGTGGAGGTCAGGAAAATCTAAATTTCACAGAGTCTTTAGGCAGCGCTGAAGCAGTGCACTCCAGGTAGGTGCCACATTAGTGCCATTTTCATGTCTTTGGGGTTAATTTTTTGAGAGGACTGCTTGCTTTAAACATTTAGAAATCCTCTAACTGTACAGATTGAATATGAGGAGGAAAAAAAAATACTGGCAAAAATAAAGCAGTGTTTGCTTTGTTGCTGCTACGTCTGCTGCTGCTCGGACAGGATGATGTCATAGGAAGAGAGGCGAGTCAAGCTTCAGAGTCATCTATTCGAGATGGTTCGATGGCCGATTTAGGGCATCAACGGAAAAGACGTGGCACAGACACAGTGAAGGACACAAGCCTTATGTCCTGATGTTTTTTCTTTTTTTAATTCATATCCTGGTCAAAACCATGGAAATACTCTCAGTTTTCAGTCTGTTATCTGCATCTCAAACTACAACCTCTACATGGGTGGTCAGCCCTGTTGTGTTGTGTCATGTTTGTAACAATGCTTAAAAAAAAAAAATCCCCGTTTTACAAGTTTAAGTTACAAACTAAAAAAAAAAAAAAAAAAGGGAAAAAAAGTATAAAATCAAGATTTAGTACAAAGTCAATTCTGTTGAAAACAAAATAAGAGATTAACAAATCTGTAGAAATGGAAAAAAAAAAGTCACAGTACAGTCACAAAAATAAATCCGCTAACCCCGTTCTACAAATAAGGCCGTGTGCTAAAGCCTAAGGCCTAACAGGTGTTCTCTGTGGACACCCCCACAGTGCAAGGACAAGGGACTCTTGAAATCAATGGTGAGAAATGTTTAAAAATAATACGAGACCTTTGTGGAATGAGAGTAAAGATGGCATGTGGGCTTCAAGGAATCGTTTCTTAAACTGAGTAGATGACAGGCCCGTCCAATCGCCCTTCCTTCCCACCTATGTTTCCAGAAGGAGATCACAGAACAACTACTGATTTCTCCTTATGCACATTCAGGTTTATGAGGCTTGTCTGCTTTAAAACCCAAGCTCGATGCATGGTGCTGTAGTGTTGCCACGTTCAGATGCATTCCCTCCATTACACGAGCAAGAGGAAGAGCAAGATGCCAGCTGGAGGCTAGCAGGTGTTTGTGTGTGAGAGACAGAGAGACAAAGAGACAGACAGGCGGGAAAAGGATAGAAAGGGGGAGTTACATCAGCACATTTAAGGAATGATCAGGTTTCTTCCTTTTTTTTTAGTTAAGCAAAAAAAAAAAAAAAGTTCTACTCTATTTATGGTCATCATCCTCCTCCTCCTCCTCACACCAGTCCCAAGTGGTGGATCATTTTGTTTCTTTTTTTCTGTAGTCACTTAAGTGATGACTGAGCAGTAGGACCAGAGGAGTACAGAGCAAGGGTAAAAGGAGGGACCGAGGGAGGGATGGAGGGAGTCAGAGACGAGGGGAACACGGAAGAGGGGCTGCGGTTGAGCAGATGCAGCAAAAGTCCATCACTCCTTTCTGGCTCTCGCTTTGCTTCTTGGGGACCTTCTGAGAACATCGTCCTCATGTTTCTGTTTAGAAAAGACATGGGGGAAAAAGGCTGTCAGCAAATCAAGCAGATTACATTTTTATTATTATTATTGTTAATACTGTGCTCACATACATTCCACAATATTAAACGCAAATATAAATGCATAAAAAACACCATGATATTGTTTACTGTCCAATAATGTCACACCTCCAAGTGTTTATTCCTCAACTCCGTGAGATCGTATTCTATAACGGTGCTGCACAATTAATCATGTGAACATCGAAACTGCGATATGTATGTGTAAAATTATCTAACTGAAAAAAAAAAAAGGTGTTCATTCATTTTCTTAATATAATTCCCTGCTACACGACTGCAATTATCCCAGCGTTCCACTAGTGCTTGGATACCATCAAGGAAATCCTAGAAAGGTCTCTCATTGTACCAAACCATGATCAGACTCCCTCCATCACACCTAAAACGATGGCCTTCCAGGAACTCCTTTAATGGCCCAAACATGTCGAAATGGCTTGAAGGGAGATCTGGACTGTACGGGAGGTGTAGCAATACCTCCTGTTCCTGTAATGGGTTCATGAATGATTGTGTGTACAGTTTCCACAGATATGCGTCACTTCCTTAAGGCAATCTGTTGATTTTTTTTTTTTTTTTTAAATGGTCAAGTGTTCCAAATGTTCACAGGAAAATCCTGGCTTGACATGAACTGAATGCCTCTCGTATTACAGGCAACATGTACATGTCAGGAATTTAGCTAGAGTTTGTCCTGATGTATACAGAACAGGACTTGCACACATGGCAACACCGTCCATTCAGCAGCTTCTTCGATCAGAAGTTTTGATTTAATAGCACGTGTGGTTTTGGAGATCCTCTCCTTTTGGAAACTAATGAACTCTGAACATAGCAGAGGAGAGATAATATAGTCAAAACGCTATTCTGTAAATTGGCAGCACTTCAGATTTAAAAGCAGTGACGCTGCTCAGATTCAGGTATTGCATAAGACGTGCACGGGGAAGTGCGTTCATTGCTTGCAAACACGACTATCTTGCATCAACCTCTCAAAACATTTAAGAGCTTTACAACATTTAGCGCAAAAAAAAAACAAAACAAAAAAAAAAACACTGAGGAACTGAACCACTTTAAAATACAATTACTGATGCATCTGTGAGCGTCACACTGTAAAAGGATTTGCTAAAAAGACATCAAATCACTCATGTTGTCATTTATTACTTATCAGAGGACATGGGGGACCCATGCACGCTGTAAGCAAAGAGGGATTTCAAACACTGATGTAAAGACATGACCGGAGATGAGTTGCTTTCACGCAATCACCTCGACAAACTGATATTCCTAAATTATAGAGTGAATGCAGCTTTTAGAAACCTTAATGGTGAAGATTAAGTTAATGTAAATTTTATTTATTTCACTCCTCTGTGTTCATAATGCTAGCAATGCAAGATGTGATGCTCGTAACCATGTTCAGAGCAGAAGGAAACAGGAAAAAAAAGAAGAAAAAAAAACCTTCCCTTGGACAGAATCCTTGTTGAGTCTAACCCAGACCACAGATCCAGGTGGACATTATTATACTCAATATATTTAACCAGATGTACCGCAGGGTTGATATTACTCTGTCTGCTAAGTGGTTTTAACTGGTTCCTCTTGTTTATTTTTAATTCTCTGAACATTTAGTGTCAGAAAGATGTCGGACCTGTTCTTATATTGTAGGTAATTGCAAATGTAAAATGATCGCTAGTGTGTAGTAGACTGAATTAATCTGACAATTTTTCAGTTGCACATCCAAAATTGTTTTTGTGTATTTAAAGCTAAATTAAGTGTTAAAATCGCAGTTACTTATTTAAAGTCATTAAAATTACAGTAATGTTGGGGATTAGAGCTTCAATACCGAGATAGTTTAAATGGCGAATCCCATCTGGTCACATGACGACGAACAGATTATAGGTCACCTAAGGTCAGCGGTCCATCAGAAATAAATATTGCACTAAAGGAGAATTTCTTTAGTTTAGATCAAAGATGAGGGAAAAACTGATTCAGTTATTTATCATGAGTCTTTTGTCTGGCTATACATGTATCGCCACACTAACTCCAAAATCTTTTTTTTTTTTTTAAATAAACGTTTTGATTTATATATGTTTGCACTTGAGGTGGTAAAACTATTCACACATTGGCAGGCAGCAGGACATGTGGCAAATTTATAAAGACAATCCTTCTGTCTAGCCCAAGTCATGTTCAAAAGTTGGTGCCTTTACCTTTTTAAATAATTTTTTTGTTTTGTTTTTATGTAAAATAATCATCTGATCATAGAGGATGTTAGTATTAGGCAAATACATACACAAACGAACATCATCATGTAACCTTTTTACCACACCATTATATTACAAAAATGAAAAAAATAAAAATAAAACCTTTATTCTTTACCCTTTTACTGCTTCGACAGGATTCAGAGGGTAAGTTGCAGCTTGGTGCTGCTAGTCACCAGCCCATGATGAATTAATGATCAGCAGGTGTGCAGACCTCTATAAAAGCACAAGTCTTTGGCAGTTTGCTGGTTTGGAGCATTCAGGTGTGTGTTAACACAATTTCAAGAAGGAAAGACATAAGAAATGGTCTTAGAGAAACAATGAGGGACCATCAATCTGGAAAGGGTTATAAAACCATTTGGAGTTCAAAGTTCTACGGTGAGAAAGCTTTCACCGGTGAAAAGCATTCAAGACAGTTGCCTGTCTTCCCACGAGTGGACGTCCCAGCATGTTCACCCCACAGTCAGAGAGTGCAATGCTTAGAGAAATACAAAAAACCCAAGAGTTACATCTCAGACCCTACAAGCCTCACAGAGCATGTTAAAGTCCATGACAGCACAACTGGTATAAGCATGGGCGCCTTGCACCTCCAGGGTTGGGCTTTGATATCCCCGCCTCGGGTCTGTGTGCATGGAGTTTTCCTGTTCTCCCCATGCTTAGTGGGTATGGACAAATGAGACCAAAGTGGAGTTGTTTAGCCTTAATGCCCCGTGCCATTTTTAGAAAAGACCAGGCAGCATTTTTAGTGGAAACACCTCATACCCACCGTCAAGCACGGTAGTGGAGTGGGATATAAGCTTTGGGCTTATTTTGCAGCCACAGACGCTGAGCACCTTGTAGTCTATAGCTGTGCATAAGAAAGTGCCCAAAAATCCCGAAGCAACGTTGTAAAGAGGAATGGGCCAAAATTCCCTCACAATGATGCGAGAGACTGATAAAGTCATACAGGAAGCTGCTAAAGGTGGACTTACAAGCTGTTGAATCATGCGGTACTTGGTATTGCCTACTTGTTTTTTTTTTCTTTCATTTTCACTTCATTTTTGTTAAATAAATAAATGATAGGATGGTGAAAAAAGTTATTTGTTGTTTTTCATCTAGAGTGGTATTTGCACAATACTAAGACCTCCTACGATTAGATGATTTTTTTTTTAATCATATTTTTACACAAACTTTTGACCAAACCAAGTTAAACAGCTCCAGGCTTAACTTCTTCACAAAACCCATTATCCAGTTAAAACTGTTTAGGCTGAACAATCCGCTCAGATCTGAAATGACTTTCCCTCCAAAATACAATTGAGGCGTGAGTCTCGGAATGCTTAGTTAGCAACCCTACGACAGCGCTCATCACAACAACATCCCATGACTCATTCGAAAACTAAACTAAATACAGGACACGCTCATCAAAAGGAAAAAAAAAAGAAAAAAAAAAAAAAAGGTGTAACTTTTAGTAAAAAATGTTCTGACTTCTGCAACGCCTCCTCCTACCTCGTCTGATTTGTCTTCCTGTTTTTCTGCTTCCTCATCCTCTGATGCAGCCGCTTCTGCAGGGCTTTCCTTTGCATCAGCTTTTGTCTCTAAAGGGAAAAAGACAAGCTCGTTCACTTTACGTGTCATCTTTGTTGGTTCATTCTTACTGAGTGTGTACAGTAGATGTACAGTAAGAGCTTTGCTGCATTCAGTCGATATATATTTATAGGTGATAAAGATTAATATAATGACTGTTAAATGATGGGATGTACCTAATAAACTGGCAATTTCTTTTGTATTTCATACACATCAGTCTAATGAGAGAGGACTTGATGTCTAATTCATTTTAGATAGACTTCTGGATTGAAACTAGAGTCGAGCTTTAGTTGGCCCAGAGTAAATACCTGGCTCTTCATCCTTGTCCTCGTCTTCGTTCTCTTCGTCTTCTTCGTCCTTCACATCGGGCTGAGGCTCGTCGGTCTTCTTGTACTCAGCAGCAGAGGTCGCTGGCTTCTTCTGGAAATTACAGACAAGTGGGAGGTTCAGAGATCATTCGTGATCTGCAGTATTGCGGCAATCATTACACACTAACAGACATGCATGTAGTTGGACTGACACAGAAAAGCAGATACGCAGAAAGAGATTTACACAGGGACACACAAAAAGACAGATGCACATAAAGAAAGAGAAACAGACAGAGACCCGAGCAAACAGCCATACAGATACAGAGAGAGAGACAGACTCAAGCAAATAGTTAGAGACACGAAGACGCCCAGACAGACAAGAACCGAGTCAGACCCATATAACAGACTGACACAAAGGCACAGACAATCATACAGATACACAGTCCTTGTCTTTTTGACATGATCACAGAGACCCACAGACACACAGAGACACAAGCAGAGTTATAGACCTGCCCATACACAGGGACACACGAAACAACAGAGGGAGCTGAGACAGACACTTAAAACAATAGACAAAAAAAGCAAGTAAAAGAAACAATAAAAATGGGACAGACAGAAACAGAGACACAGCCACAAAGACAGACAAACAGAGAGAGACTGACAGAGATACAGACAGAGTCAGAAACAAAGTCACACACACATTTGGACATACAGATAGAGCCACAGAGAGACAGACAACCTTGCCAGTGCAGCAGAAGATGAAGATGAGGACGACGGGGAGAGCCACAGTCAGGACGTAGACCACCCAGAGCCAAGGTCTCTCTTCTGCTGCAGACATCATCTGATTAACCAGACCAGGCTGTGAACACATAGTAGGGTCAGATTATAGAATCATGATCCACACACACACACACACACACACACACACACACACACACACAATGAATAAATAAATAGCTGAATACCAAAGCAAACTCATAACACTATATTAATAGGTTTATGCACTCATTCATCCCACGTCAGGACAATTAGAAAACCAGGAACACATCCCTAGGGAACGGCCCACAGGGCACGCCCTTGAGCTCCCGCTTTGGAGAACAGGCCAAAGTTTATCACATGTAAATCACAAAAACAAGGGTTAAGACGGAGAGCGGTGTAAATGACACTTGCTAATCGCTGTGTATCTGCGTTATAACCCGAAGAACAGAGGCTTCATGGCTCATTAACCTACAATACACACGGGGACGTTATTCTTAGCTGAGCCAGCAGATGGCTTTGAGACGGCAGCAAAAGCAAGAAAAAGTCCGAGCTGGAAATCCCACACCACGCCGCGCGCACTGCACAAGCTGCAGAGGACAAGAAAGCACTACCGGTGATAATAAAACTGCTTATGCAGAGCTTCCACCAAAAAAAAGAAAAAAAAAAAAGAAAAATCCACTATAAGTCATAAAACCCCCCAAAATGAAACATGAAACATTTATACGCCTCTCTTCTGATGATCCTGTGACAGCATCAACTACCGTGCAACTACTGACATCTTTAGAGTGAACATAATACTGTACTACACACTGCTCCAAGAAAGAAAACTGGTGAAATAATAACGGAGGCCAAGGATCACTGATGCACATGGGGAGCAAAGGCTGCCCCGGGTAGTCCGATCCAATAGAAGAAGCTACTTTAGCACAACAGAAAGGGGTCAGAACACACAGTGCATCACTGTGTCTGTGAAAAAGGGGCGGACCCTTATTAAGCGGGGGTTCTTAATGTTATGATTGATCACCGTGCATTTGTACATATTATATATAAGCTTACAGAAACAAAGAAGACCTACAAGTCAGAAAACAGATCCAGACAAGTTACGATCTTAGCGTACCCAACTACCCACGACTCGCCGGATTTGTGAATTCATAATTCATAAGTTTTGTAGTCAAAAAAAACAAGGAAAGCAGGATGTGTTTTTTTTTTTTTTTTGGAAAGCAGGAAGTGTGCTTTAATTAGTTTAAAATCCCTAATTGTGCACAGAAAAAAAGGGGTAAAGAATTTTAAACCCTTGATCACACAAATCAAACAAGTTGACCCAGGTTGACCTTCTAGCTGGCCGCTTCTGGCGTGGTCGGAATTCACCTCTGGGAAACATGGCATGTGAGCAGCAGGAATGTTTGCTCTGCTCCCAAAAAACACTGCTAATCTCGGTGCTTTTCTCTCCACCCACTTTCCACCAGTGAATTACAACACTTAAACCAAATGCCGTCTGCCGCCGCCTCCCCCACCCTGAGCTCGCCCTCCTCCTCTGCATACCTACCCTTCACACAATGACACACAAAAGAACCGTTGTTACAGACTAGACAACTTTTCGTAGTTTACAACAGGAAGAGCTAAAAAGTTGTGGCGTGTTGCAGCAGATCTGTCGTTCTTGTCTTTTTTTTTTTAAACTAATCTCCAAAGAAATTAACCCAAATTTAACATTTGAATAAATAATACAACTTCCTTTAACAGTTAATGTGTTATTGACTAGACAACAAATAAAAAAAGACAAAAGGGCCTATAATGTACTGTATAATATAGTTTTGTACTTATTACATAGCCTTCTCCACTAAAGAGGACAGACTGTAGGGGAAGGGGAGTTGTGGTCTAGTCAAGATGGAGCTCTGTGTTAGTATTATGGGATGTGGGTGTGAGAGGAGAGTATCAAAGCACTGTCTGTGTGTGTGTGTGTGTGTGTGTGTGTGTGTGTGTGTGTGTGTGTGTGTGTGTGTGTGTGTGTGCGCGCAATTGGAGGCAGAAGCTCTGCCCCACGCCCTGAAGAGGAACGCAGTGCTACGTCGAGTGTGGGAAAGCTTCTGGGTTAAATGGAAGCAGATACACATCAGAGCTGAAGAGAAGTGCTTACACACCACACACAGCCTGTATTTCCCAAAGGGCAAAGTTTATAACTCATTCTTCTTTAAGAAACTCGATTATGTTTAAAAATGAGTTACTACTACTACTACTACTACTACTACTACTACTAATAATAATAATAATAAAATATTCAATAAATAACTGTAATTATTTTAAAAATAAATATATAGTGAAATCGTAAAGTTCTGTATTAGTTTTAAAAAGAATGTAGACACAAAACATTTTCGATACTGAAATAACAAAATATCTTCCACTTTACAAACACACGACGAGCAAGAATGACGTGTACCTCGGCTGCGCCCTCTGCGGCTTTCTTCAGGCCCCAGCCGTCCTCCGCCCACTTCTCAGCGACGTTGCGGTCTGACGTGATGAAGAAGTTGTCGAAAAAGATGTCTGACGACATGGACCAGAGCTCCAGACCCACGGCGCTGACGGCCGTCATGCGGAACGGATGCAGATCCTCGAAATAGTCAGGATTGGGGATCTTCCTGGGCTTCCACACTCCCTAAAGATAAAGAAAATTCATCACTCTTAATGGTAGATTCACATTTTAAAGTGTTAGAATGTCTCACATACAAGTATACACTGAACATGAAGACGTTGCTTGGAACGAACCTATACCATGCTCTAAACAGATAAAAATGTCACATACACTATTTTTAAAGAAATCTTGCCAGTGTTCGGTCAAGACTAGCACAGAGCAGGAGGTTTTTTAATTTCCTGTGAGTGCGAGTGAGAGAGCAGTCAGCTATGAAACTCCCATGCATTTACATTCATTATAGCTGCAAATAATAATTTGATTTGTTTTTGGGGCTTTCCAATTTTATCTTATGCCACCAACATAACTACTGATATCACTTTGTTGGTGCTTTCATATAGCTGGGCAAGCACAAGTGAAAAAAAATAGCACTATGCTAGTGAAAATTCAAGCACTAGCGAAACACTGGGATAAGTGCATTAGTGTAGAAGGGGATTATATAGAGAAAAAAAGTACTATTTAATCTGTGTTCTGTTATTCTGTACAATCAAAAATCCTGGTTTGAATTGATAAATGTGATAACTGTAATCTGTTTAAAATTTATAGTAGTTTTGACCCTGTAAGGTAAGACAAACGTCTCCTACACTTTAATGCAGGGAAAGCTGCAGCTGCACAACATGTACACAGATTTATAGCAAGTCTCCAACACCCACAGTGTAGCGGTTCGCCGATGCGTATAATCAGAGACAGAGCGTTAAATTTGTGCACAATGGCAGAGGGAAAGTCCAGCAGCGAGCGGTAAATCAGATGCTAAGGAAGCGTTGAAGATTCTGATTTACCTGTTGACCAAATGTGTT
>JAOTRS010000048.1:3158753-3170645 GCA_028565755.1 Dinotopterus cunningtoni | reverse complement strand
ATTCTAAACGGGTTTTTACACTTATGCAACTGGGTTATTATTATTATTTTCATTTAAATGTTTTTATCAAAAACATGTTTGATTGTTTTGCACTTTGTTTTTATTTGCTGCAATTTCACATTGAGGTTCCAACATAATTTGTTGCAAAAAAACATCCATTTATACATGGGTGTGTAGACTTTATATTTACTGTACATGTGTATCACAGCTTGTGGCTTTAACAGATTTTCATCTTGTTTTCAGTTGCTTGTTGCCATTATAACAGCAGTGCTGGGACCCAGAAATGACCTTTAAAGGTGTTTTCCAGCTGGCCCTTGTATGAATTATGACCAAACACCAAAGACAGAACACGCTGTTCCGTTACTACACATTCAATAAAAAATAAACATTTCAGTAATAATTGAACCAGCTTCAGCTTGTACCCGTTCAAGCCTTTACAATGTAAGAATTATAGTAGAAATTTGAGACTTATGAATTACCTCGCTGAGAATGACCCACACAGGTGAGTCAGTGAGCACAGAAAGCCGCAGGGCCTCCAGGGGCCCGAACGAGGCCTCCACCTCCCCCTCAGCGATACCGTTCTGAAACTGGCCTACAGAGACAGGCAGAAAACATCCACTGTTTTGACACAAAATTAGACATTCACATACAGAATAATAAATGCATTTTGTGCATTTTGTATGAACCAATGCATGTATTTTACTTTAGAGCTTTCAACCCCTGACTCATTGACTCATTGTCTATACCGCTTTATTCTGTATTCAGGGTCACAAGCGGCCTGGAGCCTATCCCATTAGACTTGGGGCATGAGGCGGGGTACACCCTGGATGGAGTGCCAATACACCGCAGGGCATATACACATACACACACCCTCACACACATTCACACACAACAGGCAATTTGGAGACGCTAGTAAGACTAGCATGTCTTTGGACTGTGGGAGGAAACCGGAGTACCCAGAGGAAACCCACCAAGCACGGAGATAACATGCAAACTCCATGCACATGAGGTGGGAATTGAACCCAGACCCTGGAGGTGCAAGGTGACAGTGTTAACCACTTACAGGATTGGGACTACACAACCGTTTGGCTATAAGAAAACCACTTGTTCGTGATGTGAATCAGAAAAAAAAGGCTTATGTTTCCTAGAAAGCATGAAGATTGGACCCAATTCACCCATCATGCATAGTGGCCACTGTACAAGCCTCTGGAGGCAGCGTTATGATCTGGAGTTGCCTCAGTTGGTCAGGTCTAGGCTCAGCAACGTTATGTGGCAATAAAACAAAGACAGCTGATGACCTGAATGTACTGAATGACCTGGTTATCACATCTATGGAGTTTTTCTTCTCTGACGCCACAGCTATATTCCAGGACTTAAAGTGTGAAAAAGTGGTTCTGGAATCATTTTCACACATGAATTAGTGACCACACTGAAAGCTAAAGGTGGTCGAACAAAATATTAGAATGCGTGACTTCAATATAAATATATATTTATACATCAATATAAAACCATTGTTGTAGCTCTTACTAGCTTCTTTATGTAGGATTTTCTTAGGGTGTTGTTTACAACCGTATACTATCTGGCCACTTAAATAGGAATTCGTTATCAATATAGCAGCAGCACAAGGCATAAAATTGTCTAGCTACAAGGTAAGAGCTTTAATGTTCAGATTAAATATCAGAATAAGAAAAAAATGTGATCATGGCAGGTTTGAGAATTTCAGGAGCAGTAGAAAGAGAAAAAAAAACATTTGAAGATTAGAAAAAAAGCAGGCAATAAGCAGACGTTTCTATTAAAGTGGCCAGTGAGGATATGTTGTTACTGTGTTACAGGATGTTGAGGTTATTCCCTGAGAAGTGTAGAGAGTATAATTTTGTTTTTCCCTAGGGAATGACATGAACATGTGCAAGACTTGCACACAAAACAAGAATTTTCATCAGACTGATAAACAGCATTTTACTGAAACAGCAACAGACATTTTAAAGGCTTACACATACTGTAACATCTGTCATTCCATAACTGCTATACGTACCAACACATCTTGGTTTACCTGGTTGTTAGACTTCCAACAGTATAATGGTATAATCTAGTGGTAAAACTACACGTCAACACATAAATGTGAAGTGCTTGATAAGGTGTAAGGATGGATAATGCACTGGAATTGAGCTGTAAATGCACTGGTGTTAGAACTGCTGTGCAGAGCATTTGCATTCCTTAACAAATAGAATCCAGACCCCAGGCCAGATTCCGCTGCGTCGTAAAGACTCATATTAATTGATTTTGTTGAGCTTTATATCGATCTAAAGGCTAAAAGTAATTTATGAATGGGACAGAATGAATATTATGTACAATTAATGCATTGATAATGGGAATCTTGGAACCTTCATTCTCCTGTGTGATAACACACACACACACACACACACACACACACACTGCACAGGTGCAATCTTTTTCTTATTAAAAAGCGCCGTAAAGCACAGAAATTGCTAAACTGAAGTGTCATGAATGATGTGCATTAACACATTAAAGGTCACATATTGTTTTGCTTTTTAAACAATTTTGCTTAAAATGGGTCTGTTATTCTTCCAACTAAAAAAGAACTCAGATCCTGTATTCCGTCATGCAAGATTTTCTGTGTTTCACTCCTTTTCCAAACGCACTGTTTTAGTGTCTGTATCTTCAAATGAAATGTCTCGAATGCCCCATTGAGAAAGTGCATTTTCCTAATTAATCAAAACTCAGAGACTGGGAACTTCCATGTCTAGGACCTTATCAAACCATTTAACTAAGAGATGACAGCTAAAAAAGACTAGGTTAGTCGTTAACAGTTAGCCAGTAACGGCTAGCCTAGCCCTTCTTAAAAGCTAAAGAGGAATATGTTAGATATTAGCATTTAGCCACTACCCACAAGCCTAGCATCGTCATTCTCATCTCCAGTCCTGAAGGACCACCTGCCCTGCACATTTTATTGTTTTTTTTTTCAGCTCTCAGCACACCTAATTTAACTAAACAGCCTTCTCTTAACTGAAGTGGATATGATCTAGCAATCTAGCAGGGAAAACCAAACATTTGACAGAGCAGGTGGTCCTCCAGAACTAGGGTTATGAACCACTGGTCTAGCCTTATTTACTGGAGTTATTAAAAATGTCGAGATCGGCAGATCTGGGCGCAGTTAAAAAGAGCCAGGGTGAGCTAATAATATGAACCAAGGGAGGGTCTCTTGGTATATGAGGTCACAACAGTGGGAAAATCTGATTGGCGTGTTTAAGCCCCAATCAGTACATAAACAGAAAAAGGACAAGCAACAGGGAATGTTTTCATTTCTTTTTTAAGTAAAATCGTACACGTTTTTTTTCCGTTAAGCTGTAACGGTCTTCATCATGGACTCAACTGGTCCAGGTCCATAAAATACACACAACTACATCTGTTAAAGACAAGAAAATTACTTATTGATTTATATCAAAAGAACATAATTTGATTATTCGGGCTGGCACAGTGAGGCAGCGGGTAGCGTTGTTGCCTAATAGCTTCAAGGTTCTTGGTTCGATCCTGGGGTTTGCATGTTCTCTCTGCATGTGAATATATTGATAACGAATTCCTATTTAAGTGGCCAGATAGTATACGGTTGTAAACAACAACCTAAGAAAATCCTGTAGAAAGAAGCTAGTAAGAGCTACAACAATGGTTTTATATTGATGTATAAATATATATTTATATTGAAGTCACGCATTCTAATATTTTGTTCGACCACCTTTAGCTTTCAGTGTGGTCACTAACTCGTGTGAAAATGATTCCAGAACCACTTTTTCACACTTTAAGTCCTGGAATATAGCTGTGGCATCAGAGAAGAAAAACTCCATAGATGTGATAACTACTATTTAATCCAGCACTTAATCCAGACCGGCACTACTTCCAGTGGCTGGGCTTTGGGCTTGGGTGGGAATTGAACCTACCACTGAGGCACCAATGCCCAGTGTGAATACATGTGTAATTAAGTATATTCTTGGTGGCCTCCAATGCACTGGCATCTTATTCAGACTCGTACTCCAGTGATGTCTTCTACAACAATTCCTATATTTTTGTCTTGAGGCTTACAGTAGCTGAACCTTTTGAACCAAGGCTCATTCATATCTCAGGGTTAATTTGTGCCTCGTTCCTGAACAATGTCAGTGTCTATGCATAAAAATCCAAAGATTGTCATATTTGCATTGCAACTGTTTGTAGCTTCATTTCACTACACAAGTGGAAGTAACTGTCCTGAGGTACCCAATATATTTTTCTGAAGTGTGTCAGAGTTTCCTCATTATATCAAATGCAAAATAAATGTATGATAACATGAAATGCGGGAATTGCGAAAAACTCACAATAAATAGCTGTAAGTGCACAGGTGTCTGTAAATATTTTGTATCATTCTACAGAACCCCAATTGTGTCACAACATGACATGAAATATAATATTATAAATAGTTAGCTATACTAGTATTTAAATTTCTTTTCCAAATCCACCCCTTTTTACCCACAGCAACATTTACATGTCAGTGTCTCACCTATTCTGATGAAGCCGTCCTCTGTGCGCTGGTACTTTGGGGTTCTCTCCTTCTCCTCCTTCAGAGCCTCTTTTTCAGACTGAATATTCTGAAAGCAAAACAAAATATTTTGTTGAACTACGTGAGGCGTTCGAGTCAAACCTGGACTTTATTTCTTTAGTTCTTTATATAATCCCCTGCTACACTAATGCACTTATCCCAGCATTTCACTAGTGCTTGGATACCATCAAGGTAAATTTATATATACAGCCTCTGAGTGGTGCAGTGGTAACGTGCTCGCCCTATCATCCGGAGATCGCGAGTTCGATTCCTGGGTAATGCTGTAACCTCTCGCAGCCGGAGGTCTAGAGCTGATTGGCCGAGCTCTCTTAGAGAGAGGGATAAGAGGTACACCCAATCAGGGCCATCTGTGAGCTCATGCAAGCGTCGGAGCAGATAGCGCTGTCCTCCCCCAACGATGCGTGAGAGAGCAATTTAAAAAGATGGTAGTGGTGGCCTTGGTGTGGGAGCCCCGTAGTGACGGGGAGGAATTAGATATGACTAAATTAGGGAGGAAATCGAGCAAAAATCCCAACAGAGCCATGATCGAACTGCCTGCTTCATGTCTGAAACGCTGGCCTCTCAGGAACTCCTTAAATGGCCCAAACATGTGGAAATGGCTTGGAGCGACGTCAGAACTGTACGGGGGGATGTGGCAATAACTCCAAGTCAAGTTCCTGTAATGTGCAAGTGGTGTCGACAAGTTACCAGTCTCTTTTAAAGGATCAGGTGTACACTCTCTGAATGTTCATGAATGACTGCAGTGGGGCTCTAAGCCACTTCAGCCAGGATCGGCATGCTTTGAAACCTTTGCACCATTCAAATGTTTTTACTGTGACTAAGCGCCTCATCACCATACTGTGCTCCAAGTCTTCTATAAATGATTTCAAATCAGTTTTATGAATTCCTTCAAGAGAAATTTCACCTCAAGTGAAAATCCAATTCTCATTTTCAGTAAGAAGGTGTTGATTATTTCCCACAACAGCAGAGCCGGCTCCAGGGAGTATAAGTAATAGCTGGCACTTACTTGTTTGATGGACATCGCCCTACCACCATGTCACAATATTTCCCCTAACAGCATGCATTCACACCGTTTCTAGACCCACGATTTTCAATTCTCCGCGTCGAGTCACAAATTGCTCCGTGCACTTCACATTCTGCTTAGAAATGTGGTGATATTTATATGAATGTGCCTCCCCTGACCCAGGGTACAATAACACCTATTGTGTGGTGGACTTGCATGTTTTTCTTTCATAAAGAAGCGGTGACAGGTTTGGATTTCGTACTGCTGCCAGGGTGAAACGGTAAAGCAGCGACGAAGAAAGCATTACTCCACAGAAACAAACCCAAGGCCCCAGAGACAGCGCCGAAATGAGATGCTGTGTTTGTGTGTCTGTGCAGGTTTGCATTATGCTGCAGAAACCCCACAATCCAATGCTGCATTCGGATTGTGAGACGTCTCCATTGTCTATTTGCTCCAGCTGTCACTTGCTGGAATGTGGCAAATATGGCCACTTCTGAAACAGCCCCAGGAAGCAACACACACACACACACACACACACACACACACGCGTGCGCTCGTCTTACAATCCTTGTGAGGACTCTCCTTTGTGTTAATTATTAATGCAGCTCAGTAATACTATAACAATTCTTCAACACGCACTGTATGAAACCTGTACCACCAAGATAAAAAACTCCCCACAACCCATATATATATACACACACACACACACACACACACACACACACACACTCATGCTAATTTAGTCCTTTCAGAAAATTCCACTAAATCTAAACAGGTCTCTGGGGAGCTTCTGGAACAGTGATGAGAAAAAGCGAG
The DNA here is from genome assembly GCA_028565755.1 of Dinotopterus cunningtoni. Classification (NCBI taxonomy): domain Eukaryota; kingdom Metazoa; phylum Chordata; class Actinopteri; order Siluriformes; family Clariidae; genus Dinotopterus; species Dinotopterus cunningtoni. Next base: position 3,164,220 of record JAOTRS010000048.1, on the reverse strand, counting down.
GGAGGAGGAGGAGGACCAGTATTGTGCTTGTTCCTTGAAAATCCCTCTATTAATCTTGTAGAAGAGCTTTGGTATCCCACAATAATCTTAAATTACGACCGAAACTTCCTCCTTGTCTTCGGCTTGGCAGTAAAATACTTTCTAAAAGCAGACACACAAGCAGACACACAAGTCCCCCTTGATCAGTGCACCATAAGACAACCTTCCAGCTACATAAACACTCACACACAAAGTTTTATCTCTAGCCGCTGTCTCTCGTTTCCCCTTGCCAGGTCATGTGTGGTGCAGAACATGAAGGATGAATAGCCAGCACAAGAAGAGAACAGGAAGCTCGCTCTTTTTCTGATGCTCCGTTCTTATGCCTTTTTAACACCCGTAAGAAGTTGCAACGACTCCACGTTTTTTTCCTTTAACAGCTTTTTTAAGCTCACGTAAGACGTCACCCGCCTACGCCACCCAAAAAAGCTTTAGCAAACTACAACCTGTCGGAAGTGACCCGGCTGTTAGAAACACGATTAAAGTGATCGTAACGTGATCGTCGGCGCTGGTGCTCAGAAAGCAGAGGCCCACGCGAGTGCCTGTGCAGCTTCGCAAAGAGCTCGCATTGATTGGCGAGGAAGAACGTCCAGTCAGCTCTTCACAAAATGAAGACTTATAGATTTTTCCGTGGACTGTAGAGGCAATTATTTCGGCAGTTTAGAAGGAAAATAGGACTTTGCACTTTATCGTTTTAACTTGACAGGTGGCATTTTCCTTCCTATTATAAGCCTAGCAGAATTATTGGCATGCTTCATGAAAATGAGCAAAATTTTTGTATATAATGTGCACAAAAAAAAGCATGTACTGAGTCATATTTTGAGAGTGAATATATTCTTCTCTTTTACAAAGGATATTTAGTGAAAATATCAATGCTGAGGCTCCCATGACGTCTAAAAAGTTTAACTTTGTAGAAGGTCCTGTTGCACTCCACTCTGCAGAATGTTTCACGCCAAAAATATGCCACAGGGCAGGGGCGAGTCTGGGATCAGACCTTTAGGAAGGGTTCAGCCCTTAAGTGTCTTGCTAGTACTGTAATACATTGCTATTAATAGTAATTATTATTATTATTTGATTATTAAATATACAGTACTGAGCAAAGGCGGCTTAATAGTTACAGTAGCACTGTCGCCTGGCACCGCCAGGGTCTGGGTTCGATTCATGGAGTTTGCATTTTCTCCCCGTGCTTGGTGGGTTTCCTCTGGGTAATCCAGTTTCCTCCCACAGTCCAAAGACATGCAGGTTAGGCTGATTGGCGTTCCCAAATTACCCATAGTGTGTAAATAAGTGTGTGTATGTGTGTGTGCCCTGTGATGGATTGGCACCCTGCCCAGGGTGTACCCGGCCTCGTGCCCTAAGCCTCCTGGGATTAAGCGGTATAGACAATGAGAGTCAGTAAGTGAACTTTAACGTGAGATGTACAGTCATGTCCACGATGACAGTGCTAACCACTAATCCATCGTGCTGTCCACGTTAACACTGCGGCATATTATTCCGACAGAGTGATAAATGCTATCTAAATGTCAGTTTGGTCATAATTTCAGTGTCACAGTTGCATTTATCAAAAACATTAGAAAACAATGCAATAGCAGCCTTCGAGTGGCGCAGTGGTAAAGTGCTCGTCCTATCATCCGGGAATCGCTGGTTCGATCATCCCGGGTGATGCTGTTACCTCTCACAGCCGGAGGTCTAGAGAGAGCTGATTGGCCGAGCTTTTTCAGAGGGGAGGGATGAGAGGTACTTAGTGCTCCCACATTAATCACGGCTCTACACCCAATCAGGGGCGTCTGCGACCTCGCGCAAGCGGAAGGAGCGGATAGTGCTGTCCTCCGAGTGTGTTACGCCGCCCCCAACGGTGCGTGAGCAAGCAGTTCAAAAAGATGCGGTCGGCTGGTGTCACATGGTTCGGAGGAAACACGTGATAGTCTTCGGCCCTCCTGGCTGAGTGGTAGTAGTAGCCTTAATGTGGGAGCCCCCTAGTGACGGGGAGGAATTGGACACGACTAAATTAGAGAGAAAATCGGGAAAAAATAAAAAAAAAAACAACAACAATGCAATACACATTTTAACCAACTGCAGGTATTGCATCGTTTCCAGGTTATGTTTCCAGTTACAAGCTGTAGCCAGTATGGCATGCCCATAGTCACATTATTAGTTTGAAATATTATTGGCCTAGCAATAAGGCTTTTCTAACTGGAAGTGGTTGTAATAAAGCTGGGAAAACACTAAAATGTGCAACGCAGGTGGTCCTCCACCACCCAGCTTGAGAACCACTGCTATACACAATAGCCGTATGGATGAACGTCCTGTAAATATGTTCTACCATAATGTCCTTCGCTCTGGTATAAACCAAAACACAACCTACTCCTTCACTCCTCCTCACATCATCCAAGGCAGGATCTGACTGACTGTACTGTAGGTGGATGAATTAACATGGACACATAACAAACACTCTTTTCAGAACGAAAACTGCTAAAAGCAACAATAACATCACAGTTACACAAATCAAGTAGGACGCTGGCCAGACTGACATGTGGGATGTGAGGACTAAAACAACACATCATCGTTGAAAGGTTGGCAAACAAAACGCAGAGGACGCAAACAAAATGTGCTACTGATGTACAACTCTACATCATTCATTTAGCTTCGTTTGCATTGATGCAACTTTTTTAACCTAGTTGATTTTGCATGACTGAAAGCATGACTTGTGTATTGGAATAATTCATGAAGTGATGATTTGTCTGACATGGTATACAGAATTACAAAGTTTTTTAAATCCTAGCAGAGTGGAGTTAGCAAAGCCTTAGCAAAGCAGGCTGTCTGCCTCGAGGTGTGTGTTCTAACGCATTACATATTTGTGTGTAGGAGCAAACTAAGATACACTCACATCAAACGGTAGCACCTCCACTGTAGTGTTGAACAACTTGTCTCCAGGGTGCTCGATGTTCCCACTGCGGAAGAAATACCTGTGCCACACACACACACACACACACACACACATTCATTAGATCAGGTGAGTTTGATCCATGAGCTGTTTCAGTTAACGGTAGAAAATGATTTGACAAGTATTTCACATTTAATTTAAAGAGACCATAATGAAGTTCCTGGTTTAAACTCTGGGTGTCAGCATCATGCAGAGATAAAACGTAAAAATCAGAGTCCTCTTCACAACTTCACAAGACCTTTCAATAGGTCTATATTAATGTCACCGTCATATAGCGGCAAAACGAATAATTCTGTAACACTATTGGATTTATTCGCAGTTAAACAGTTGAGAAGGACTAGAGCCTGTGGAGGAAATCTGGAAAGCACTTAAAGAATGAAAACCTCCCGTTTAAGCTAGTCGTCATATAAAATAAGCAGCACTGTAACGGCAATCAAGCCAGTCTGCTATTTATTTCCTTACTTTTTATAACAGCCCATGGCCCACATTCACATATTTTTTCTCCATCTGGTCCCCAATAAGCCAAGTTCTGCCTGCCAACACCACGTTATACTGTATTATTATCACTGGCTTGTATCCTTCCACGCAAAGAAATCCAACATCATGTTTAGGTAAGGAATCGATCATGATAGGATGGGCTGTGATAGGAAAACAATCAACCTGAACCTGATGTCATGAAATGGTTTATTCCCCTTACACTACATCAAATTGACTGTTAGGTATGTATGGTGACACTTAGCAGCAGTCTTTCCCTCAACAGGCTCTATTTTCTTTCTCTTGGAGTTTATAAAATAAAGAACTGCAGCATGTTATGGTGCAAAAAACACTGGAAAGTCTTCCTGGTGTGAAAAACGAAGGACTTGGGACCGGAGACTCCTTCCAAAAAAAATACAAAATACTAAACAATCATCAGCATATCAAGAACTTATCTTAATATATGTAAACAAGGGCATTATATACTGTAAACCTGTAATTGGTCTTGACACTACAAGACCATTGAGAATGGCGTTTTGACCAATCAGAATGGAGAATTCGACAGCGATGCTGACAATAAATGAGTGACGATCCACAAACAAAACATTCCCTATTTTGTCACTCAATCATGCCAAATACGAACCAGGGAGGACAAAGGTATTACATTCTTCACTATTACATTCTTGCTCACGCAACTAGGAATTGGTGCAACCAGAAACTGTAAGAACTTTGGACAGTCATCCATAGGTTTTCTAAAGAGCATTTTTTTTTTTTTAAGCTCAACAAAGTCTGATAATTCTGTTCATTGCCATCTTGGCAGGAGTGGACTACCCCTAAATCCTAGTTGATACATAAAGGGGCAAATTGGTGGAATGAACAGAGCCTGGCTGCTGGTTGGAACATGCCTACTTATGCCGGTTAGCTTAGCTTTAGCTTAGATAAAATGCTAAGGTGGATAATATTAATTAATGTACCTACGTTACTTTGCATTTGATTGAACTCCGTCATCCATACCCTACACGTGCAATCAATTGTAAGTTGCTTTTCTGCCACATGAACAAATGCAAATCCAAAGTGCATTCAGCTCCTATAAACATCTCCCATCATCTTAGACAGAAATCCGTATCTCCTGAAAGGATAGAGGAACAGCCGGAGCGTCTGGACTTCTCTGCACAGTAAGGAAGACATCATTTTCCATAATCATATCGAAAGCTGGAGTCTAAACGACCTCCTGGGCTCACTCTAAGTGATAACCAGATGTTTCTCACTAGCCACAGGCTTCAATGGCTTCTCCATTAGGCTTATATAAACTTTCCATGAAAGCTTAAAGAATTTGAAATGGAAAAGTGTAAAGGTAAAGCTGTAAGCTTAAAAGCTATCGAAAATGAGCAAAGGGTCGGGCTGCTGAGCTGAGTGAGTGCACGTGTGTGTCCCTGTGTAAGAGAATCCTGTGAGAAAATCGTTCACAGAACAAGATGTCCCAAGTTCCCATCCAAAGATTTATAAAAAAAAAAAAACCCTGTAAAATATAATAAGAGTTATTTTCTTTTCTTTGTGGTATTAGCTGTTAAGTGTCATTCACTGAATAATTTTAACAACTGCTCAACATTTTATTGGTAAGTAATTTGGTATAACAGCTTCTTTATCTGTAGGTCTAGTCTAGATGCAAAACAACCACAGGTTTATATAATTGAAATCATTCTTTTAATTTATTAGTTTTCTATTAGCAGCTATAATTGGACTTGTATGGTGAATGATCCATGTAATAAAAGACATTAGGACTTTTTGGAAGGAGTCTCCAGTGTCAGGGCATTACAGTCAGAGGTATTGCTGGAACTTCATATTTCAGAAGGAAAGCTTTGCAATTTCCTAAAAAGGGGATAAAAAAAAGAAAGGCTGAGGAAGGGAAAACTTTTATACTGTAGGTGAGATAAGGAGATCAATTTGTTCCATGATGTTGAACAACGTTAAATGTTACTTTAAACACATAATGAGTCAATCTTTAATACATTT
>JAOTRS010000048.1:3136077-3146493 GCA_028565755.1 Dinotopterus cunningtoni | reverse complement strand
CTTTGTGATTCCTCATGCATGTTGTTTTAGTCAAGACCTTTATAATTATTCTATCATCATCACTCAGCGAAGTTTGGCCCATAATATGTTACCTACTAATACCCCTATCTCATCTACGCGGTTTCGCGCGGTAGCCGTAAGTACGGTTCATCATGATTCACCGCGAGTTTTGGCGCTGTGATTAGGTTTTCCTCTTTCCGCGCGTCGGTCCTCATATACAGTAGTCTAACTGCATAGGTGAGATAGGGGTATAACAGCAGGACTAACAGAGGGGACGGGTTATCGGGGGCGGGGCTTGTGGGACGACTTTCACACACACAATAACGGATTACATTTTTGAAAAAATAACTAAATAACTGAGTACTTAAATGGCGAACCTAACGCGTTAGATTACTTGTTACATCAAAAAAGTAATCCAAGTACTCTAACGCGGTACTTTGTAACGCGTTACACCCAACACTGGTCATGTATTGAAGTTGCTCTGTACAAGTCCTTGTGCATCAGGTGTTAATATATGAGAATGAGTGCATGATACAAACCTGTATGCATGACCAATCAGATTTAAGAATACAACAGCACTGTGATATAAGTGCTAAAACACAAGTTGGTCCTGATGCACATGGTTGGATGTTATGAATAAGTGTCTGGCCTGGGAAACCATTGGTTTTTACTATTTTCCATGAAACCCTTTTTTCTTCTCCTTTTTTTTTTTTTACCCAACAGCAAAATTGAGGTTAAGCCTAAACCTCAATATGTTACCCTTGATATATAAAATCTCTCTCTGTTCTATTTCTGAGCAGTAGGGGGGCAAGGTTTTCAAATAAAACCTGTGGCGAAAAAATAGGCCTAAGGCAATTGCTGTGTGCTGTGTACCAGTCCCTCGCTGTAAGGAGCATCAATGGTCACGCAAAACTTGGGGGAATCCACCAGAGGCACAAAAAAAAAAAAAAAAAAATTCCACGAAGCCAAAGCCAATACAAACTGCCTTTGTCTCTCTGCTCCTACAACGACCGGTTGCATCAGAGCTGTTTATTTAACTTTAATCAGAGATTAATCAACATCGACCATGTGCTGGAATCAATTTATTTTCCTTCCACTAGAGATCACAGACAGTAGAGGAAGCAGACCTGTCTGCAGTGATGCCGATTGTGCTCTAGTCATTATGTCATCAGTTAGACACGTCTGACTGAGAGGAAAGAAGCTAAGACTATGCTAATACCCATCATCACTGCATAAGGTTTTTAGGACTGACTAAATCACTGGTAATTTTTAATTGTGTTACTACAACTACGAAAAACATCATACTGCCGCATTTTACCTAAGCTAAGCTTGGCAGCGAGTATTGCTAACATTAGCAAAAGTTAGTTAGCGGACATCGACTTACTGTTCCCTTATCGCTAAAGAGGGTGTTTTTTTTTGCCTCTGGATGAAACACCGTGGGATTCTTTACCCACCCAGACGTGACGAGCTTCTTATGCTTTTAAATGCTTTGAGGCACTGAGAGATTTGGTAAGTGTTCTGGCAGTTTATGCGGAATCAGCAGTTCAAGTGCAAGCACATAAGGATCACAGTCGATTTTATGGATTTGTCAAAGTACCGTTTATTCTCACTAAATAATTTTAGTTAGCTTTCACCTACAGCAAAGCCTAAACAACAAAAGCCAGCCACAAACATGGCAATGTCACATGACCGTCACGCTATAAGATATTTATTTTCCGTTTCCAGAAACAGAACCCATGTGGTCTCCCAATCGATGTCATCCAATCAGTTAGCCACGGTAGGAGATCCAGCATCAATCGCTCTCGTTACGATAATTAGCCGTCGTATCAAACAGAACACGTGACGCATCGATTAGTCCGTCTGTCGATTCGTTAAAGGAGGACGCACTTCAGATGTTCATGTCTAAAGCCTTTGGAAATGCAGGATTAAAGAAAAAATTCCTCAGAGAGCCAGAAACAGCCGTGCTGAAATGATTCAGTGCGGAAGTATTGGCTCAATCTACAGTTGCTAATTAAAAAGTTTAGCATGTTGGAGTAGATCTCTTGCTGTGTTCTGAACAGGGGTCATGACTAATGTAGTAAAAACCTTTGTAATGTGTTGTTCATGTTTAGCATGGGTTTAGCAGGGATACTGATTACATCCTGATAATTGGAGGTTACTGGAATCAAGTGTTAATTAGACATGCTAGCATATAAGCTAGATCTTTAAAGTACTGGGTCCAATGTTACTGTAGGATGTATACACACACGAACGCTTGTACGGATATAATCTATTGCCTCCAAATGGCCCGGACAGCATTTTATTATTTTTTTTACTGAATGTCAATATGTAACTGTTTTATTTAATACTACTTATAGAACGTACAAGGATGAGTCAAAAATTATCCGCACTCTGGCTGCAGAATTTATTTCACTTTACATTTAGAAAAGACAAATACATCATTTTTGACATAATCTCCTTGCCTTTTAAAATACAGTACTTTGTCCATCAGTCAACAAGCTTTAATTAGAAAATGTTTTAGGTTGAGCTGCGAGCCACGAATGCACCACTGTCTTCATGTCTTCATCAGATGTGAATCTTCGTCCTCGAAGGCCTGCTTTCCTGAGACCAAGCAGATGAAAGTCCGAAAGAGCATGATCGTGAATAATGGGAGGATGCTTTCACACCCTAAAACAAAGTTGTTACAGCGCGTCGACAGCTTGAGCGGAAGTATGCGGATATGCATCATCATGCAAGACCACAACGCCCTTGGATAGAGGGCCTTTATTTGGAAGTTTAGGCTTTAGCCCCCCAATAAGCGTCTCACTGTAACGAGCACTGTTGATTGTTGACCTTTTTCCCGATAACGTTCCAATACTGGCCCTTGAGAATCACAAAAAACTGTAAGCATCAATTTTTCCAACTCATGGTTGAGTTTTGAGCTTTCTCTTGGTCGGCGATTGAGGATGTTTCCGTTCCAGACTCTGCCGTTTACTCTTAAGGCTCGTAGTAATAAATTTATGTCTTGTTATCAGTAATGATTCTCTTTAGGAAACTTTCAGTATCGGTCCGAATTTTGTTTGAAGGTATCCAAACGCCTCTGCTCGTGCTCTTCTGTGAGTTGTTTCAGCACTTATTCCATGCAAATCACAAGTTGGGAATCCATTTTTACATTCATTTTTACTCAGGGTTACAAATTAACTGATGTAGCACGTTCACACCTGAACAGCAGTGACCAGGGAGACAGTAGCCTTGAACGGAAAGCACTGATCAGACAGCAGTTTTAATGTAACCGGAGTGCGGAAAATATTTGACTCGCCCTTGTATATACCTATAGATTTTTTTATGTTGTATTAATTGTGCTGATCACGGTGCAGAAAGGAAGGGATAAGATTTCCCCAGCAGGGTGCCTTCCCAATCCAAATTACAGCTGTAGACCGCACACTAGTCATGAATATGCATAATCAGATAACCCGGTGCTCATTAATATTCATTAGTGAGCACGTGTAAGTTGTTCGACACTGAATATGAAGGCCAGAAAGAGAATAAAATACCCGTTTAAAATATCTAGGTAGCATATTTAGGTTAATGGATGACATGTCTGTGTGTGTGTTCTGTGAACACAACCCGGGAAGAATAAAATCCTATATTTAAGTCAATTTCCGCATATACAGTACATTAAATGCTTTATCTACAGGAGTATCACACCTAGTGTCCATTTCAGACACAATTTCAGTTTGCTCTGCCAGTTCACATACTGTAGCTGAAATGCATTCATTTTTAATAAGAGCTGTTGATTTAAAGGTTACATGACGCAAATATTGATTATTTTTACTCATTCTGAGAATAACAGGCTGACTGTAGTACATCACACTAGTCACACACTATAAGAGAATGTACGTACAGTATAGCAATCATTGCTGTAAAGGAAAACACACTGCTAAGGTCTAAGAATATAGAAGAGTAGCATCAATATTATTTACTATCTGGCAAGTTTAGTTGAGCCTGTGCCCATATTAGCCTCAAATTCCTGTTCTGATGCTGTTTTCTGATAGGAGTAGACCATGATGTGTTTTTTCTTCTGCTGTTGTAGCTGCTTAAAGCAATTTTTTTTCGACATTATGGATTATGAGATGCTTTACATATCGGCATGGTTGTAAAGAGTGGTTATTTAAATGACTGCAGCCTTTCTGTTATCTTGAATCAGTCTGGTCATTCTTGATCATTTCAGCCATCACTAATTAGGGTTAAAAAATAACCGGTTGACTCACATTTACATTTATAGTGTTTGTAAGACGCCTTTAATAGGGCGCCTTTAGAGGGAGTTACTTTTATCTCATTACACATACAGTACGTGCAGTTGTGGGTTAAGGGCCTGGCTCAAGGCGCTAGGGTTTGAACCTGGTTGTACAGCCTGACTGTTGTGAAGTGGCTACATGGTTTAAACCTGGGACCATTCTAACCAGTAAATAACCTTAACCATTGAGCAACCATTGCCCCATGTTGATAGTTGTATGTGATTTGAGATATAGTCCATGAACTGCTGTATGTTGTTTGCAGCCATGGAGGAATCACACAGATGGAGTGTCTTCACAAGATATTCTTTGCATACTTTTTTGCTCATTCACTCACTCACTCCCATGCTCATTCAAACAATACGGGCAATTTGTGAACACCAATTTGCTTAATCTGCTTGTCTTTGGACTGTTGGAGAAAACCAGAGTACCCGGAGGAAACCCATCAAGCACGGAGAGAACATGCAAACTCCATGCACACAGACCCAAGACAGGAGTCGATTCTTGACCCTGGAGGTGCAATACAACAGTGCTAACCACTGCAACATTGAACTACGGTTTAAAAGGTCCCAGGTTCAAATCCCACGACCACCAAGTTGTCCCTGTTGAGCCCTTGAACAAGGCCCTTAACCCTCAACTGCTCAGACAGTTGATAATGAGATAGTTGATATCGCTCTGGATAAGGGCGTCTGCCAAATGCCTAAAATGTTAATGTAATGGCTAACAAGCCTTTTCAGACAGGGGAGTATCCTTGGAGGACTCAAATATGAGGAACAAACCAACTTCCCTCAGACTGAAGAAACTACTTGGATGAGTAGTGAAACGTATCTACCTAAAAAAGAAAGAAGTCCAGTTTCTTCCAGATGGCTACATAAGTTTAGCTTGAACACTAAGTCACATGACCATAAAATGCATGTAGATGTTACGTGTACAACTAACTTTGGTAAAACTACTGTATGAGAACCATCAATTATCTGATACGTCATTATAAATGGTGCCTATAATTTATTGTTCTGCATTTTTAAGACTCCTCATAAATTCTTTTTCAATAGGATATAATGGAATCTGTACCGCCATGTCCATTTGGACAGAATATACGCAAAATAACTTTAAGTTGTTTTTTTCCTACTAGGCACGTACACCACAGCAGAATCGTTCCAGATGCATGCACATACAGTATACAAATTACTAACATCCCAGAGGCGCTGTGGTCATAATTGCATTACCCAACACTCCCAGACCAAACTATTCCAATCGGAATAGGACTAAAGATAAATTCTGTGCATTTGTGACTTTTGTATTATACACAGGGTTTTCATTATTGTTGAATCTCAAATGTATTTATTTCACACAGGCTTTTTTTTTCTAGTGAAAAGCAACTACAGAGTAACATTCATAAAAATGAAGTACAAGAAAAGCCCATTTTCAAAGAATATGCCCTTTTAAACTTTAGCTTCGCTGAGTTTGGTTCAGACTTACCAATAAATCCCAGTTGGGAGAATTCGAGGATCATCCAATCCTCCGAAGGCTGCTGGAGAGCAAAGTTCTTCATAGTGGTGAAGTAATTCGGCCGAGCCACAATGTCATCCTCTAGCTGAAATAAAAGAACGACAGAACGGAGTGCTACATTTTAGAGAGAACCCAGTTCACTGAACAAAAAAAACAGACTTATTATCTGATTATTTAAAATATATCTGTTATCTAGATGTGCGCATTTGTCTCCCCATCCTTAGGCTGGCCTTGTGATGCCTAATTGCTTGGATGTTATTTGTAAGTCAGACATTTCCACACACAAAAAAAGCTATTTAAACACCAGACAAAAGCCTGGGAGAGACAATAACAGACCCAACGGGAGCCGAGCATGGTTCTGGAGAGAAAGATGAGGTAATGGAGGGATGAACAAAAGAGCAAAAACAGGATGTTACCCCCGATTTGCTGCCATCTTTGAACATGAGCCATATGTTTACTGCAGTTGTAACCACCAGCTTATGGAGCAATTAACACTCTGTGTGATGAATACCAGATGGCAACCAGGGGAATCGGTGTCATCATGCATGTGCATCTTCAACGCTGTAAACGTTGTAGTTTTAATTAATCCGTGTTTTGTCTTGGACTGACATCATGCAAGTTTATGGACGGCACTGTGACACACGGCTTTCTGGGTTTCGGCTCGTGTAACCACAAGAGAGCGAATTTTACATCCTTCCTAGCAATGCTTTCATGGTCTTTAAGTAAAGATTTTATAAATCTGATATTAGACTTTTACTTAGAAAATAGTTGTATAGATTAATTTCTATAATAATTAAAGTGGCATTTTGTGTAAAATGATCTTTAGTCATTTTTAGATATTCAGTTTTTGTACTCTCCAGGGCTTAAAAACAAGACAAATTGTTTTTGTTTTTCCCCCTAATGTGACCTCATAAAAGAAGACACCCTCCCCAGCAGTTCTCTGGTAGAATGTGGCTCAGCAGTAGCTCATTTACATACACAGGGAAACAGCGTGTTCAGAAAGAGGAGTGAAACAGAGTGAGAGTTGTATTTCAGTTGGAGAATTAACAGACCCCTATTGGGGGAGCTCTGAGAACTATTTGTTAAGTAGTACAATATGGGATCTTAAAGATCCAGTACTACAGACGCAATGCAAACAAGTCGACAAGAATATGTGGCTTCTATTGGTATCAGACAGACAACTATAGTCCACACAGCTCTAATCATGTTTTATACACTTTTTAAACATATTTATATATTTCATATAATTTTTCAGATTTTATTTTTCTTATAAATTATTTATGTTATTTTCTCTGTTTTTATACAGTATATACGCTGTCATCCTTGTTTTTTTGATACGCCAAAATGACGTTGGCCCTTCAGCAGTGTGCTATCTGGGTCTAATTTAATTTCCAATTTTCAACCTTTCCATTACCTACTGAACCAACGTTGGGCCAACGTATGCAATTCCGTTGGCCCAGAGTTGGCCCTTCAGCATTGTGCTATCTAAATAGGATACCCTACTTGTGATTTGCACTAAAGAAGAGGAGCGTGCAGTAATTTTGTTTCTTTGTGGTCTGAGGGTGTACCTGGTGTCGAAACAACTCACAAAAGAGCATAAACAGAAGTGTTTGGATATCTGCAAACAAAATTTACTCTAAGGAAAGATACCAAGAGAACATGGATTCATCACTACATCAGCCTGTGAGTAAACGGCAGAGAATGGAACGGAAACATCCTCATTTGCCAAGCAAGAAAAAGTTCAAAAGTCAACATTGCTTGCATCCTACTGGGATTCTCCAGAGCCAGTATTGGAACATTATCAGGAAGAAGGTTCAGCAGGCAACAGTGCTCGTTACAGTGAGACGCTTATTGAAGAGCCTAAGCCTAAACTTCGGATTAAATGCAGAGGGCGTTGTGGTCTTGCATGACAATGGACTTGCGCACACTTCTCAACTCCCACACTGTCGACACTCTGCAAAAACTTAGTTTTTAGATGCTAAAGCATCCTCCATATAGTTCTGATCTTGCTCCATCAGACATTAACATGTTTGGTCCCTTGAAAGCAGCCCTACGAGGACAAAGATTCACTTCTGATGAAGAAGTGAAGACAGCGGTGCATTCATGGCTCGCAGCTCATCCTAAAACATTTTTAATGAGGAAATACAAAGGTTGAAAACCAAAATTATGATTATGATTATGTAAAAAAAAATTTGTCTTTTAATAAAAAAGAGTGCGGATAATTTTTTACTCTCCCATGCATTTGAACTTTATTTTATATGATTTCCTTAGCTTTAATTCACAAAATCTTTCAACATTTTTTCATTACAATAATTGTTCTTCTTTTATGAACTCTATTTTACTTTCTTTTTTGTGCATGATTTAATCTGGTTATTGTTATTATTACTTATATTTTGCTGTTGTATTTGAAAATATATATTTTTAATATTGTAGCTGCTGGTCATATTAAACCCCTACATGATTCGTAACACCATCTTCTTTAATTTTACTCATATTGAGCTTCATTCCCTCTCATCTCTTGCCTTATCGGAATTCACTCAGAAAATCATTCTTAGTAAAAGTGGGAGAGTCATAAAAAAACAACAAATCTTTGTGAGGATGCCGTAACTACACAGTACGTTTACATAAGAGCTAAAAATGGGGTGTGTTCACATCTGTTCTGTTCGCATCTGACGCACCAGATTCCCAACTTCCTGAGGAAATACACAGGAAACAGTTACAGAGGACTTTAAACATTCTCCAACTCCCTGTGTGTGTGTGTGTGTGTGTGTGTGTGTGTGTGTGTGTGTGTTCCAGTCAAATCATCTGCATACCATAAATATCATCCATCATCTTTACTTATTATCAGCATGCCTGTGTCTGACAGAAGCACATATCAAAAACAGATCCTTTAATCCACAAGATTATGAGTATTTTAAGGAGCTGTTTGTCATTTTCAGAGCTCCCAGCTGCCTATGAGGTGAACTACAACGAACATAAATTCACTGATGAGCTCCTCTTCTCGATGACTCGAGTCTACTGGTGAAACTCCACTTTCCTTCATGATGCTGCTTAATAAAGTAAGCAGCACTGAGCTGATCTGTTCAAGCTATTTACACTTCTGTGAAAAAGTATTCGCTCCTTTTCTGATTTTTTTTTTTGCACATTTGTCACATCAATTCAGATCATCAAACTAATTTTAATATTACACAAAGATAACCTGAGTAAATACAGAATTTTGCAGTTTTTAAATGATGATTTCATTTATTAAAGCAAAAGCTGTCCAAACCTGGCCCTATGAGAAAAAGTAATTGCCCCTAACTCTAATAAATAACCCAATGTAATTGGACACACACCTTCCAAAAAGTTCAACTTTTGTTATCTTATCAGTCAACAGAATATTTGCCCAAAAGTCTTGTTGACTCTGAACTGAGCCAAGTGAGGCCTGCAGTTCTTTAGATGTTGTTCTGTATTCTTTCATGAGCTCCTGGATGAGTCGTTGTTGTGCTCTTGGAGTAATTTTGGTAGGCTGGCCACATCTGGGAAGGTTTACCACTGTTCCAAGTTTTCTCCAATTTGTGGATAACTGGCTATCACTGTGGTTCGCTGGACTACGAAAGGCTTAGAAATGGCTTTGTAACCCTTTCCAGACTGATACATGTAAATTATTTTGATCTGCTCTTGAATTTCTTTAGATCGCAGCATCATGTGTTGCTTTTTTCAGTCTTTTAGCATGTTTCACTTTGGCAAGCAGGTTCTATTTAAGTAATTTCTTGATTCAACAGGTATGGCAGTCATCAGGCCTGGGTATAGCAAGTGAAATTTAACTCAGGTTTCCCAAAATTGTGGTAAATCACAGTTCATTCATGATTTAGGAGGAGGGGCAATTACTTTTTGACATAGGGCCAGGTAGGTATGGACAGCTTTTTTACCTTAATGAATGAAATCATCAGTTAAAAAATGCATTTTGTATTTACTCTGGTTATTTTTTGCAATATTAAAATTTGTTTGATTATCTCAATCATTTAAGTGTGACAAATCAGGATGGGGGCAAATATTTTTTCACAACATTGTTTTTCTGGGCCAGAAAAAAATCTACACTGAAACCAGAAATGAAACCTATATATATAATAGAAAAAAAATATGCAACAAGGTTATGCTAGTAAATTGAACTGTACTGTAAAGGATAAATACACCTCCAGGGTCCCAGTCAGGTTTAATTCCCACCCCTGTGTGCATGGTGTTTGCATGTTCTCCCCGTGCTTGGTGGGTTTCCAGTTTCCTCCCACAGTCCAAGGACCTGCAGATTAGGCTAACTGACGTTCCAAAATTGTCCGTAGGGTATGTGTGTGCCCTGTGATGGACTGGCACCCTGTCCAGGGTGTCCCCTGCCTCATGGCCTATGTCTCCTGGGATAGGCCCCAGGCCCCCCGTGACCCTGTATACAGAATTAAGCGGTATAGACGATGAGTGAGTGAGTGTAAAGCATAAAGACATTGGCTGAATTAGAGAAGAAGGGACCTTTACGTAATGATTTGTAATTGTGGAAAAAAAATTCTCGTAAATGTAAATGTAATTCAGGCGGCACGGTGGTGTAGTGGTTAGCACTGTCGCCTTGCACCTCCAGGGTCCGGGTTCGATTCCCGGCCAGGCT
>JAOTRS010000048.1:3065638-3081268 GCA_028565755.1 Dinotopterus cunningtoni | reverse complement strand
CCCAGGTAAAGCCTCTTCCGTCTAAAACGAAAACAGAAAGAAACGAACAAAGCATCTGAACGAACCACAAGGCTTCTGGAACAATGTCCTATGGACAGATGAAATCGAAGTGGAGTTGTTTGGCCTTAATGCCCAGGGCATGGCAGTGGAGGGATTTGGGCTTGTTTTTGCAGCCACAGGACCCGGGCACTTTGCAGTCACTGAGTCGACAATGAACAAAGAAAATTCTAGAGGCAAAAGTAACTAAAACGTGACAAATGACAATATGAGTATACAGGCTTAGTAATCCTGGGGTATAATTTGGGGAAGGTTAAAACGTATAAAAAATTGGATATCGCCCAACACTAGAAGCTACATACAGTATAAAAAAAGTACACTGGCTATTAGTGTCAGCAGCATAAATGACTTAATTGAATCACTTGCATGACCATTAAGAACAATTCATAAGTGCTCTACTGTATTTAGACAACATGCTGGACACTACAACATGACCACAGTCTAATAAAACATTATGCTTGTTTTTTAAAACACGTATGGCAAGAAGCACAGCCTGTTATTCAACGCACTGCAGATGATGCTGTCTCAAGTAAATAAATCACAGTTGCTCATTTTGCACAATGTTCCAGTCTGTCCTAATCCCTGTTCGCAGGCACTTTTCCTTTATAAACTCACACTAACTCACACAGCACAATAACTACTTCAGTTGCAAACTCTCTATACCCGTGGCAAGGAATTTAATTAAAGCACATACACCGTGACGGAACACAGACGCACAATACACTGAGCCGAGCCCAAGAAATACTTTAAGACAGAGGTGTTTTACACCGAGGGTGAAAATAAAAAACTGCATCCGATAAACTGTGGGGAAGTCAACGCAGCGTTAAATCTGATTTAGGAGCATTCAGTGTGTAGGTCACGCAAAGGCGGGCATGGTGATTAATCATGGAAATGATCTGGTCAAGAAGGGCGAATAATTAGACATGCCGTCATTCGTTTTCCGATTCCATACAGCGACAAACACGAGGCATCACGCCCACCTTTATAGATCAGCCCAAATCGCGGTGATTGAAAGCTTTCGCATTAACAGCCAAGTGAAGCGCTTTCAAGCCAAACGATCGACCTGCTACAACAACACACGCGTACAATATATGCCACAAATTTCAGCATCAAGCACTATAATAAACATAATAAATACTGAAAATAATGAGAGCTGGCGGCACGATGGTGTAGTGGTTAGCACTGTCGCCTTGCACCTCCAGGGTCCGGGTTCGATTCCTGGTCAGGCTCGATTCCCGTCTCTGTGTGCATGGAGTTTGCATGTTCTCCCCGTGCTTGGTGGGTTTCCTCCCACAGTCCAAAGACATGCAGATTAGGCCAACTGGCGATCCCAAATTTCCCGTTGTGTGTGTGTGCCATGCGATTGATTGCCAGCTTGTCCAGATGTACCCTGCTCGTACCCTGCCTTGTGCCCTACTTTAAGACTCCTGGGATAGGCTCCCCCCACGACCCTGAATACAGCGGTATAGATGATGAGTAAGTGAATAATGAAAGCGGTTATTATACCATGCGCCGCTCAATAAAAGCAGCTTCATGTGGCAGGAGTCATTTGTTCGATCTTGAGATAAAGATGCATTCTAAGGACAGCGATAAAAGTTTTAAAAGGTTAAGGAATTGTTGAAAAGTATTTCTTGTTTTTTTTGTATTTCTATGGAAAGTAATACCAGATTTGATTTAATCTCTGAAAGTAATCCATATTAGTGTGGTCTTATAATGTTTATCATGCTCATATGATGTTTAACATCCTCGTTTTTTTTTCTCTTCTATTCTTTTTCTTATCTCAGCCTGGGGTGTTATTTTTATGGTGCGGTTCGTGTCAGTATGTCGAACATATCTGGAAAAATCTATCTTTTCCAAGCCATGTTAGGACTTGAGTGCAAAGGATATTTTTATGCGTGGAATAAAACCACCTTCTTCTGTTCTCTCCGTGTCCTGACTCTCGGGTCATCTTATTGCCATGAGTATTTCATGGTCATACAGATTCGCAGAACGATGCTCTCCGTCCATCAACCCGTGACAACCGATTCAGATGATATGATATCGTATTGTGATATGACACATATGCCAATCTAGCACGGTGCCAATACGCGGCAGCAGATTCCAGCAGATTTTCATCATTACAACAACCCAGTGGTCCAAAATATAACCAATGTTACTCTGGCAGTATTTAGAAGCATTCGGTTATATTCATCAGAAGTGAACGTTTGCATAAACATGTCAGCTCTTTTACAACAGCACGTCTGGAAAAAGCAATTGCACTGGAAAACACTCCCAAAGTGGAAGACGGGGCAGCTGTCCGAGAACAAATTCTGTTTAATGGATATTTTAAGAATCATATATTAGAGATCGAGTTGAATTCTTGATCCTGATTGGTCAGAAGGTGGTCTGGCACTAATTCTGGCTGTAATTTAAATCACTGGTTTACGGTATATTAATGCGCTCGTTCTAATTCCTCGACGTTTCTATAGCAACAACTCATTTCCAGATGTTTATGAAGGATAAATTATGTAAACATCTTTAAAAATGTGTAATGGTAAAGTTTTCTGCGAAAAGATGTTTATTTCGCATTTCTGGAAGGAGTCTCAGATGTTAGTGCTTTAAAACAGCCAAGGGTAAAGCTGCAACTTTAACTGTTCGCATATGAGAGAATTTTTTGTTTTGTTTTTTTTTTTACCTATTACAAAAAAAAAAATAATAAAGGCTGGTGCCAGAGCAACTGAATTGTAGTTGTTTTAACAAACTACACACATATTCAACGAAATGAAACGCACAGTGCGGTCCAAAAGGCTGAGACCAAGGGCGAAAATGCTTTTGTTTCAATAGACCATTTTAAAGCCTATGTCATGCTGATGTCACGGTTTGCTCTGGAAGCAGAAACAACAGAATCGCAGAGGCGCCGGCTCCAAGAAATGTCATCTTGCTGTGTTGTTGGGTGCCAGAATTGAATGAGTAATGGCTCGAACTTAACGTTTAATCGCATACCAGCTTTAACTGTGTGTAAAGAAAATGGAGAACAACTTCAACACCTTCATATTAGTCAAGGTTAAATAAAATGCTGTTGTACATTGTCTAAAGGTTTGTCATGGCACCAAACATTAATCAGATTTTAGAGAACTGAGAGAAATAACATTACATGATTTCGCTCATATGTTGTTCAGATTGCCAGAACAAATCTGAACTTTTTTTTTTACATATATTGGAATCAGATTGCTTTCATGTACTCTCAACATAAAAAAAAAAATCAATCAGATTTTTGCTAATCTGATTTGAAATACATCAAAAGGTGGTTTGAAATCAGATTCAAGTCAGATTTGTAAAGCTACAGTATGTCAGAGTCTGGATGCTCTACTCACTCGAATCGGATTTCAAACTGTCCAAAAAACCTCCATTAAAACTCTACAGGAAAATTTTATTGTATTTTATTTTTCTTTATTGTGTGTATACACCTTTAGCATATTTATTTCACATTATAGTTTTGTAGAACGTTACGTTGCTATGCTTTAGGAGGTCATGAATCATGGGATAAGTGCATTAGTGTAGCATTAGGGGATTATATAGAGAATAAAGGTAGTTTTTAATCTTATAACTGGTGTTCTGTTATTCCAGGGATGTGATGGCTCAAGCAGCTAAGGCTCTAGGTTGTTGATGTAAAAATCTTAGAATCCAAGTTCGAGTCCCGTTGTCGATGAGTTGCCACACCCCATATCACCCACTCACTGGATTCAGTGTCGATCCTAAACCCGTATAAAATGAAAGGATTGTGTGAGGAAGGGTATCCGGCGTAAAAACCTGTGCCAAGTTGTGTGCGGATCGGATGGTCCGTTGTAGAACCCCTTGACGGGAGCAGCCGGAATAAAGTTTAACTGTGTTCTGTTATTCTGCGCAATCAAAAGTCCTGGTTTGACTTGAACGCCCTTTGTAAATGTTATTCTTGAATATTAAATAGCCAAAAAAAAAAAAAAAACTGATTTGCAACGTGGCCCTAAACTTTAGGTCACCACTGTAGCTATAAATTAAGGATGAGAATCAGCCGGGACCAGCCGATACGATATTATCACAATCCCCGGGTGCCGATTCGATTTTTATTGCGATTCTGTTAGTATCATGATTTTATTTTTCTTAGATTATGTTACAATTCTAAAAAAAAACTTGGCAAATGATTTGCTTCTCTTACACAGGATGTTGTGCTGCCTGCCAATATGTGAATAGTTCAGACCACGCCACCTGTAGGATTATAGAGGAACAGCAACATTTTACCACCTCAAATGCAAACATTAGATACATGTACAGAAACAATGAAAAGTGCATAAGGGGCCTATTTACAGTAAAATAAATAACAATGTGGTATGGGTCCATATACACCGGGGACGAGAGTGATTAATGTACTTAAGATGCAGTAAGAAATAAGATATGATATAAATTATAATATACAGTACAATATAACTGTGCAGTGGATAAGACCTGCTAAAAAGAAAACATGCTCAAATAACATGATATGCATATGTACATATATGATACAGTATACATAGAATACTGTAAATGTGTGTAATATAAAGTAGTGCAATGATAAAGGTTAGGAATGGTGCAAAGATGCATAAATAGTCTAGACATATAGAAATAAAAAAATATATAACAAAAATGATTTTGGAGTCAGAATTACGTTATACATGTGAATCTATTTTTGATCCCATCCCTACTATAAATTGATAGAAATCAGAATATGCAATTTTTTTAAATAACTACTATGTTTGTAATTTATAGCAACTGTTGCATTATAAGGATGTGCTGTTACAGGAAAAGAACTCCCTGTTTTTTTCCCGCTCATAACGACATTCCCCCCCATGATGTTCAATTCATTAACCGCCTCCTGTATACGCTTGTAAATTTTTATTTACTGATGATGCAAAACAGGCAATATCCTGGATGTATTGTTGCCTTTATGTCACAATGCTGCCATCAAGCACTCATGCTACAACACAAGCAGCAAGGCATCACGACAGCTGCCTCCTTTTTTTTTTTTAGGTCAACAAGTCAAAACATTCCCAGTAGCGGTATTTCTCATTTGGGAGTCAATGCCCTGGAGCCACATCATTAGTCTAATCTCCTTCTTTTACAATGGCACACATCCAGTGCCATCATCGTTATACTGGAGGTAAAACACACACACACACACACGATGCTCACTAATTTCCCTTGATTCCCAAGCCTAAATAAGGCTTAGTACTCCTCATAAAAACAACTTCATCTTTTACCAGCCCACAGAAAGTCCTGATCATTCAGATTGCTCCGTACAAACTAATAAAAAAAAAAAAAAATTAAACGCAATTTTCAGCTTCTCTACAATTATGGCAGAAGGCCAGCATCATTTCCCAGCCTCATTGATACAGGGCTCACGTTCAATAAAATCTAATGGAGCACGACACTCGGCACACGAACGCTCCACATTCTCTGCTGGTACTGTACGCCTTTGCACGGGAATCCAGACTTCGCTTTACCTGGCAATAAAGAAAATTCACAACATACACACTTTTAATTGCAAAAGCGAAAGCCGAGATTCGGCGCCACGTCTCGCTGAGTAAATAGGATGTGGAGTTGTCTAGGGAAATGTGTCTATGTGTGTGTGTGTGTGTGTGTGTGTGTGTGTGTGTGCATGGAAGTGATTGAGTGTCATTAGCTCGCACAGCTCACTCTTGCGGTTTGTGGTAATATTAAAAGACCACATTGCATCACGGTATAAAGCTGTTATTGGAGACACTGAATGGATGGAGTGCATTAAAAACCAAGGCTGCTTTCTGAATTACCATATCCTGAGTTACCACACGCATATACACACACTTACACACACATGCACAGACAGAGAGCAGTGGCCTGTCCGGTGAAGTCACGGCTCACGCTGCCTTTACCGTACCCTTGTCTTCTTCCCGAGCCCCAGCGCTTTAGTCTGGCCGTCTGCAAAGGATTTGTGTGTCAAACAGAGAGCGTAAGTGTTTACAGTGTTGTTCATGCTACATCACAGGCTGAACACACCGACAGGAAATCGCTACCTGCCTTGCTTTGTGTACATGATCTCACACACACCCCATGATTGCCTAAAGTCTCTCTACTTACTGGAATTGGAGACTAATGCCGCCCTAGCTATCCCATCCTCATGCCCTCTTGTACCCCCCGGGCACGGATGTACCGAGCCCCTTAAGGGGCATAGGAAGAGACAAAAGAAACGGAAAAGGCCGGAGGAAAAGCATACAGTACATAGAGGAGAAAAATCACTTTTTTGCAGACATGAGTAAAAGGATTTGTAAAAACAAAGAAGATTGGTTTAGGATTGATTTTACTTATGGAGCATGTTAAACTTCAGGCAGATATCTACAGTAAGTACTGCCAAAGTTGCATTAAATTCTGTCCAGCGGTCGATTTAAGACGTGCCCACAGTTTGCTGTTCATAATCTGGCACAAAACTGCTCAGAACTTCTACTCAACATTTTGATTTCATTTATGGCACAAGTTAAACTTAATAATGATAACATAATAATAATGCACTAATAATAATGATGATTATTGAAATAATAAAAAAGAATGATTGCGAAATGTTTGAGCAAGCTCTCGTGAGGTTAAGAAATCTCACATCTGCATTATGATTGGTTACAAGAATTCCATCCATCAATCCATCGTCAACTGCTTATCCAAAGTCGCGGGTTACGAGAATTCACTCTCGCCTATTATTGATTGGAAACTTAGCGGACGAAGGAAGGACTCTGTAAGTGCAGGTTAAAAGACCTGGAAGTACAGTACTATGCAAAAGCCATGAGATATCCCTTATTTCTTCATATTTTGCCCCCGAATAGCCAGACTTTCATGTATTTTACTGTAATATTGGGGAATAGTTCTCAAGGCTTCCTGAAGGAGTCTTTCCGGCTCAAATTTTTCTCAAATTACTCTATGCATAATAACATGAACTGCAAGTGCAACAAATCACCAGACTTTACACTGAATCTTCAGTTCCAAACAGTTGAGAATCCTGAGTACTGTGAGCAGAAGGGGTTGTAACTCCATAACAGTGTCAGTAAATGAATGACTGTGTGTGTATAAGCTGAAGGAAACTGAAAAACAGAAGCGATGTGTATGAAAGAGCTAGTGTAATCACGGAGGGTTTGGACAGGGAATTAAAGGCGTGCCTGTTTGGACGTAAGGGAGCGCTGGTTGGATTTGGGCTTATCCTGATCACGCTTGGCTGGAGGGAGGAATACAGTACCACAGACTTCCAACCCAGAGCTGCGCTCCAAGTCCAGAACTAGCTGCAATAATAGCAAGCGGGCATGGCGTAAGCCTGTCTGTCCCTTACCATCAACCTGTCTTTCCTCAATCGATTTCTTCTCTAGTGCCCTTTGTCTCTGTCGCCTTTTTTTTTTTCACATTGACAAAAGGCAATGGATCTGATTACCCAGAATTCACGAGTCGACTGCTCCACAGCAACAGCATCGGCACTGCGCTCAGCTGAGCCTCGCTGCTATTTCTGTTCTGTGCCTCCTCACATACAGCAATGCACATGAAAAGTAAGGGATGGAATTTGCATATTATTTTATTATGATGAGAGAGCCATAGACGGAATATGCAAAGCTTATTTTCATGGGAATTTCAGGAAAAATCATTGATGTGCCCTTTACTGATACAAGTTTATACTCACAAGGGACATGTAGCTCAAGTCGCGTGTAGGTTGTCTCTTGTCATTTCTACCATGTTAATGGAAAGGTGGAGTGAACGGACGGTTTTGTCTCCTTCCATTACTTTCATTACACTGAACTATAAATTATAATTATGAAAATGATTAAAAAATGAAATTATGTACAGATTTAAAGCTTTTCATTTAATGGACAGAGTAAAGTAAAGCATCGAAATAAATCATGTTTCACTTAACCGTTGACAGCATTAAACTTTATCTTTATTACAAAGAAACATTCCCCATGATAAATGCACAGAAATATAAGATCACTAGGGATCGCCTGATACGATATTATCACGATATTTAGATGCTGATTCGATTTGTATTGCGTTTCTATAATTATCATGATTTTTTTTCCCAGATTTTGTTACAATTCTAAACAAGCTTCATCGATAATTTGCTCACACCACACAGAATGCTGTGCTGCCTGCCAGAGTGTGAATATAGTTTAGAGTGCACCACCTGCAGGATTATAGAGGAATGGCACCATCTTACCACCTTAAATGCCAATATACAGTACAAGTCAAAGGTTTAAACACAAGTTTGGATTTATTTCCTACGTTCTAGAACAATACTGGAGTTTTTCAAAACTATGAAATAACACATAATGAATTAGGTTATTAAGTAACAACAACAGTTAGTTGTTATTTTAAGACACTGAGGTCAGCTGTTCTGGAATAGTTCTTGCAAGAACAGTATTGTCAAGTGCATTTGCAAAAACCCATCAAGGATCATGATGAAACTTAGAGTTACCAGCCTCAGAAATCACCAATAAACGAACAGCACCTCTTGGCTTTACAGATCATTAGTAGCAGACACAACTCTATATCAACTGTTAAAAGGAGATTATTGCATATTTTGGATAAATGCCTCAAAGAAAGAAACATCTGGAAAATCCATTGGAACTAAAAGATGTGTCCAAACTTTTGACTGGTAGTGTATGTAAATTAAAAATTTATTTTAAAAAAAGGATTATATTCAAAAGCTTTGAAGCTTTCCTTTAAATAGACTCACTGTATCTGGACTCATTTTGTTAAAACAGCAGCAGTGCTCTGAGCCTTTTTTTTTTTTTTTTTTTTTTTTTTTAATTACTACACTTCGGTCTCTATTTTTCCCTTTTTTTTTTTTTTTTTTTTTTTTTTAAACCACAGGTCATATCAACTTCACCTTCATATTGACTAATTGCCATGGATCTGTTCCACAGCACAACCTGAGTCCTGATTACCCAGAATTCTGACTCCTTCCCAGTGGCTGCTGCTTCACCAGATGGCATATCTGATGCTGGGAAACATTAGCACGATACTCCCCATGTGGGATATAAGCTTGCTTGTTTGTTTGACCCGTCGTGCATTCGCTCTGCTCCTCCATCCTTCTCCTCGCCGACTGAAACAATAGCCAACGATGTGCTGCACGTGATGTCATCACAATCCGATCGGGAGCTGTTAAAGCTGAGGATTTTTGCATCATGGAGATTGATCGAATCATATTGGTGTTATTGTGGTTAGAATGTCACTTGATAATATAGTCCACTGCAGCCTGCTAAGGAAAAACTGCACACCTTGTTAAGGCTGGAATGCTCATATCACATTTCCTGGTGCTGCTGTGTGTAGGTGGCTAATTTCCTCTTTCTACTGGATCTCACTGAGTTAGCCTGGGTCAACTCAGCTCTACTGTAACTCCAACAACACTGGCATTGTGCAATGTTAATGACTGGCATTTCCGTTCCTACTTGCTTAGATAACACTTCACTATTTCACATACACACACACACACACACACACACACACACACACACACACACAAAGTGCATGTCATAGAAAGATATTTTCTGGGAGTAACATTACAGCACTAAGAGATGTGTAACATTAGATATGGACAGACTTTGTGCAAAAAGATGTTTAATGCTGTTTTGAGTATTGTGTTTTAAAAAGTTACTCGGTACCACCTGTATTGTGATATTGTAACTTATTTATGATATTGTAAGTTCGTTTTCCGAATACACAATGAAACTGCGCATTAGAAAGAAGAGTGAAACATAGCAAGCAAGCGAGGCGAGGGAACGTCTCAGAGACCTAATGACATAATGACACTAAGACATGTAAATGAAATAGTAAAATACGGGACCTTTGATGCACTCTGATTTACATAAGTAAAATATATCACAAAGCTCTTGAATGATCTCATCATCTATATACTGCTTTGTCCTGTATTCAGGGTCATGGGGGGACTTGGGACAAGAGACTGGGTACACCCTGGACAGGACAGGGTACCAATCCTTCACAGTACACACACTTACATACTCATCCCCACATTTGAAAATGCCACTTAGCCTAACCTGCATGTCTCTGGGCTGGGGGAGGAAACCAGAGAACATGAAAACTTCACGCACACAGACCCCGAGGTGGGAATCGAACCAGGGTTCACAATATGATTTCTGTTTTTGATATTGTTTTTTATTTAATATTTTCATAGATGTTTCACAAAATCAAAACTGACATTAAACTGTACACATTACAATATATTAAATGTTAAAAAATATACAAATTAATGTGGCATAAGGGAAATAAAACACTTGTGCAGTTATTGGAAATATCATGGCAACAGCACATCACGCCCAACTATCAGGTATGATTTTTTTTTTCTTTTTAAATAACAGCACATCCCGTCATGTCTTACTTTGGTCCTGTCGGTGGAGTATTTTTAAATATTCTTCAATAAGACATTTGCATAGCAAAGGGGAAAAAAAAAACCTCTGCTGCTTTGTGTATTCTACCCAGCTGAGTTTGTGTTGTTTTTTCTGAAGACTATTCCAAAAAAAAATCTCTCTTTTGCCTAAAAGGTGACAGGATTGTGTTTATTTGAATGCGCTTCTTTGAATGTGTTTGTACGGCACGTCCAATTCAGTGAAAGTGTGCCTTATGTTTACACAGAGCATGGACGGGGAAAGGCTCGGAAATGCAAAGTGTGAGCGATGCTCCCTGCTGAGCGCATCTTTTACAGATGCAGCAGCAGCAGCCCTGAGGCGATGCTTTTTAACACAACACCAAAGAGTGACGGGGACTAAAAGAGACAAGTGTGCTCGTGTCCTCCTGCTATTCTCTGCATCTCTTTTTTAGTGAACCATAAAGACAAAAAAAAAAACAGAAAAAGTGACCGGTCACTTTTGTGTTTTTAGTTAGGTTGGCAGAAGTGCACGCTTGTGTGTATACATACACTGAAGAGGAGACATGTCTAGACACTGAGGTCAGTAGATAATTTCATCTTTTCTTAGAAAAACAAAAAACACTAGCTATAAATGCATACAACCCACACACACACACACACACACACACACACACACACCAGTGGTGAATGTCCTCTATAGTGACCTCCATTTTTTCGCCTCTATCTGCCAGAGCACTGATAAAGCACCTTGTGCAAGCAGTCCAGATTAAAAGAGATGCAACTGTGATCACAGCCACTACGCCGGCTCTGAGACAACAGATCATCGCTCACCGAGCGCAGGTGAAACGCCAACGCCATTCCGGCTCGATAATCATCACTCACAAAGCAAATGCCACTGAGATGAAAATGCCTCGTCGCAGCCTCTGGGGCTGATGCTTCAAAGGTGGAGCAGCTCAGAAGAACTAAAGGAACCAATAAAACAGCTAAAGCTGGCGTCCCTGGAGAAAGAAAAAGTGTGTGTGAGAGAGAGAGAGGGCGAGGACATGCAGCCCATGACTAATTATTCAGACTAACCAAGGATGAAGGATCTCCAAGAGAACTCAAATTCAAATTCACCCCCAAATATATAACACTTCTCTTTTGGACTGTTATTACATAAAGAGCAGTTGTTTCTGATCGGCTGGCAGGTGCCTAAGTTCTTTTTGTAATACCAGAAAAACAAAGGCAAAAATGTAACCAGAGTAATACGGTAACTCTCCTGATACTATGGTGTAATGTGATCAGGGTATGAGCTCGACGTCTATTACCATTCAAATCTGGAATGATGCTGGATGATGTAGGACTTGTAGCACTTTTCAAATCTACAAAAAGGTTTAATAAAGTTTATACATGGTTCATTGAAATCTTATAATGAAAAAATTGTTTCGGGGGATGTTCAAGTCAAACCGAGACTTGTGATGAAAATACAGTATTTAATGCACTTACTGAACTGGCTTCAAGCACAGTACTGTATATACGAGGTGACTCAGAGTCCACTGCAGTCATCCCCATGAACATTCAGTGAGTGAAACTCTCTACGGAAAAAAAAAAAAAAAAACGTCCTGGTTTAATCAATCCACGACCTCATAATGCTCACTGCGCCACTTGCACGTTACAGGGACTCAGCTAGGAGTTATTGCCACATTGCCCTACAGTCCTGACTTTGCTCTGCTCCAAGCTATTTCCAATTTCCACATGTTGGGGCCATTAAAGGAGTTCCTGGAAGGCCAGCGTTTCAGACGTGAAGCAGGCAGTCCGATCATGGCTCCAGTGTACTGAGAAAACTTTCTACCTTGATGGTATCCAAGTACTAGTGAAACGCTGGGATGAGTGTAGTAGTGTAGCAGGGCATTACACAGAGGTCTAAAGGTTAGTTTTTACTCTCATAACGAAGTTCTGTTATTCTGTGAGCCCAAAAGTCCCGGTTTGACTTGAACATGCCTCACACTACGTTTTAGCAAATCATTATTCCTACATTGTCAATTTCTCACAGTTTTCTAAAAATGGAACATTAAATGGAATTGTGACTTGAAAGGAGGTACTCTGGGTAATCACAAATGAAAGCCATTGGCCTATGTGTAATAGAAACTGTAGAATAATAAGAATTTTTAAAAAACAAAGATGCTCAGACATTACAAAGGAATACCAACAGACCAAAACCTTAAAGATATCCAATTATGACTGAGTAAGGTTGAGAGGATTAACAGAGAGAAAGAGACAAAGCCATTATTTCTGACAGCAGGTGAGTTATGTTTGGCTTTAATTAAAGATGCCAGCGAGCTGTTAATAGCGCTTATTAATTATTAGCGAGTTAGTGCCAGGCTGCTGTCGTCGTCTCTCTGATGTCACCTTGGTGATTTCATCACTGAACTGTACACTGCCTGACAGAAAACAAGAAAAAAAAATTCAAAAGTGTCAAATTATTGTCCTGAATCGGGGAAAGACAACGTTATTGACTAAAAATGGGTTTACAGTGGTGAAATGGATTACTGAAACATGTAAAGACAGAGCTAAACCATCAACTTCCTGGAAGAAATAAAAAAAAAAAAAAAACGGAAAAACATCAACAGTAGAAATCAGAGCCATGTTTAACGATGAAAGTAAGAGCATTTCCATATGTACAGTGTAACAAAAACGTACAGGATTGGGACAAAACAGCTGTATGGTCATAAGGAACCCACTTGTTAGTGAGAATAATTGGGGAAAAAACGCAATGGAAAAAGGTCATGTGGTCTGATGAGTCCTGACCCCATTTCAGGGGGACAAGTAAGACACACATGCGCCCATCGTGCATAGTGTCCACTGTGGACAGTGTTATGATCTGGGGTTGCTTATTATATACAAAGTTATGGTGTGTTTGTGACAAAAATAACAAAACAGAATATGGCTGACTGGAACCATGAGAGCTAAACCTAGACCTACAGTAGGATAATGTGCTTATACGCACCTCCGTTTTGATTTAAGACAGACTTGGGGGGGGGGGGGGCTGTCAAAGCTAAAAACATAGAAAGTGCATCAACATCTTTAGATTTGGCATTCACCATAGTAAGAGTGTAATTATAAGCAATTAGAGCTGATTTTATAAGTAAATGTTACTGACACACAGTCAGCCAATAAAGATAACCCATGTTAGGAGTATTTAATATGAATCACTTTACTCATTCATTCATCCATCATCTACACCACTTATATCATATACAGGGTCGCAAGGGCCTGGAGCCTATCCCAGGAGACTTTGGGCATAAGGCGGGGTACATTCTGGACAGGGTGGCAATCAATCGAAGGGCGCACACACCAACTAACAGGCAATTTTGGAATCTAATCTGCAAGGATTGAAACTGTGGAAAGAAACCAGAGTACCAGGAGGAAACCCACTAAAGCACAGGTGCAAAAGATGCGAACACCATGCACACAGACCCGGGGCGGGAATTGAACCCGGACCCTGGAGGAGCGAGGCCACAGTGCTAACCACTCAGGTAAGACATTGT
Source organism: Dinotopterus cunningtoni (assembly GCA_028565755.1). Taxonomy (NCBI): domain Eukaryota; kingdom Metazoa; phylum Chordata; class Actinopteri; order Siluriformes; family Clariidae; genus Dinotopterus; species Dinotopterus cunningtoni. Next base: position 3,067,303 of record JAOTRS010000048.1, on the reverse strand, counting down.
TATGGTGCCTTATATGCTCCTTCAATTATGCACAGTAATTAACAAGATAGTTAGTTAGTAGTTAACAAATAATGGATCTCACCCCAAAATCTTTTTTGTCTTCCCCTTTAAAAACATACTTATGATTTTCTATATAACGTTACAGTCTCTCCGCTTCTCAGCCATAGATTATTAGCCTAATGCACCTTCTTGGTTGTCATCTTGTCCTAAATGACAGCAAACTATTCTAAGAAAAACATTCCTTCCATTTACAGCGCTCAGCTGCACAGAAATGTTTCTGTTTCTCTGTTTATAGAGTATAATAACCTACTGTGCTCTAAAAACAGCAGCAAGTCTGTGGGATATTACTGAATAACTGGGCGTGTTTAGTGTGTGTAAACACACAGCTGAATCGTTCCTTTAAATCAGACATGCACCAGTATCAGAACAGAAGAAGTGACCAGCAACATATAGAAATATACACACAGTACGTCATCTGTTCCAAAAGCTCTTTCGTTAATGCCAAACTGGTCACTACTCTTAATGAAGAGTGCACTAAAAGACATGCCAGAGAAATCCAAGAGTGGGTTTAATTAGATGTAGGATAATGAAAAAGCACAATGACTTTCCAATCAAACTTGTAATGAGACATGTTTTCTCCATCCACCCTGTTTTTCTGCAACACCAATAAATGAAGAAGGTCTACATAAGAATAATCCTATCCTAGTAAATAAATAAATGAGCTTTTATCCTAAATGATCCCAGTTTTTATTTGGCATCGTGGCTTAGTGGTTAGCACCGCCGCCTTGCGTCTCCAGGGTACAGGTTCGATTCCCGCCTAGGGGTTTGTGTGCATGGAGTTTGCATGTTCTCCCCGTGCTTGGCGGGTTTCTTCTGGGTACTCCGGTTACCTCCCACAGTCCATACACATGCAGATGCAGCTAACTGGGGTTCCCACATTGCTCATAGTGTGTGTGTGCCTGCGATGGATTACCATCCTGTTCAGGGTATACCCCGCCTCGTGCCCTAAGGCTCCGGGGATAGGCTCCAGGCCCTCCGTGACCCTGTATACAGGATAAAGCGGTATAGACGGTGAGTGAGAGTGAGAGATCCTAGATTCTCTTCATTCAATTTAAAAACGAGCAAAGATATAAACAAAAAAATAAATACCAGATTTTACAAAAGGTATCTTAAATTCTAATTTTCTTAGTTTTTGAGTGTGCATTTAGTGACGCCCACAGAACTCCATCAAAGAGGAAAGTGCAAAATGGCCAGAAATAAAAGCAGAATTTCTAAGAGGCAGAAGTTAAAGCAGTTTTGACTCATAACGACTAGAAATAATACTTACTGTTGCATTAGATACAAAAGAGTTGCAGCAGAAGAAAAAAACAGCAAAACACGAAATGTGAATTTGGTGTCGTCTATCACACGAGATATAATAAGTAAAGTCAAAAGAAAATGGATTCACAAAAACCATTGTGCTACCGGGGAAGCTAAACCATGACAAAGTGTTTGAAAATTAACCAGATTGCTCTGGCAAACAGAACTGACTTATAAGCCAGCTTTTCCCTCCGGGGAAATAAAAAAATTATTCTCTAAATATCCGCTACTTCCTAAGGGCATCATGTGCTGACGCTTTCAGTTATATCAATTCTGCTATTTGTAATTCCATGGCTTATGGCTAGC
>JAOTRS010000048.1:3051804-3062729 GCA_028565755.1 Dinotopterus cunningtoni | reverse complement strand
TAGTTTAACTGTATTCTTTAGTGGATTTTTTCATTAACTGTATTGGAATCCTTCTATTCTATTCTCTATCCATTTTAAGTCATGTACAGTAATACAAGCATTTCACTGCATAACATATTGTGTATGGCTGTGTACAAAAAAAAAGGATTTTTATTACAATTTTTTCAATTTTGAAGTCAGACAGCATCAGCTCCATTAGATATTTATGAAAATACCCATAATTATTCCCATCTTTGTATAAATACCAGTACCAGTACCAGTATCTGTGAGTACCACTATACTCATATTCCTTGCATCTATGCAGCCCTAATTGATCATAAAACATATTATTCCGTAGGACAGGTGTATAGTTATGAGACAGGCAATCCTTGTTACATTAAAAGCATCTAGTTTAGAAATTACAGCTTTTACAGAAGAGACAAATTGCCATGGAAGAAGCAACTTCTTCCTACATCCTGACCTTTCACTATTCTACTTCTATCTAGTCATCATTCTCCAACAGGCACGTATTATACTTAGTTCCACAGAATATTAGACTAAGCACTAGGTACTGTACATGCGTTATTGTGGGGTACGCTGTCTGGGAAGCACATATAGGGAACAGAAAGCCATTTCGGATTAAGTACTTTTTTTATGTTTTAAGTGAGGACAAGTAAAAGACGTATGTTTACATGGAGCTCTCAACGGCTAAACGAATTTAAATCAAGCTTAATATCAGCAACAAGATACATACATTCCACAGACTAATTAACTGATTTACTGATTAGGGTGCACAATGTGGAGGCCAGTTCATGTGTGAAAACGATTCCTCTTTGTCCTGGAATGTAGCCATGCCATGAGGGAAGAGAAAATCTGCATTCAGGTCGTCAACTGACTTCATTTTATTCCCAGATAACGTGAGTCTAGACCTGACCAACTGAAGCAACACCAGACCATAACACTGCCTCCAGAGTACAGTACACTGGACACTATTTATGATGGCTGGATAAGTTCATGTGCTTCTTCATGTCCCATCTCTCTGTAATAGGGTCAATCTGAACTCATTATATCACATGACCTTTTATATTACTACAAAATCGAATCTTTGTACTTCACAGCAATTCTTTTTTTCATACTCTGCATATGGAAATACTCTTAAACTCTTTCACTATTAAACAGAGCTCAGATTTTTTTTTCTGAAGTTTACTTCAGCGCCATGCTTCCAGGTTTTAATAATGCATTGGACAGTGCTTAACCCTTATTCAAGTAATTTTGGTTTTACTTGTTTTCTTTGTTTGATGCAGGCTCTTTTGAACCCGTGGCTTTTTTATATTTTGGCCAGATTTTATTACCTACCTAAACACAAAAACATTACATTTCTAGAGTGACATTTTACACAAAGCAAGGTGGTTATGATTTTTCTTTCCCCAAAACTGCCCTCAAACGCAAAATTCCTTTAAGCTTTTATTTTTCCTCTCTACAAAAATCTGTCTTTACTATTTTCCACCCACTGCCAGGCAAAGAAGCCCAGTGGCCCCTGCACACGCTTGTGTTTTTTCCTGCACACACTTGCTTTGATTAATCAGCTAATTATCTAGGCCTTCTGGAGCCAAGTGTGTTAAAGCAGCAAAAACACTACACCTCACACAGTCTGTGGATACACAAAGACTGAGATGCAGCATCTTAGGCAACCAGTGAACGTTAGGCTAGGTATGTAACACTACTCCAGTGTCAGAAGAATGAGACAGATGGAACTGTTCGAATGCAGATAGGTTTACATGAACAAGAGGAAGTCATGCATGAGCGCTACAGAGAGGACGCTGCATCACACGCGTTCGAGGGTGTGGGGCTGAGTGACAGCTCGCCTGCTGGAATCTGATTACCATGAACTAATTAATAAATGATACTGCATCATCAAGCACCTGCCCACGCAGAATAACAGTGAAAGTGATTAAAACGCACACACACTCACACACACACAAATACATTTCTGTAAATGTAGCAAACAAAATAAACAATGAACTTAGCGCTAAGCTTTGTTTGTGATGGATATTCATTTTATAACTTTATCATTGACTTTAATGTCAATGATAAAGTTATAAAATAACTTTATCAACTTATCAGCATTATGATTTTATAAATCAATATTAAAGCTTTTTTTTGTTTAGATTTTGTTATAAGTTACAAACGCAGCGAATAATTCACTCCTACCACACAGGATGCTGTGCTGCCTGCCAATGTTTGAATAGTTTAGAGTGCGCCACCAGTAGGATTATAGAGGAACTGTATTATAGAGGAACATTTGGATTTTGGATTTTTCTGAAAAGTAAGCCTGGTAAATAAATAAAAGAAAAAAACTCTTGTAGGACTTAATAGTGAAAGAGGACTATTTTTCCCTTAGACGAGAGAGCATCAGAAAATTATCCGCACTCTGGCTGTAAAATTTCTTTTAATCAACATTTTGAAAAGAAAATTACTTACATTTTGACATAATCTTCTTGCCTTTTCAATACACTTTGTTCATTTCCCCCCCATCTCTAGATACATCGTCTTAACCAAGACTTCGTCTTTTTAGTAAGTAGTTCCAAATTCCAAATAATAGTAAGTAGTTCCAAATAATGTGTTTTTTGACCCCTGATCAAGGGCACTACTCAGTGCATGAAACAGGGGATTGTACAACCTACACAGTGCACTACAGTAGCTTCAGATTTTACGCTATTCGGGATTGAACCTCAGGACGGTTAGTTACTAATAATTAGAAAGCTTGAAATGTCAGTATTGGTTAACATTACCTGCAAATCTTTATGAAACATAAAACAGCATCACATCACCGTCTCATTTACAACAGAAGTACTGCATGAGCTAAAACGCCAGCAAACACCACCAAATCGCCAGGAGAAATCACATTTTGTGCACCGTCTGCCGTAATCATGTTATAAGATCAAATCAAACTTCGGTAAATTAATATCCTCATTACCTTGTTTACTCATTTTCACACTTTTGTTTTTCTTCTGAAAAAGTTACAAATATCGAATGCCTAACGTCGGTTAACAGTCGTCATGGTAGACACGTGTCTGCAAAAGGTCTATACACACAACTTAGAATAACCTCCAACTTCCTAATGCAGGTCAGTCCAGCAGACACACACATGCTCTCACTTTCCTACTCGTTCATATAGTGACAGATTAAAGAAAGCTGCAGGGTTCCATCGCTCCTCTGTTTGAGTCCCCAGATCTCTTTAGCTGATTTTAGATCCCTGCTGCGGCCAGGCTGATGGTCGGGTTTATGAGCCGGAAGCAGACGGAAAAAGATAGAAGGGGGAAAATGTGATTGAGTTTTGTGTCAAGGAAAACAATCTCTACACAGTCTTTGTGTGTGTGTGTGTATAGGGGATGTATTTAGTGTGTGTGTCATCTTTACAAAGTACAACCCTTCCTAAGATGAGAAAAACACAAGATCGTTTAACATTGGGAGAATAGCTGGATGTTTTTTTTTTCTATCTTTACCCACAATGCAGTTCAACAACCTGCTTTGCATGAACATTTGCATCTCAAATCAACTGACATGACCTAAAGAACCGCTTAATAATCTCTAGCACAATCACCTCTTTATGCAAAACTAGAGACTTCTTAGTATCAGTATCATTAGTCGAAAAACCTGGTTTGGGTGATTTGACTAGAAAGAAAACGAGACAATGAGTTTTAAAATCGATAAACAAAATGCTAGTTCCAGCGCTAAATAAAGAGGTAGGTAAGCTAGCGAGTGACTCAGCTCTTCAGACAGAGGCTCATTCCAGCTCTTGGTATGAGAACACAGAAGAGCCTTGATGCGTTTCTTCATTGTGCTTTGCGAGATAATGGGCCACTAATGGGTCCTTGCTTCATCTCTACCTTAAGAGAGCAATGAAGCAGAACTTTAGTTCTTTAGTCCATTCAGTTCTCTTACCTCCTCGTCTCTGCACTCTGCTTAAACATATCAGCTTTCAAAGCTTCAACTCTTATGTTAAAACCACCAGCAGCACATTATACTACCTAGCCAAGCCATGGCTCTGTTAGCACTCAGCGCACCTGCGTCATGCACCTGCAAAGCATTCTGGAACTTGTGATTTAATCGGTTGGATTTCTTCTGAAAAGTAAACCAGGTAAAACAAAATAGCATGTGAGAAAAAAAACCCTTGTAGGACATAATGCTGAAACCTGACTATTTTTCCCACATGCAAGGATGCGTGAAAAAAACTATCTGTATACTGCATTCTTCATCAGAAGTGAAACCTTGTCCTTGTAGAGCTTCCAGGGGATCAAACAGGTGAAAGTTCAACTGAGCAAGATCAGGACTATATGAGGATGAAGGTGGTCAGAAGTGTGTGGACATGCAAGATCACAACACCTTTAGACAGCAGTCCTGTGTTTTAAGCCGAAGTTTAGGCTTCAACTCTTCAATAAGCATTTCACTGTAACGAGCACTATTGATTGTTGATCCTTTTTCCTGATAATATGAGCATACTGGCCCGTGAGAATCCCAAAAGACTGCTGCCATTTTTTTTGTGAGTTGTTCCCGTGAGTTGTGTTATTTAAAAAATATTGCATGATATGGAGTATAGTGCTATATCTCTGGATCTGGATATAGCACGGCTTCGTTGCGGTCGTGGGCAGGAGGCTGCAGCCCTGTAAATGTCATAAGTTTCTCCTTATATTTCCACTTAAGGACATCAGCTCCAATAACTTCTGAGTTCCGTGGTTGAATCCCAAATAGTGTTCAATAGAAAGCTAGTGCGCTATGTAGGATGTACAATACACTTGACAATGATTTGGTATTCGTTAGGAGCTACAGTAGTTAGCTTTAAATAAAAGTATGTGGATGATTCAGATGCAATGATTCGAAACGACTTAGAAGCAATTATTAAGGAGTCAAAGTGTTTTTTAAGATGACGACGCTGTCAGATGAGTTAGTTTTGCTGAAAATGCTTCTATGACAGGTTGTGTATGCTTTTCCATCAGACAGATTCTCTCTCCTCAGTATGGTGGACTGTACAAACCTACTTCGACCGACAGTTCGTATAATTAACGGTTATTAGAAGACCTGGGACGCAGAGTAATACATATAGTTAAACGTCCCAGTGTTGTTATCGTCCGTTATCATCACTCGTAGGATCGGATTGCTCGGTCGGAATTGTTATAGAATAATGTTTAATCATTATTCATTTAAGAAAAATGTGTGAGAGCCCTAATTTTAATCCAGACATATTTAATGCATAATGTTAGCTGTAGACACAGCATTGTTGAGCAACATAACGTCTGTTTAAAATCGTATTCCAACCAAAGCGCCTATCGATCATCTCTTTTCAAACAGATCTCTCAACCAAAACTCCACAGTGTTCACAAGACCACCACAGTCACCTGGCTCTCTTCTGATTCCTTGAACAAACTCGCTGCACCGCACTTCGCTCACAAAACTCGCTTGCTATATTACCACAAGAGTCCTTCAATAAATACGTCTGTCTGTCTGCTAAAGAAAAGGTCCTTTATATAAAGTCATAGATCCCTTTAGGCTCTTATATGTTCAAAGTGTAAGCGCTCCTTACTTTAAACTACAGTGTCTGAAAAGCAAACAAGTGTGCGTGAAGGGCTACTGTGACTGGTTAACGGTGTGTTTATTCAGTCTTGGGGCCGTTCAAGAGGGTCTCACACAACCTACTCCAAACTCTGTCAACATGGTGGAAATCGAACCACAATCAACACACACACAGAGTAAACTAAAGCAGTTGACTTTCTATCACAATGGTCTTCACAGTACATATACAGGGTAAAAAGAGCAGGGTATATACAGGAACGATTACAATAGTCTTATGGTAAGGTTTGGTTTTAATATGCAGTTAGTGTGCATTAATGTATGTACTGTATGTGTCTAAGTATGTACTGTACAGTATGTATGCAAGTATTTTAATCAAACCTTTGATTTCTTTTGCTCAGGCCACCTGGAAGCATATGCAAGGCTATTTAGGCTAAAACACTCATCAGCATGTTATGCATAATTCATATGCTGTTATGTGTACACAGACATCAACCCAAGGCTAGGAAGTCACGTGCGAAATCGAAAAAGAAAAAAAAAAAACGATAGTCATTCAAGCTAGAGCCTTCTGAGACCAATCAAAGAGCTCATTTGGTGCTGTGGGTCAATCAGTTTTAAAACGGAGGACACGGGGGTCAGCAGGTTGCACAGGGAAAATATAAAAGGAGAGGATTGTCATTTAATAAGCTTTAAAGCTGCTGTAAAGCGTTCATTGCAATCTTGCTTGCAAACTTCCTCCAGGCTAAGCTCAAAAAAAAAAAAAAAAAAGAGGCGTTCATTCCATACAGAATTTCACAGCAGCTATGTTTATATAGACAGTAGAGAATCAAACTTGTTTACATGGATGCTGATCTGATAAGATGTGCATTTACATGCTCGAAGCATTTAATTAGACCTAAGTTGCATGTGCAAAGTGGTTCGGAGCTGTGAAGCGTTTAATCTAACAGAAGAACGAGTAAAAAAAGATGGTCAAGTTGTTTGAGGTTTTTCTCTCCAGACAAATCCCACCCTCTGCATTATGATTGGTTATAAGCATTCAGTCTCATCTATGATTGGTTACATGTTTATCTATGTATGAAATGGTGAGCCAATCAGTGCAGTCCATGGTAACTGTTGAAACATGTATACCTTGTAAATAAATTATTGATTAATAATAATAATTGATTAAAGATTTTTACAGATTACTAGCCTATATAATACTAAGGGTTTCTTAATTCAATTAAATTATTGTGTCCTTTTAATATGATGTCATCCTCAATAATAATGATGATAAATATATAAATCCTTCAGCAAGACGCAATGACTTATGGGAAATTTTTTATTCCCTTTTCCCATGAAGTGAACACCTGTTGTTCAATCGTTCCCTACACCGTTCGTAGTTCCCTTTGAACTGAACATTTTTGCTCTCTGCGGTTTGGAATCACGGCTGAACACCCTGTGAAGTATACTTCGCAGGCCGATTAGAACGCACCTCAAGTGCATGAAAGTCTGAAGAAAAGACATTGAGGAGAATTTTCATAGAGTTTACTGATCAGCAACGGAAAACAAAATTTCCTTACCGGAAACGTGTGTCACCTTCTGTTACCCCCACATGGGGCAAACATGCACAGAGTGCATGACAATTCCAACAAGAGAGAAACGATCAGATCAAGTCTTTACAATTCCTTCTGATCAGGCTGAAATATTCCTATTAAGGTGTTGATATCATGCATTTTTATTCTGATTATTAGTAAAATATCAGGGTCCATGTAATCACTGCTACAGTTCACTTTGTCAACTGCAGCATGTTATCCATCAATATCAACTATATAAACTGAAGAATTAACAAAGTGTGCAAGTGACAATCAGCTAAATTCGACATTTTTAATCACAAACATTCACTATCAGCATTCAGACTACGGAATAAAATCATTTTTTACTGTAATGTTTTATCTAATTTTACAAAGTAGAAAATAACATTTGTCCTCCAACGTGTATAACGTGACGACCCAAAAAAGATTCTCGAGTCAGTATATTTCTGACCCAAAGGGAAGCCAGAAAAGCAAATGAGACACACCACCTGCACCCATGGAGTAGAAAGAGGTTAGAGTGAGGGAAGAAAAAACAGCACCTGGTCAAGTAGCACCACAGATACCTCCCATTTCAAGCTTCTGTGCTATATAAGCTGCCGTTACTGTATATACAGCATGGCCCGAAAGTCTGGATCCATAGACAAAAATTTATTCATTACAGCAAAAGCTCAAAATGATGCCCTCTGGTTTGACGGCACTCATGTTTACACTGAATACAAGAACGATGAACGTTTTTTTTTGTGTTTCAGGACTGATGTTGTAACTGACTTCAGACGACTTCAGATAAAAAAAAATAAAAATCGAGCGCTGTTCTATTCCATCTTCTATTATTAGTTTTGAAGCCATCTGGGGTCTGAAATAAAAACAAAAATGTATCTCCAGACATTTCAGACATCCTGTGTAGTCCTATTTAAGGTTCTGAAATGTATTAAATGATGTCAACAAGTGTGTGCGTGTGTGTGCGTGTGTGTATTGTTGGGGGGAGGAGGGGAATTACCGCACTTGAATTTAAATGTCAACATCTTCAGGTTGCATTTTCTTTTTTGGCATCATTCAACTGTATATCATTTGCATTAAAGTGTTTAAAAACAAAGCCAGATGTTGCCCATCATGAAGGAAAAGAGTGAGAAGAGCAGTGTGGGAAAGTAACAAAGCAGCTGTTAGAACAGAGCTCATATTCATACAGCGTCATGAAGCTTTAAATAACAGTTAGAATCAAAGCTCTTATCAGCAAAGCTGTGTATTCACATCTCTCCCAATTCGCACTCATCCATGCCAACATGCCCAGGAAACATTTAATAATGCATGCGGTTAACCTTGGGTATAAAGGCATCCGTTCTGAAAGCAATAACCTTCCCGGATTTGTGATCAGTCGCTTTTTTCAACTTTAGTCCCTTGTTTCATGGACCGTCTGCTTTATAATCCATTTCCTCAGCTTAACCCTACATCTACGTTCAATTGACCAGTCTGTTTTTTAATCTGTTTTCTGGGGTTTTCTGTTTCCCTCACCCTGTTGCCATAGTTGTTAATTGCTCTCACCTGTTGCCTGTTACAGCAGTTGGATTCCCTTAGATTTATCTGCCTGATTTCTGTGTATATGGCTGAACTACTACATGCATTTAGAACCCCACACTCCCACCCTACTCTCGGTTCTTGTGTTCTTGTAGCTCCTTAGGTTCTTACTCCCGTGTCTGCTTCTAGTTTTGACCTCTGACTTCTGATGTGTGATCAGAAATGCACCTTCGTTAACCCTGTGATTTGACCCATTGTAGACTATGATTGCTGGAGGAGGACAACCAATCCCTCAGAGCAATGAGACATCTTCAAAAAAGAGATATCTTCATGTCTCAGGTTCTCAGGAAATCGTAGGGAGTTTTCGGATGTCAAGTCAGATTTCGGTGTGATTCGTCCCGGTTCAGGAGAAAGCATAGCTCACAAAAGAAATTCGACCATGCACAAAATTTTTTAAATGAAAAAAAAGAAACAAAACAGGATTTTTTAAAAATGCTGTAATGCTTTTTTTTATTTTTTATTTTCTCCCCAATTTTAATCGTGTCCAATTCCTCCCCGTCACTAGGGGGCTCCCACATTAAGGTAACTACTGCCACTCAGTCGGGAGGGCTGAAGACTATCACGTGTTTCCTCCGAACCACGTGATGTCAGCCGACCGCACCTTTTTCGAACTGCTCACTCACTACCACGTTGGGGGCGGCGTAACACACTCAGAGGACAGCGCTATCCGCTCCTTCCGCTTGCGTGAGCTTACAGATGCCCCTGATTGGCTGTAGAGCCGTAATTAATGTAGGAGCACTAAGTACCTCTCACCCCTCTCCTCTGAGAGAGCTCGGCCAATCAGCTCTCTCTAGGCCTCCAGGTGCGAGAGATTACAGCACTTCACCACTGCGCCACTTGGAGGCCCCCAAAAATGCTGTAATGCTTTAAGTTATTTAAGAAACAAAGAAGGTTTGTTGACTTCCTTGGTGATCAGTGCATCTTCGTTATGGATGATAAAAAAATCCAAAAACATGCTGAATTTAAGGCATTGGACTACAGTTCAGAAGGTCCCAGGTTCAAATCCCACGACTGCCAAGTTGTCCCTTTTATTTGGGCTCTTGAGCAAGGCCTTTAATCCTCAACTGCTCACATGTATAATGAAATACAAATGGAAGTGCTACCCAGTTTCAATAGTCACGGAAATCCAGGGTTTTATTGTTAGGTGAGAAATCATAGCAGTCCTGGACAATTCAGGTCTTGACAATTCATAGCAAATTGTATGGTGTGTCAAAGGTACTTCACAGTTAAGCTCATAGACAGTTCCTTGCAGTTTGGCACGGTTTATAGTGTAGTCATAAGGATGCCATTTTGTAGCTAATGAATAGTCAATTCATAGGTGATTATGGCATGTGATTTGAGCGAATGTCATGAATCAAAAATTTCAATCCAGGTTAGTGAATTGTTGGAAAGGCAGTTTACCTTTCCTTGTTTTTAAAAGGCTGGTATTTATGCTGTTTAAAGGAGCTGCAGCCATGTACTGTACAGCAGAACCTCAGCATAAGAATGCCGTCCCTTACGAATTTTCACATCAAGAATTGAAATTTTGCAAGAAACAAAAGCAAACAAACGAACCGAACCGAGCGCCGGCTTAGTTGTACTTGCATTCGATAGCCGTTCAAAACTCATTATTGTCAGTGAAGCCAAGTGATTTAATCATTTATTTAATCATAAATTTAAGTTGGGTGAGGTTTTATCTTCCTTTACACAATATCTTATGGGAAAATTCGAATCACAATATTAATTTTCGCCTCGATTATTTTTTTCTCCCTTGGGCTTTTTCTCTTTCTCAGGGTCGCCACATCAGATCATTCGATCTACAAGTTATTCTCCCAGGATTTACGCCTAATGTTCTTCTGGATGCAACATACCAATTTCTCCAGGCTTGGGACTGGCACTAAGAATGGGTATTTTATATGGTTAAGAACCCAAAAGTAGCAATGCAGCTCGAACCCCTGACCTGCAGATTAGTAATCCAGAGCCTTAACCGCCTGAGCCACCCCTGTCCGGTCAACCAATTAGACAAACATGCAAAGATTACATGTTTACACAGCACTTTGACCAGTACAATTCTCTCTCAAGTGGGAAAGCGAAACAGACTCGAACCCAAACCATAAAATTTCCTTCAGTTCCTGGTTGGACTAGCTCTTGTTTTAGCATGTGGAGTCGAAAAGCACCAAAGTAGTTGGACTAATGGACAAACAGAAACACCAGCTTTGTAATAAAACATTAAAAAAACATTAACTCAGCAATGTT
>JAOTRS010000048.1:2972661-2990869 GCA_028565755.1 Dinotopterus cunningtoni | reverse complement strand
CGAGTGTCCGATCTTTATTGTCAATAAAGAAAAGCATGAATTAGAATAGGTACTTTCCTATTATTTTCCACTAATTCCCTCCTGTTCATTGCGCCCCACCTGTCATGTCTGTATTCCCCACTAGTGGGGTGCGCCCCACACTTTGAGAACCACGGATTTAATCTAATAAAGCACCAAACACTGTATAATTTGGTATTCATCCACCTACATCTAGCAAAACATATATACAAGAGTGAGTAGGATTTATTTCAATTAACTTTAAGAAAAGTCTAATAACATAATTTTTCGACATAATCTCCTTGCTTTTCAATACACTTTGTCCATCTGTCAACAAGCTTTCGTATTCCCTCATTAAAAATGTTTTAGGCTAAGCTGCGAGCCACAAATGCACCACTGTCTTCACTTCTTCATCAGATGTGAATCTTTAACATTTTGCAAATTAGTATGTCCACTTTCTGCCTTTTAACCAATCAGAACAAGGCCTCAAAACGATCCCATAGTTTTAAAAATGACCACCCTGCGCACGCACACGCACACACACAGCTAATAGAGATTTTCTTTACCATAGTTCCTCCTCTCTGTGATCACGGACTATTTTTAATGGAAAGGATTAAAATTATTAAAAGATTCTGTTTTTCTTTCCACAAACAGAAAGGCATTAGCTTTACGTATCCTTATAGTGCTACAGAATAAAATAAGTGTGAACTCACATCTCCATGTTTGAACATCTCCTGCATGTTGATGCCCTCTGTGTTCATTACCAGTTGCTTGGCACCATTCTTTGTGGTCACCTCGTTAAGTAAACAGCGAGTAATACCTTTCGTTTCCATTATTACAGCATTCTGAGCTTGTGCCACCACCAGAGAGGTCAGGTCAAAGTGCACTTTGCTAACTGGGAGTGCAAGGGTAACCTGGGAAAAAAGACACAAAATTGTTCCATTATTGAAAAAATAATGTCCATCACAGGGCACACTAATCTGCATGTCTTTGGACTGTGGGAGAAAACCAGAGTACCCAGAGGAGACCCACCAAACTCGGTAAGAACATGCAAATGCCATGCACACTGACCCAATTAAAATAAAAGAAGTGCAATATACAAGGAACACTGTATTAATGTAGGTACCTCACACCACAGCCCCTTATGCTGGTCATATTTGTAGGCCTCAATGCTGGAGCTGAGCTGCAGCACTTTGTTGATTCTCATTGATTCCGGCGTTTCTTCCTCCACCTTCTCTTGGCTGGAGGGTTGACCATTGTGGTGCGTCCCCTCAGATGGTTCCTCTGTTCCCACTTCTTCCTCTGGTTGCTCGGTCATCTCTTCTTGTTCTTCATCCCCACTGTTCTCCCCCTCATCACTCTCATAGTCCACCTGTAAGACCAAACGGTTGCTTTAAAACCTGGTTTCTACCACTAGGGAGCCTCCATGTACAACTAATAAACACCAACACAATTTTTAATGGCCAAAGAAAGTAAAAACAACATTGGTGTAACACTATGAACATTACTACCCCTTAAAGAACATAAGCCCGTTCAGAGAGGAGATTCTCAGACAGGCATCAAATATCACCAAGTTGTTTGTGCCCTGTTCTTTACCTCCTCCTCCTGCTTCTCCTTCCTCTTGGCATCAGCAGCGTCTGCATCCCCTTCATCTGCTTCATCGTCCACTACTCTGCCCTCCTCCGCTTCCTCATCTCCACCATCCTGCAAACACCCAGCATGTGAGTAACACCGCTTACTAAACCACTTCTCTTCTAAATTGATTAAAGTAAGATTTCAGATGTTCTGAAACGGACTTCTCTGTTAACGGCGCCCTCTGCATCCCGATCTGTGTCCTTTGTTGTGGCCTTGCGCGTGTCCACTGAATTTATTGAGGCCAGCTTGGCACTTAGTTTCTTGATGGCGTCAAGCAGTAACAAGAAGAATCTGAAGAAAAGAAAAAAAAATAAAAAATTCAACGTGGTGTATATATATAAAAATCACAAATCTTATATCTTTAATTAAACACATTTATACCTACATTCATCAAATGCACCTGTTGTATTGCATAAAAATAATCTATACATATAATAAAACTGTAAAGTTGGCATGACTATACATTGAAGATATTTGCGAAAAAAAAATATGCGAAAAACAAGATGATAAATAGTACACATCAAGATGGTTTTTGGAATTTTTGTCTGTCTGTCTGTGCACGCATCATAAAAACTACTGAACGAACTGGGAATTAATGGGGTTTACACAGGTGCATTCGACCGAGCTTGAGGTAACACATAGGCCTTGTTTCATCGTAATCAACCCACGTGAAGAGAAAATATGCCAATTTAAAATTTAAATGCAAAATGCCCTTATATAATAAACAAAAAAAATAATTGACCTTGGAAAAAGTCATTAGTTCATCTTAAAATTCACTGAACACTGTACGTTTTTTTAATATGCGAGTGTGCTGTTAAAATCTACTTGGCATTAACTCACATCTTCATTCCGCAAACTTCACAGTAACACAATTTAAATTCATTCCAAAATTCAACAGATGGCGTTCCACATTTTTAATACGTGCTTATGAGTGTGCAATTAAATTCTCTACGAACGAAGTCATACGACATCTAGTTTATAATAAAGTGTGTTCACATTTTAAGTGCTAAAAAGGTTTGTGCATTAAAATCATATTTTGCATGTGATTTTCCTAAACTGAACATGATTACAATGGTTTTGGATTTAAATATTTTAATGCTTGCTGGGTGCATTTTAGACCTGCACTCTTCTGTGGATATGTATTCTTATATTTAAGACACACAAACTTCTGGAGATCACAAGTTCGATTACCAAGTGATGCTACAGCCATCCGTAGCTGATAGCACAGAAAGAGCAGATTGGCCACACTCTCTCTAAGGGGGTTACATACAGTACACACTCAAACATCAACCATAGTGACAGTAACCGAATCATGGGTATCTTTGAGCTCCTGTAAGATTAAGGAGTGGATAGCAATTTCCTCCAAGTGTGTTTGTGTTTCCGCTAATGCGCGAGTGCGTTTAAATAAACAGGTGGAAACTGAACTCACCTGTCTTCCATGAAGCGGAGGATCTGCTGGGGCATCAACATCTTATCCTGCTGATATCGTTCCGGAGGAAGGAAGTGGAATGAGACTGTGAAGATTCTCTTCTTCTGGCCTCTTTTACCCTCAATTCGAAGCGTCTCCACCACATCCACTTTATGCAACACCTGCAGAAAAAGGCAATTTACCTCCGCCATAATTTTTACTGTATAGATTTATATAAATGGATGATATCTACTTAGAATAAGACATAAAAGATCAGGTACTCTCCTTGCACAGCCATAATCATGGAACATGAATAAATACCTAAAAGTCTAATTGTATAAACAGGTGATATGATTAAAAGATAAGTAAAAGTGACTTCCTGTCCTGATTAGTTGCCACTTTGCATCATTTGTTCTCGCACGCTACAGATTTTTGCATGGAGCAGATATTTTACTGAAGCTACTGGAATGCAAGGGAGAAAAAAAAAACAACAAAAAAAAAACACTATTTGTTCTTGTTCTATAAAAGTATGGTCATTAATTTGATCATATTCACCTCTGCCAGACACACACGTGTGAGCTTCTTCTGAAGGGTCTTCACTCGTTTCAAAGCTTTCTTGTTGCTTAAAACAGGAATGCTCATCATAGGGGTCTTGATTTTGGAGCTAGCAATCATAAGAATTTCTCGTAACCTGGAATTAAAAATAAACAAAATCAAACAAACAAAAAAAAAAAAAACAACAACAACAAAAACCAGAACAAATACAGAATAATTGGCACCCTGTAACAATTAAACAACCCATGATTAAGATACTTAAACTTATGGGGATGTTGTATAGTTTTCATGTTTTACAGCCGTACAAAGTCACCAGTCAAGGCAAAGATTGCATGCAAAGATTGTCCATGCAAAATATTTACTGTTCCACATTTAAGATGTTGATTGTTGACCTGATTTTGCCTAGTTGTATGCTTCGTCATGAAAGGGTTAATCAAACATGCATGCACAGACCTGGGAATACCCAAAGTCACGTTCATCTCTCCTCTGCCTGCAAAGTGAAAGGTGTTGAGGGTCATCTGAGTGGAGGGTTCACCAATACTCTGAGCAGCCAGCAGTCCAACAGCCTCTCCCGGGTCACACAGCGCTCTCTGCCACTTCAGATGCAACAGGTGCCTTAACCTGGAATGCACATAATTCCCACATCATTCTGTGTAATAAATCGTGATAATAGCTGTGATTTATCTTTAAACGGTTTACCAATTTATTAAAAAGCTACTTGAAATTTCAAAGAACTTCCCACCTCTCATTGTCAACATATTCAGAAGACGTGTGAAATTCCTGCTTGATATCGAACTGACTGAGGTAGGAATCTGTGATGGATTCAAATGTCTCAGACACAGAACCGAAACAGATGTCAGGCCGGTGGACAGCTAGACATGGATCTGGACAGTGGGCTGACTTCTTTAGATATTTCACACGGCTGGATTCATCCATAGTTGTCCAAGTCTCCACCAACTGTAACAAACAAAAAAAACAACAAAATACATATGGGATGTTCTTAGAAAAAAGGACAGTCACAGTAAATTGCATTGCACCATCTGACTTATGTTTATTTGTGCATTTTTATAATAATATAAATAATGCTGAAATGATAGTAGGATGATGTATTGTATTGAACAGCTGCATGTCTGCGATTTGCTGGGTGACGATAATGTATATTACACTACTACTACTATACTATAACAGATATACCAATTAAACTAAATATTTATACTACATAATATAGAAATGCTGTACAATCATAAATCTTTTTTCTGCATCACAAAGCCCTGGTGTACACTACCACTCAAAAGGTTGGGATCACATTCAAACATGGTCATTCCTGATTTTGGAATAAAGCGACAATGAATGCAATAATCTTCTTTGAACAGTTAGTGTTGAGATGTATCTGCTGCTTATGATCTGTAAAGCCTTCATAACGGCTCTAATCCGAGGTGCTGTTTGTTTATTGGACTGTTATACACACTGACTGTTATTGTTACATAATTACCTAATTCCATATGTGCTATTTCAGTTATAGTTTTGAAATCCCTAGTACTATTGTAGAAAAAAATTAAATCACTAAATAAAAACAAAGACATTTGCAAGTGATCCCAAACTTTTGAGTGGTAGTGTATCATTTAAATAATTTAAAGATGTTTTTAATGAGTCATTACCTGCAAAGTAGCATTGTCCCTCCCATTGGTTAACTCTCCTGACAGGCCCTCGGCCTGAGCCTTCAACTTGCTCAGTTTCTTTTGCGAGAAGTGCAGGAACGCGCCATCTCTGGGAGACGAATGCACATGCTTAGCCTTCCACTTCTTAATGGCCTTAAAGTGTTTATAAGCCGCCTCTGGGTCCAGTTTAGCCAGCACTTCATCTAAGCACTGTGATTTTCTGATAACCTACAAAAGCACAAAAAAGACACTCTATACAATATTGTACATTTATTATTGTTTTGTAGACATGAAAGCTGAGAGAAAATTTAAATGTGTGTGAGACTAAAGAAGTATGAGAATGGCCACCAAGTGTATGATTAAAGGGTTAAAGGATAACAAGCAAACACTTGTTAACATGTGTACTACCTCAAAGTTGTCTTTGATGAACGGGAACTGACGAGGCTGCAGAAATTGCGTTTTTGGAATATCCAGGCCGTCCTCTCCATAGAGGAACTGCACTACGCTGCCGTCACTGTCCCTCACCGTCAGGTCATACTGAACCACCAGTCCTTCAAGGTGCTTTATCACGCATCTATAAGAAGGGAAAAACAACATGATGCACACTAATAAACAGATGGTTATCAAAGACAGTTGAAACAGATGAGTCAGGTAATAACAAGAAATCTGTCAGACAGAATTCAGTTCCGTTGTAGATCATTCCTGATTAAATTTGTAACTTTTATGGCAACTTGTAACTTGTCTTACCTTTGCAGATATCCGGAACGACTAGTTTTAACAGCCGTGTCCACCAGGCCTTCACGACCCGCCATACAGTGGAAAAAAAACTCCTGAAATCAACAAGATCAATCAACTACAACATCTCAAATGAGAGATCATAAATCAAATGAAAACCTGATTAAGAAAATCTGCCTCATCTAGATTTTTTTTTGATGTTGACAACTCTGAAGTTTTAATGTGAAATGTCTAACTGCACTCACTGGAGGTTTTATCCCAGTCAGGAACCTCCCAGTCACGAAGCCACCCGCACAAGGCTGTGGCTCATAAGGCTGGAAGCAAGGAAGGGATTTCCCAGAAGGCATCAGGGGAGGACGACGACCCTCAAGCTCAATCTGACCCAGCAGACATGAGATCTAAAACACACAGAGAGTGAAGAAAACATTACTGCTATTTTCCCTCCAAAATAAATGTCATAATGAAAGATTTGACAGAGATGATGATTAAAAAGTTAATTATCAGATTAATATAATTCTCCTTTTTTTTTTTAAGGCAGATCACCTGCATTGTATTGACAGTGGATCCTTTGGCTCCAGACTGCACCATCAGCTGGAGGTTGTTCTCAGGAAATGAACGATGCAGACCCACTGGCATGCACACCTTAACAAACAAAGATCACAGATGACCATTATAAACCGCAGAATCTTCCAGAAGATAAAACACCAGGGATTATGGGGGAAAAAAAGAGCACAAAGAGCTAGCATTTTAACTTTCCATTACAAAAGAAGAAACAAACACAAAAAAAACAATACCTTGTTGATGTTGTTGTTGACTTGATTGACCTCTTCTTTGAATTTCAGGTCCACCATATTGAAGTCTCGCTGGTCTATGTTCAAATGGGCATTTTGCCAAAGGTCACGACCCTCACTTTCTGCAGCAGCAGCAGGCAGGTTGAAGGCTGCCCCGAGTGCCTGTATAACACAGACAAGCTGACGACCCATGTGGTCTTTTCCTCCCAGTAAGGGACTTTTAAGCACAACTTAAGTATCAGTAACGGACCCTTAAGTTATTTTTTGTTTCCTTTTTATTCCATTATTCATCAGAGTTGTTCTTACAGGCTGTAATGCTCACTTCAAGTCTGAAGTGAAAAATTTATGATGAATAAATAAACCATCCAAATATGAGTCTGTAACTGGCGAAGCTAATATTTCCCTTGTGTGCACTTGTAATTAAACAAATATCAATCATTATCATGTTTTGACTAAGATTCTATTAAAATGAACCAGGGGATCATGTACACTGACCTTGATGCCACAATTAATTGATTCTTTAATGATCTTCTTTCTTCGCTTGTTAGCTCCTGGTTTTACCAAAATGTCTTCCACACCTGTTAAGAAAAGAAGAAGAAGACAGTGTTAGGTAGTGGCAGCTCGATAAATTTGATTCTACGGCAGAACTGGACACTTAACTCAGCTGTTTCAATTAGTAATAATTATTGAAAATAAAAAGGGATTTGTCTTATTAACAGATTAAAAATAGACAGTTTGCACATGTGGCAGCATGATAAACGACACAGACAGATGATACCCCTTACCCATGGTAAAGCCACGATAGAGCTGGAGGTAGGCAGTGAAAAGACGGGCCAAGCAGCTTAGAAGCTTGCCACTGGTCTCTCCTCCATAGAGTTCATAGCAGCAGTGCACCAGTCCGTATGCAGAGCTCCCATAGTGCGCTTTATCCAGCACTCCCACTAGCAGCTCACCATTTCGAATCACCACCTATAAACAGTATTTCTCATTTTTAATCCTAAACAACAATTTTTTTTTTTTACATTAATACATTATTACTATTATATTACAGCTATGCAGGTCACCTGAGAGTCACACATGGAGTCGGGGTGGTAGCCTGGCACGGCTCGAGGAGGATCCTTCACCCAGGCCTTACTCGGAATCTTGGCCTTTCCTGTCAGGTTCAGAGGGATGTGATTTTCTGGGATGACGTTCAACAAAAGGGTGGACACGACCTTTTAGGAAAAAAAATGATAAAAAAATGTCTCAGGAAGCAGTGATTTTAGGGAAAAAAAGCTCTAATTTACTGGAAGGAAGTTTTAGAAATATATGTAACCAGATAATCTAATTACACTCAACCTTTTTTTTTTTTGTTTTATTTATAGTTTCTGTCTTTTGTTAGTTATGAGGAATAGGATATTGGCTGTCTAGTTTAGTTGACACAACAGCATATACTGCTCATTTTGGAAGACAAATGAATAAAGAACAAGATGAGGCAATTCTGAACAACAACAAAAATCTTTCAAAATATTTACTTTAGGGCCTGGTATAAAGTTGTAGGCAGCAGACTTAAAGAAGTCATTAGACATATGAGAGAAACATAAGGCAAGACATTAACTATTAAGGCATTTGCTTATTACGAAATTAATCTAAACGTGTCTTTTATCTGACCAAAATGGTTTCATGAAAAGCATAGTTATACCAAAACTAAATTCTGGATGAACTTTAATCGTGTACATCTAAGGTTAGCAACATTTTTAAGCCACATTTATAACGGAGAAATGTGTAACTATGTTTTAATATTTAGAAGAGTCTTTAAAAAGAGAGGGGAAAAAGAGCGAGAAAGAAAAAGACACCAGATTAAATGTGAACAAGTTACTAAAGAAACCATGCAGTGAACATATGAACACACAGCGCTGGGGCATGGGGGGTGACAAGGTTATATAACCATTTTTATTATTATTTAATAACAGAATATCTTAATCATTCATTTTTAAAAAACTTTAATGTAGACACCCAACACCCCAACATCCTTCATTAGCCCTGTGATTGAGGAACAGAAACAGTGCAGGTACCTGTTTTCCAGTCCAAAGTTTCTGAGGTTTGATGAGAGCAGGAGGAAGCAGCTTGACTCTGCCTCGTTTATCAGTGAGACCTCTATAGACCAGTTCCATGTACTGATCCTTTGGGAAGAAGCAGTCACGGATGGTCATGCCGGTGCCCGACACCATGTGGTCCTGGATGAGTCCAGCCAGAGGTTTCCCATCCTGGAGTAGGGGGAATTTACAAGGAAATCCAGGTTTTGTGAGGTTTATAAAACATCAATCATCTGATTCAATAAAGAACAGATTGAGCATACCGAATGTAATCAGCACCTCACCTTGGGTACGAGGTACTGCTGGTCTGTGCTGACGAGTGTGTAGGCCTCAGCCCGACCCAGCTCACTCTGCGGGAAGTGTGCGTTCATCTCATCACCATCAAAGTCAGCGTTGTAGGCTTTGCAGTTGGCGTAATGCAGCCGTAGAACCTTCTCTCCAGGCAGGATTCGTGCGCAGTGAGCCTGGATAGACGGTCTATGTAGAGTCGGCTGGCGATTCAACAGGAGCACATCTCCATTTTTAATGTGCCGATTAACCTGAAGGGTAAGAACGAGAATCAACATATGAAACATGACATTCATTCCAGACTTTGATTGATCATAACCAAAACAATTGTAATTGCTCCATTTATTATGCTAGTAGTTCCTTTTAAATTCGGTCCTTGCTACCATCATTGTACATTCAAACCTGTCATATTGATTTATGGGTTAAAATAAAGTAAAATGCAATTTTTTCAGTGCTTTAGATTCCCTTGAGAGACACTTACAATCTTCATTGGCATGCGGTGCTGGCCTGTGCTGGGCGTGAGGAGTTGCTTAGCAATAGCCTCTCTCTGGGTGGGGTTGATGCGGCTGAGAATGGTTCGTGAACCATCCTCGTTGATGACCATAGAGGCCCCTGGGTGCACATCCGGCCCATTGAGCACAGCCTGACGCAGCTCCTTCACGTTCCACGGTGTCACCGGCTGTGGGTACGTCAGCTT
The DNA here is from genome assembly GCA_028565755.1 of Dinotopterus cunningtoni. NCBI lineage: Eukaryota > Metazoa > Chordata > Actinopteri > Siluriformes > Clariidae > Dinotopterus > Dinotopterus cunningtoni. The sequence goes on along the minus strand of JAOTRS010000048.1, from coordinate 2,981,030 downwards.
AGTGGCAAACACCTGCAGTCACACAGAGTGATCAGTAAACTCATTAGCTGCATTCCTTAAAAAGGAGCCGATGCAATTACGTCAAACAAATTCGCTGAATTCTAACTGAATAGCTGTGAATATGCCCGTGTCTGCAGCAAAGAATAAGCGCAAATGATATGCAAAACTGTAATATACACGACTTTGTTTGGGATCACTTTCTAACTTCATGGTCATTCCAGATTTTTATATATATTCCTACATTGTAAAGCAACGCTGAAGGCATCTAAAATATACAATAATCTCTTTGAACAGTTAATGTTGAGATGAGAGTCTTCATAACGGCTCTAATCCGAGGTGCTGTTTGTTTATTGGTGATTTCTGAGGCTGGTGACTCTAAATGAACTTTTTCTCTGCAGCAGAGGTAAGTTTTGGTCTTGCCTTCCTGGCACAGTCTTCATCAGAGCTAGTTTCATCACGGTGCTTGATGGGTTTTGCAAATGCACTTGACATAATACTGTTCTTGAACGATTCTAGAAAGGCTGACTTCCATAGTTTTTGCATCTGAGAAAAGGCTTTCCTTGCATTGTGAATAATGACAATGTTTATTTTTGATAAAATGCTGTACGCATTTAAAAAATCAAAGTTGATTTTTCTAAAAATAAAACCAATTAATCTTTGTTTGGGACGTAAATATTTTACATTGCTGTTTAATTAAGCAAAAGTAAATTTTATCCGATCACTCACTGTCATTACCGCTTAATCCTGTATTCAGGGTCGCGGGGGCCCAGGAGACTTAGGGCATGAGGCGGGGTACACCCTGGACAGGGCGCCAATCCATCGCAGGGCACAAACACATACACACACACTCACACACTCATTCACACACTACGGGCAATTTGAGAACACCAATTAACCTAACTTACATGTCTTTGGACTGTGGGAGGAAACCGGAGTACCCGGAGGAAACCCACCAAGCACGGGAAGAAAATGCAAACTCCATGCACACAGAGACGGGAATCGAGCCTGGGGGGGGGATCGAACCCGGACCCTGGAGGTGCAAGGCGACAGTGCTAACCACTACACCACCGTGCCGCCTTATTACTCGATTAATTGATCAAATTTTTGGCAGAATTTTTCGATTACTAAAATATTCGATAGCTACAGCCCTAGTTAATAATAATTCTGTCCTATTCAACATATGATTAAACTAATCAAATTGTCTTCTTATACCACTTTACTTACCATGGGTATTCCGATCTCATTGGTTCCGATGTACATGTCTGGACAGATGACCGAGCGAGCAGCATAGTCCACTCGCTTTCCCATCATATGCTTCCTAAACAGACCCTCCTTCTTCTCCAAAAGCTGACAAAACAAAATTGGAGGGGTCACTAAATACATGTTAAAAAACAATTTAATTTCAAAACATAGCTGAAATCCAACATAATTAGACGTAGGAAGAGTTATAAAAGGTGAATATGATTTTTAAAAAATATAAAGAAAAGAAAGGTGTATGGCTTTAAAAAAACTAAATATATTATTATTATTATTATTTTATTATCATTAACAACAACATATCAACTTATATTATTATATATTAATTTTATAAGATAAAAAATAATATATAAATTTCAATAAATATTTTAAAAAAGCACAGTTACTGCAAGTCTTTGATGTTGGCTGATCGGGAAAAATATTTATTCAGTGATTTATCGCGATTCTTTTGTGTGGCGAATCGTGCTTCACCACACTTACTCCTAAATCGATTAAATAAAAATGATTTTTAATTCATATACGTTTGCATTAGAAGTGTTGAAATTTTGCCATTCCTCTATGATCCTACAGGTGGCGCACTCTAAAATATACAGTACACACATTCACAGGCAGATTGCTAAGACCAAATTATTTGCCAAGTTTGTTTAGAATTGTAAAAAAAAAGAAATAAATAAATGACTTCTATTGGTTGCTATAGTGCTCCAGGTGATTGGCAGTGTGTTAATATTGTAACTCGGATAGTTGCTGGGGTTTAACATGATATTATAGGTGTTACCAGGAAGCCTTAAGGGTAATTTAGATACTCCTATGGTATAATATCTATGATAGGATGATGTTTGGCAGTTTCGCTGGTATCCCATGTGGTGGTTGTGTCATTTCAGGAGGTTGCTAGACAACAGGGCCAAGATAAGAGTGACCTCACTGTTAATATACTATCAATGTTACTAAACATAAATGTCTTTTTTTTTTATAGTTTATAAAATGTGTAGTTTAATCAACCACAAAAAGAAAAAAAGAAGAAGTGTTATAAGTAACCTGGCGGATTCCGGGGAACTTTTCGGTCATCAGCTTGTCCATATCGCTGTCAAACACAATATTGACATGACTCTGCAGGCGGATCCAGACGTTATAGAGTTTGTCTGTAAGGGTGACTCCAGGTAGCCCTGCTAAAAACGCCTGGTCCATCTGGCTGGGTTCTTTTGTCTCTGGGGCCTGAAAAGATCCAGAACATCATTGTATTTCCATTAAACATGAAAATCATTCATTTGCTATACTGCTTATCCTGTACCTGTTACACAACACCCTTGACCCTGGAGGTGCGGGGCCACAGTGCTAACCACTATGCCACTGTGCCACCAGGCTTAAGATCACAGTTGACAAAATAGTTAGCAAAGCAGACTGGCTGTTACTAATAATGGTTGTTGTTATAGCACAGAATGAGTAGCTCTAGCAATAGCTCTAAATACATCATGTAGTAATACAATAATTGTTAATTCACAGAATACCAAAAGAGTGAGTAACAACTAAGGAACTGAAATGAGTATGGTAGATGTAACCGAAGTCTTCACTGTTATTTAATAATAAAAATATAAATCTTTTTAATGTTTAATATGTTTTATATTTGTGGAAGGAGTCTCCAGTTTAACAATGTTTTCTAAAATGTTCCATCACAGCAAATTGTAACACTGAATAATGTTTAAACGTAATAAGATTAGTGACATAAAGGGACATATTAAGAGAATGTGGGAGAATAATCAATTATAGATAAAAGAGCATAAGTGATTACACAAAATAACTTGTTTCATTGACGTTTCATAACATATAAAACTAGGTAAAGAAAGTATGCCTCTATCTTTAATTAATCCAAAATCATTGACACATTTTTGGAGTGCAAGAGATCCACCCGGTCACTGATTATTTTACAAAATCAAAGCAGTTTCTTCTACAGATTTAATATTTCCCTACCTCCTCCAGCTGTGTCAGAGAACCTTCGATCGTGCTGGCTTTCTCAGTTGCAATGAGGGCAAGCAGTTTCTGAATGACCACGTTGTCCTTTAAGACTGCCTGCATGTTCACCGTCTGTCCGTTGGTAAACATCTGATCTCCCAGCCGACTGACTGGCCGGTACCTGGTCAAATACAGAACAATCAGCATATACACACTAATGGGGGGCACAAGCCAGCTGATCAGGGTATTTGGTCAGCTAAAATACAGACTGAAGGCTACCTGGATGGAGGAACCATTAGCAATTCTAAGAAGAACATATCGGGGCTGAAACCGTTAGGACTGTTCTCTGCCAGGCCTGAGAACAGGTGCTTCAGGAAGAAACCTGTAAGGTTAAGATCATCAATGCACAACACGCATTTATAGATAAACACTAACTCCTCTGTCATTGCAGCGTGTGTAATGTAGCCAGTACGGAAGCACAACTTACCCTCTTTTTCCCACACTTTGACGACATGATCTCGGGCCAAGCTCGGTGTTAGATATCCACGTTTAGCCATGTGAGCATCATCTGAGACAGAAAAAAGACAGAAAACACAACTTTAGCACTAGGCACGGAACAAAATGTTGTCGAAAAATTATGAGAATAAAATAAGACCAACCTTTGTCTGCTCCGTCATCATCTTTGACGCCGGAACGGGTGACGATTAGCTTGCTGTTGTGCTCTCGACGTATCTGTGATTTGCTTGCACTATGTCAACATAAATAAAGATATATAATTATAACAAAATTGACAAAAAATTTTAAAACAATGGTAAAATACTCAGCATCTGCTTACTTGCAGCTGGGGCATTTTCGAGATGCCATGTGAGTTCTCCAAAATTCTGTGATGAGACTGGCTTTCAACTCACAAATATGCTTGATCTGATCAGATAATAGACATAGTCCATACACACCACATATAAACACAGAAAAACAGCAGCAATGGGTTAGTGTCCTGCTAAAAATCTATTTGAGATCATTTAAAAAGCTAAAGCTAAAAACAATATAATAAAAAAATACATAAAAATAACACAATATTACTCACAGGTGCACCCCCATAGCTGCTTTGATTGGCTTTTAAAATAGGAACACTAAATTCCTCCAAAGCTTCTTGGATTTCTGCTCCTGATGCTTTTGGACTTCCTTCTAAAAACTGACAAAACAAAAAAAAAATCCAATTAGGCACCCCGGGCTAAATAACAATATCTGGTTTCAATATCTGGCTCTATTAGCCGATACAGTCTTCATGCCCACCTGATTAAGGACGACCGAGATTTCGCAGACTTCTCTCATCGCTCCAACATCTAATAATTTGAGCTGGTTAAGAAGCAGGTGAATGGCAGCCCTAGGACACGTCAGCATGTGGCATGACAGACAGGACCCTCGTACAAGCATGTACAATTTCTAAGAAAAAAAATCCATAAAATCTCATCTAAAAAACAGTACAAGTATTACATTAACAATTCAACTGAATTTTAGTTTTTAAAATAGACACTGTTTCAAAAAAGACAGCTTAATAGAAAACAGCCTAATAAGGAGAAATGTTGACCTCTTACATCAAATAAGAAAGGGTTATAGACAGGTAGGTGCAAGTCAACATGACCGAAGTGTCCTGGGCAGTTGTTGAAGTCCTGCATGCAGGTTGTACAGATTTCTTTAATGTCAGCTGGACCCAGTGACAGATCATAGAGTCCATTAGGAGCGGGGTTACCCACGTTGTCCAGGAGCAGCGGATTAGTGACACCTTTCACACTCAGTTTCCTATGTGGGGGGAGAAAAAATCATAAGGCATAATTATACCCTGCTGGTTCCTTGCAATCCTTTTCCTGAGGACTCACCTAACTCCATTATTAGTGGCTTAAGGGTAACTATCATAGCAGATTTCTCTTTTTTTTTTCACTCGGAGGACAGCGCTATTCGCTCCCTCTGCTTCCTTCTGTTAGTGTGGTGATATGTGAATAGGCACACAAAAAAAAAATGAGATTCATAACTGAATTGATTTTTTTTTCTCCCATCTCTGCTGTAAATAACGTGAAAGGACTCTCAGTTCGGGTATTTTACATGCCCTCACCTCGGACTGCTGCTGATATGTTCGCTCTAATGACCCGTGTTTTGTCTCATGGTGGTGCTTCACATCACTGCTTGTTATTAGCGGCCCGCTTGCGTGAGCTCACAGACGCCCCTGATAGGCGGTTGAGCCATAATTATTGCGGGAGCACTAAGTACCTCTTATCCCTCCCCTCTGAGAGAGCTCGGCTAAGCAGGTCTCTCTAGACCTCCGGATATGAGAGGCTACAGCATCACCCGGGAATCAAACACTCGTGATCTCCGGATCATAGGGCGAGCACTTTACCACTGTGCAACTCGGAGGCCATCATGGCAGATTTCTCTTTCTAGTTTAGTTTAATATACATGTAATCTGGCACCTTTTTCTCTTCAAGGTGGCTATATGCATCACACACAGCATGCCTTACTCCCCCAAAAAAAAAAAAAAAGGAAAGTAAACTATAAAAAAAACTAAACCTTCAAACTAAATTTTGTATCATATGTCCCGAAACCAAGCCGCTAATAACAAGCGGTGGTGTGAAGCACCACTATGAGACAAAACACGGGTCATTAGAGCGAACATATCAACAGCAGTCCGGGGTGAGGGCATGTAAAATACCCGAACTGACAGTCCTTTCACATTATTTACAGTAGAGATGGGAGAAAAAAAAAATCAATTCAGTTATGAATCTCAATTTTTTTTTGTGTGCCTATTCACATATCACCACACTGACGGAAGGAAGCGGAGGGAGCGGATAGCGCTGTCCTCGGAGTGAAAAAAAATAAAAAATTCACATATCACCACACTGACTCCGAAATAAATTTTTAAAAACCTATTACATTTGTAATAGAGATGAAACGGTCAATCGACGAGTGATGCCAATCGGCTGACTTTTAGTTTGACTGGGCGTGACCTTTTGCCACCAAAACAGTGGTGCAGTGTGTGTACTGATGCACTGTGTGGATCAGACTATAAAGGTCAGCGTTTGCTCCCTACGTGAATCACTGAACCTTGGCCGCCCATGACCTTGTTGCCGGTTCTGGTTTTCCTTTCCTTCCTTGGATTACTTTTGGTACGTCCTGACCACTGCAAACCGGCTACATCCCACAAGAGCTGCAGTTTTGGAGCTTCTCTGACCCATTCCTCTAGCCAGCACACTTTGTCCACTTTAAAAGTCACTCAAATCTTTATGCATGTCCATTTTTTCTGCTTCCAGTGACGGGTCAGAGAAACTCCAAAATCGCAGCGCTTGTGGGATGTTCACAGTGTGCAGTGGTCAGGACATAACAAAAGTGGTCCAAAGAAGGAAAATCGGTAATCCAGTGACAGGGTTGTGTGCAGCCAAGGCTCAGTGATGCACGTGGAGAGTGAAAGCTGGCCTGTGTAGTCCGATCCAATAAAGCAAAATGAAAGAAAGGAAGGAAAGAAAAAGGTTCATGTTGGTTCTGATAGAAAGGTGTCAGGACACACAGTGTTTCAGTGGCAAAAAAAGTGGGGGGACCTACTCAATATTAGGCGGGTTGTCATAATGTTATGATCAGTATATATGCTAGTTCATAGACGTTCAAAAGAAGAAATCTGCTGGCTTACCTAGGAAATAACACTGTATATAATGTACGTCTTAAAGATTATCGTCACGTGTTCAAGTCTACTGTATCTTACCACTGGGTACTAACCAGCAGCTACTGGGTTCTTCCCATAAAAACCGGTTCAAGCATATAAACAGTCAGGTTTTTATGCAACATTATTCATTACATAGAGCATAAAAATGACAAGATGTCATAACTGTGTAGAAGTTTTTGACAAAATAAATAACAGCTCACGCTGCATCATGTTTAGCTATTAAGGCTAATAATAAGTTAAGTTGTTTTGGTTACTAAGACAACGCACTGTACACTTACCGTATTTCCTCCGAGGAGTACATGCCGAACGACATGCCTTCCAACCGCCTCCATGGCGTTTCCTTAGAAAAAAGCATCTTGTTTTCTTATCCAAGTTAAGTTATATTTACAACTTCATCCTCAAGCGAGTTAGCTTAGCTTCAATTTCACATGGGCACGCGCTGCAGGAACTCCAGCACGTGGGTTCACTCGGACTAAACCAAATACAACTAGTGGAGAGGGGACAAAACTATCTTAATATTATTTATTTACATTATCACCCACTAGATATAAACTTTAACTATAGGAATTAAAATAGGATACACCAAAAAGGCACGTTTATATGTGATGTGGTATGGTATAATGACAGAAAACAAATAGCATCAGGAGAAACGGGTCCTCCCCCTCATTACTGCTAGGATGGAACATTCCAACCCAGAATGCACTTGTGGAAAATGGCGTCCTCCTGTTCGCAGCTCGGGCGTCAAATCTACAAGACAAGCCGATTATTTAACACGGCTTTAAAGGAACCATGGCAACAAAGGTGAGACAGGGGAACATCGCTAGTGTGTATTTGTTGTTTTATATAAATATCTTTATTCGTCTGGTCCTGGCGGTGCACTGAGGGCCAGTGTGAGGATGGAGGTCATGTCTTGGACCTGATGCCCAACTTCTCCACAGTGTAGGAGATGAATGTGTCTAAAGACTGTGTAGTGTTTGCAGAATACATCCATTTAAAAAAATATTGTTTGATTGTTATGGTGTGTTTCATTGTGTTAAATGATATAATTAGGTGTTTTGGACTCAGTCCTGCTTTTTGCCAAGAGTCTGCAGCTGCAGTGTCAGGTTAGTCACAAAGAGTTCAACCTCACTCTCTCTCTCTCTCTCTCTCTCTCTCTCACTCATCATTTTGAATCAGTACTGTACATCTGTTAATGATGTTCTAATGAACAAAGAGTTTGAAAGAGATTGTATGTTCAAAAATCCTCCTCTCTGCTATTGTTTATCAGGATCAGAAGGGGAAATTGTGATTCCAAGAAAGAAAACATGGTAAGGCCAGGGCCATTAACCCTCATCTTCACAACCATATGACTGGATTGTGTCAGCTTTAAGTCACTTTAAACTAAAGGGTTCTCTCAAATGTAATGTTTAAAGTTGCCATACATATTTAAATACCTGTTTAAATATATATTAATAAA
>JAOTRS010000048.1:2947308-2972561 GCA_028565755.1 Dinotopterus cunningtoni | reverse complement strand
AGTAAAAACCTCCTTCCATCAGCAAGGGCATTGAAGATGAAACGTGGCTGGGTCTTTCAGCATGACAATGATCCCAAGCACACCACCCGTGTGTCTTCATAAAAAGCATTTGAAGGTCCTGGAGTGGCCTAGCCAGTCTCCAGACCTCAACCCCATAAAAAATCTTTGGAGGGAGTTGAAAGTCTGTGTTGCCCAGCGACAGCCCCAAAACATCACTGCTGTAGAGGAGATCTGCATGGAGAAATGGGCCAAAATACCAGCATCAGTGTGTGAACACCTTGTGAAGACTTACAGAAAACGTCTGCCCTCTGTCATTGCCAACAAAAGGTATATAACAAAGTATAGAGATGAAATTTTGTTATTGGCCAAATACTTATTTTCCACCATAATTTGCAAATAAATTCTTTAAAAATCCTACAATGTGATTTTCTGGGTTTTCTTTTCTTATTTTGTCTCTGATAGTTGAGGTATACCTCTGATGGAAATTACAGGCCTCTCTCATCTTTTTAAGTGGGAGAACTTGCACAATTGGTGGCTGACTAAATACTTTTTGCCCCACTGTATGTAAAAAAAAAAAAAAAGCGTGCTTCTTCTTAAACTTGTTTGCTGCTTTCACATCTTTTATAATGTTTTTCAACTCTCGCCTTTTTTTCTTTTTCTTAGCACTGTACAAGACGCAGCAAAAGTGCCAAATGACCCCAAGCCAGCTGTCACAAAATCTGGTCGGAAACTCAAAGGCCGTGGCACAATGGTATGACCTGTCACATACAGTAAAAGCATTTCTGTGTTAAACACACAGTTATGCTGCATTGAAAGAAATTTGGAATTTCGGTTATTGAGTTTCTTCATGTATGTAGATTTTTTTAATGTTTATTTGAGTATATTTTCTGTCATACAAAAGCAAAAACTTTTTTTCCCCATGACCCTGTTTAACAGTAATTAAAACTAGTCCAGTAGTAGTGAGAGAATAAAGAATAAAACTATTCTGATGCGTTACTACAGAGATACCATACCCCTACTCGGTCAGTATCCCGGTCTGAATCTGAGGAGGAACGAGAAAGCAGTGAGACTCCTCCACACTGGAAAGAGGAGATGCAGAGGACAAAGACTTACCAGCCTCCCAGTGTAGAGAAATGGAGCAAAGGAGAAAGGTAGGACCTTAGTGTATCAAGAGTTAATGCAAAATCAAGGGGAAAAAATACTGCTTGTTTAACCTCCCATCTAAAAGTGTTTGATTCTCAAGCTATTATTAGTATAGCTGATTGTATTCAGTAATGGGAAGTAATACACTTTTCCACTATTAGTCTAAATGCAGGGACGAACAAGTCATAACTCCATTAGCAAGCTCGCTGATTAAAAGAGAGATCATTTGAACAAGTTACTCTATTGATCAGGCAAAATATGATAACGTTCTGCTTTTTATACATCTTAGTTTTTTGCTACAGAGACATCAGAATTCAAAACATGTGGTCTTGATAACACGGCAAGAGTCCAGAAAATAAAGGTTGTGTGTACTATGTACAATATACATTTACATTTATGGCATTTGGCAGATGGCTTATCCAGAGCAGCTTACATTTTTATGAGGGTAAAGGGCTCAAGGACCCAAAAGTGGCAACTTGTTTGTGTTTTGTGTTGGTGTTTGAATCTGGGACTTTCCGATCAATAGTCCAACACCTTAACCACTAAGCTACCCCTGCCCCAGGACAATACAGCAGAATCTCGTCATATGAATGCCCTGCCTTAAGAATTTAAATTTTGCAAGAAAATGGCCACACTATCAGCGCTACATTCAGCGTGTGTTCAAGAGCTATGTCAAAGTGCGAAAGTTTTATTTTTATATGCAAAAATACCGTATGATGATTATAAATGTTTTTTTTAATTGTTTTTATATGCAAAACCGTGATTATAGTGTTATAAATTGGTAATATTTTTGGGTGACCGGAACAAAAATGATATTTTCTTGTCTTTTTTTTCGCTTATATTTTCGCTTAAAGAACTCTCCTTCAGAACAAATAAAATTTGTTAGCCAAGGTCCTGCTGTATTATTAACTGAATGTCAACCAAATTCCAATGAAAATACAAGAGTTATCATTTCCGGGTTAAAACACACACTGTACCCATCACAGGTGGTTTTATATATTGCACATTCTCTGGAATCTTCTGAACTTAATGAGCTCACACCTTAACGTCTACGAATTTCTATTTGCTAGATACTCTATATTGCATCCAATAAGTTGCTATGTAAATGCGGTCAGCCAAGGTTGGATAAACTGGAACTTGAGCCTATGGCAAGTGACCAAAAAAGAAAATGTTTCCAACAATGCAACACAACAGAAACCATGTAATTGTTTATGCAAAATCAGCCCTGGTGTGTAAAAAGGTTATGATTTGTTTTTGTCGTTCTAAATCAAAGTAACTGAAAATTAACCTACATAATGCACAAGAAAGCGCTTTTTTAAAGAGTTTTTTTTTTTTTTTTTATTAGAGACCAAAACAGACAAATCTGTGATAAATTATATAAAACATAAGTTCGATACTAGCCAGCATTTCAATATAAAATTAAATCTTCTACCCTTGCATCACATTAAAAAGTATTATTAGAGACTGGCTAGTATCCTTTTGTTTTTTCTCATAATATATTTAACCTCCCATGGCAACTGTATATTTAGGCTGGACTTGACCTGGCTGCTCTGCCTACCAGTTTGTCTACCCTTGATATGACAGACACTTGAACTGTACAGTATAATGAAAGAATAGACACTGATGATGAATCCACATTGAATGGTTTAACAGATGGGATGACCGAAGCGGCACCCCCTGGTCAAGATCGAAATCCAGAGACTACTCTTCAGACCGGGCCTCTAATAACTCTAGTGAGCATCACCATCACAGGAAAGAGAAGAAAAAAACCAAACATAAGAAGAGAGCAAAGAAACGTAAACATTCAAAAAAGCATAAGAAGCACAAACTCAGAGACGCGTCTCTTTCGGAAGGAGAGATGTCCATGTCATCCAGCAGAAAGTCAAAAGTCTCCAACCCTCCTGAGAGGAGATCTCATTCACGATCTCGCTCCACGTCTACTTCACATCACTCTCGCAGATCATATAGATCAAGGTCAAACAAGAGAAGATCCACGTCCTGTTCGTCTAGAGAGTCAAGATCTTACTCTAGATCAAGAGACGGGTCGTATTCCGGAAGTCGATCTAGATCCGGGAGTAGGTTTAGATCCTACTCAAGGTCGAGGTCAGTAAGTCAGTCAGGACGGTCTATTACACAATCTAGGTCTTCCCGCTCCAGATCTCGATACAGGACAAGATCTAGAACCAGATCTAGGTCTAGATACAAGTCTCAATCCCCATATTACAGAAAAAAGAGTACATCAAAGCTTCTTGACGGCAGTACACAGAAGGTTAAGAACTCTGTACCCACCACTGCTCAAGTCGTAGAACCCAAAGCTCCTCCCTCTGCATCTTCTGAGAGTGTCCCAGTGCTGCCGTTGAGTGACAGCCCACCACCTTCTCGATGGAAACCAGGACAAAAGCCTTGGAAACCATCTTATGTTCGCATCCAGGAGATCAAGGCAAAGAAAGACCCGCCCTCTCAGGCTCTCCTGAGTCGAACCCCAGTTATGCCAGGGGAGACTCCATCGAATGTTCAGGGTCAGTTTGAGAAGTCAACCTCTCATAAGGGTCTTATTAGTGGAAAAAACAAGCAACCCGAAGGTCTTCCCCGAAGAGGTTCATCCAGGAGTCGATCATCCAGCTATTCAAGAAGCAGAAGTCGCTCTACTTATCAGTCCGCGTCACCTGATCATTACAGTAGATCATCATCATCATCCTCTTCTAGCAGGTCAGACTCTTATCATTCACATAGAAGAACATCCTCAGAAAGAAGAGAGAAGCGCCCTAGTTCTAAAAGAGCGGGCTATAAGAGACCCAAGAATGTCATGCATAGCTCTGTCAAAGAAGATGCATCTCCCTCTCATTCAGATGATGAAAGTGATAGTGCACCCAATCTTATTCAGAGAGACAGTATTTCATGGGTGCAGGAAGAAACACTTGATCCTGTGCCAGATGTGCACATCAAGGAAGAAAAGAAAGTTAAACCAAACAGTGCCTCAGCAGCAACTGCCAATAACTATAAATCTGAATCTGGATGGGAAAGTGACAACGGACATTCAGGCAAGCTACCTTCTGCTGATGAAAGTAAACTACCTAAGCGTCCTGTTAAAGAGGGGTCTGGGCCTTGTGAAAAGAAAAAGATGAAGATTGGGGCTCATTGCTGGGACTCTGAAAGTGAGACCGAAATCCCAAAAGCGAACAACGTAGGTAGTCCAAATAAACCTTCATCAGAAAAGGAAGAGGGGGAAGCCAGTTCAGAATCTGAAAGTGAAGAACCTTCTGTGGTCTCCAAAAAACCAAACCAGCTGTCGAAGGTTTCCGGGGAGTTCAGCACAAATGCGAAACATTCTAATGATCGTTCAAAAACTGAAAAGCGCAAAAGCAAGAAGGCCAAGCGTAAACACAAACACAAGAGGAGAAACTCTGACAGGTCTGGCTCACAAAGAGTGAAGACAAAAACGAAAAGGTGTAAGAAGAAACACCAGAAACCAAAGGAGACATTTCATTGGCAGCCTCCACTTGAGTTTGGCGATGAGGGTGAGGAGGATATTGACCCTGCACAGCAAGGTGCTAATAATGAGGGACTTAAAGAACTGGGAAAGAGCACAGAACTGACATTGCGAAACATTGAAAGTAAGGACAGTTCCAAGATAAATCATGATTCTTTAAAAGAAAGCTGCTCAACCGCAGAGATCTCTAAAAGTGTTGGTGAATCTACGAACAAGATAAAAAGCCAGCAGTTAAATATTGTGGCAGCACAAAACAAGCATCCACAGACTGCTTCAAGTAAGTCAAGTGTTAATGCGACACATGCCCAAGACCAAACAAAAGATCAAGACGATATGGAAATATGTACCCCAGAGCACAATGCAGACACCAACACGGAACCACGTGAACCTTGTGTGGTTGCAATAAAGGATATTGTTAAGAATGGTAATCAGCTTCTCCTACCTCAAACAGATCAAAAGACCTCAGGTTCAAGTCCTCCTGCCAACCAGGCTGGAGAACCCACATCTGGTGGGATCGGAATGCCAGTCGATCCCAAATGGAAACCTTTAAAAGGTATGACTGTCATGCAAGCGGTCAGCACAGCACCTCTAGCCATGAATATAAACAGAATACAAGAGCAGGGGGAGGGCAAGAGTCAGGGCCTCAAGATTGAGATCAAAAGCAAAAACAGGGTCCGACCAGGATCCTTGTTTGACGAGGTGCGGAAGACCGCTCGGCTAAACCAGCGTCCCAGAAATCAGGACAGTTCCAGTGAAGAGGATTCACCTGATGTCACAGGAGAGCAGGCTACATCCCAAAAGCACTCGCGGAGCAAGTCCCGCTCCATGTCCAGTTCCATGCCCCGACGAAGAGACCATTCTCGGTCATACACGCACTCTAGGAGTTGGTCCAGAAGCTCCAGCTATTCTTCGAGGTACATACACATACATTTATTTTTAATATTTGTATTTTAAACCATACATAGTGCTCTAGAGACTCACAAATTTTGCCCTGGTCTTGATATTTACAACTTGACCCTGTTAAATCAAGGGAGATTCCTAGTAAAGGGGTTCCTCCAGTTAGAAACATTCTCTTTTTATTAACATCAAACTGTTTGAACAATACTGAAACAATGGTAAAGTATTGATTTCTCATTTATTCATTGATTTCATATTAAATGAATAATATTTACTGAGCTTGACTTGAGTATACATTACCAGTCAAAAGTTTGGACACACCTTCTTAATTCCATAGACCTTTCTGATTTAAAATTTTTTCCGCATTGTAAAAAAAAAAAAAAAAAGCACAGTAATCTCCTTTAAGCCGTCGATACTGAGATGTATCTGCTGCTTACGCTCTGTAAATCCTTCATAACGGCTCTTATCTGAGGTGCTGTTTGTTAATTGGTGATTTTTGAGGCTGGTAACTCGAAAAGAAAACTGTCTCTGTACCAGAGGCGAGTTTTGGTCTTGTTTTTCTGGGAAGGTCTTCATGAGAGACAGTTGCATCATGGTGCTTGATGGGTTTTGCAAATGCACTTGACACAATACTGTTCTTGCAAGAACTGATCCAGAACAGCTGACCTTTGTGTCTTAAAATAACAACTGGCTGTTAATATTGTTGTTACTCAATTACTTAATTCCATATGTATTATTTCACAGTTTTGAAATCTCCAGTATTTTTCTAAAATGTAAAAAATGAATCATTTAAAAAAAAATTAAAAAAACATTGAATCAGAGGGTGTGTCCAAACTTTTAACTGGTACTGTACATTCATGCTAGAATGCAGATTTAAACAGTATGCCATATTAAACATAATTGTTCACATTGTATTTTTCGACAATAATCCGCAGAAGCTACAGTAGAAGCAGAAGCAGACGGAGATACAGTAGAGAACATTCCAGATCTCGGAGTAGTAGCTACCGTAGCTATCGCAGGTGAGTGGGAATGTGAGCAGGCTTAAGAAGTTTAACCTCATATGCTCATTTGTATTTCCAAACCCTGATGTTTATCGTGCAGTAACTGCGTAGTTCATCATAGCCTTGTAAAAATAAAGTAAATAGAAAAAAGTGCACTCATCCATTTTTCTCTTGAAATTTTGTAAAGTAAGCATGAATTTTCTCACTTGCTATAGACACCATTCCTGTTATTTTATATTGGTTTATCATGTTTGTTCATTTTTTTTTTCAGTCATACATACAGCCGAAGTCGTTCCAGAAGTTGGTCCAGTGGACGCCATAGGTCAAGGTTTGTAAAATAATACGTTTCCTTTAAAGGCCGACCTATTATGTAAAATTCACTTTTTTAACAATGTTGGATGTTCATATGGGTCTCCAATGAGCATGTACAAATAAAAAAATTGAAGGTGAAAAAAAATTACAATGTTTTCCTTTTTGTTTTTTATTACGTTTTTGTGTTGGCTGGGATTTAAACAAATTAGTTAGATTTCCCCTTTAAAGTGACCTCATAACAGAAGATCCCCCTCCCCTTATTGTTGCTTAGCTCTGAAACTGAAACAGTGCGTTTAGAAGAGGAGTGAAATCAAGGGAGTTTAAAATGTGAAAAAAAAAAAGCATCGTCTGAGAGGAATTTCAGGTGGAGCATTAACACAAACCGCTCTTCAGCAGACCTGGGTTATGAAATCGTAAAAAAAATAGTTACATATGGCACCTTTAAAATGGTTTGATCTTAAATTCTTTTGTTTGCTGTCCTTTTTTTTTTTTTTTTTTTTTTTTTGATGCTTGCAGGTTGTAAGATGTATACTGCAAGCAACATTATACATTTTTTAATAACTTAAATTTTATGCCTACTTCAGCATTTACCAAAAGTTATATCAAGGTCTTTATTGTTAAAAAAAAAAAAAAAAAACGACCTTCATGCATTAAGCTTCGATGTGTAATTTACAGAGGGATTAAGATCAGTTCTGTAACACAAAGGCTTCAGCTCAGGAACACTACAGGGCAGCATTAATAGAAGAAACACTACAATACAAGAGCGGTGTTCACTCGAGTGAGACGACTCAGTGTTAGAAGCAGTAATTCAAAAGCCTGTATGTCGTTTCTATAATTGGGTACAATTTTGTAAGGTGCAAATAATCTAAAACATTTGTGTTTCCATCCCAGATCCTACACTTACGACAGTTACTCAAGCCGCAGCCGCAGTCATAGCAGACGAAGGCGACACAGGCGCAGTGAAAGTTCTGATCGCAGATCAAGGTGAGGAGGTTAAATATAATTTTTGCTTTTGTTTCTTTCGTCCTTGTAGTTTGTTAAACATTTTACATTTCTTTTATTAACTGATCTTGTGTGTGTGTGTGTGTGTGTGTGTGTGTGTGTGTGTGTGTGTTTTCCCCTTTCCTTCAGATCTTATGGTTCCTACAGTCGCAGTTCATCAAGACATGTAAGTCATAGCAGTCGATACAGCTGAGACGATTTTTGGAAGATTTCCTTTCGTCATCATTTTTAGTTAATTTTTTTTATTATTATTTGTTTATTATCGAGCTAACTCAGAGCCTCACTGATCTTCCTATGTTTTTGCATAAAGATTTTTTTATCTGATGTCAGGTAATATGAGCCACTTTGACCTGTACATACATATCTGTGGTACTCTTCAGTTGTATACTGTATAACTCGCGTATGTGTGTGTTTTTGTTTTGTTTTTTAAACATTTTTTTTAATAATCAGACATATCTGAATGTACAAGAACCATTGTGTTTTTTTTTTTTGTTTGTTTATTGTTTTTTTTATTCCACTCTGTTTCGGTTTTGTATGTAATTTGTATTATACTCTAAACCAGAGCATCATGCAGTTTCTGATCGGATGTAACGCATTCTCTAATGACGAGACGACAGATCCAGTAAAAATGAGTTTTTAACACAATTTGATCGTGTTTTGAATCCACCTTTTTTTTTCCTTTGTTGTTTTCTTTAATGCATATTTTGCTGTAATCAACTCTATCGCAGCAGTTTGTTGATTAATACAACTTGTATTCATGTCAGTCCAGGACTTTCGATTGTGCAGAATAACAGAACACTGTTATTTTTCTATATAATCCCCTCGTACACTAATGCACTTATCCCAGTGTTTCACCTAGTGCTTGGATATCATCATGGTAGAAAGATTTCTCAGTACACCGGAGCCATGATCTGACTTTCTGCTTCACGTCTGAAACGCCGGCCTCCCAGAAATTTCCCAAACAAATCAGGACGGCACGGGAGATGTGGCAATAACTCCAGCTCCAATAAGTTCCTATAATGTAAAAGTCCTGTTGGTGAATGATAGTGTGTACAGTTGCCACAGTCAGATGTGTCTCTTCCGCAAGTCGGCGACTTATCCATTGTTTTTCAAGGATCATCCGTTCCACTCGCTGAATATTCACAGGAACGACTGCAGCGAGCTCTGAGCCACCTCGGCCGGGATCGTCATTCACCGACGTACAGCCTTCTTTAAAATGTTTGCACCATTTCAAATGTTTTACTGCGGCTAAGAGTCTCATCACCGTACTGTGCTTGAAGTCTTCTGTCAGTTTTACACCAAAAATTTCATCACAAGTGGCGGTTTGACTTGGACGGCCCTTGCATATAATTATAAACAGTACATCATATTTTGAACTGAAATTATGAACAAGTGATCACTTATGCTACTGTCGGTGTAAGCAATCACCCCTCACCAGCATGTATGAAATAATCACGCTAGTCAAGGTCCGAAATGTCTCCTCATTGAAAACTATAGAAACCGTCACATATTCAGACAAGTGCATTAATATGAACCTTGTACAGCAGATACCACCCTTGCTTGTCAGAGCTGCCCTCATAACTTTTAAATAAAGAGTTTTTTTAAACACAGTATTCACAGAATGATGAGATTTGCCATTTGTAGGAGGCACACATTTAAACCCGTAAAAAAAAAACATTTTTTTAAAAGACAGCTGTCTTTATCCTGATTTCTAAATAGGACAGAAATAATCTCATTGCAAAAACTGCCATGAAATGCAGCTGACTTGGGGAGCATCTGCAGCTGTGGAAGCCAGCAAACAGGTTAAATAACAAAATGTGTGTCACTTTCTATATAGATAGAGAGAGAGATTTAGGAGATTTATTCAGTTGTCACAGCTCATCTTTTGTTCATCGTACTCTGCTCTGGTGTGCATCACTTTTTTACTTCTTACTGATTAAATATTATAAAGTAATAAATTTATTCCTTCATGTCCTTGTTCCATGTTCTTCACCTTGAGCTCATAATCTCTCTGTGATCTTTGCAAATCCTTGAAATAAGACAAGTTACGAAAAGGGGAATGATTTTTTTTTTTTATTCAAAGAGCTTTAAAGGTAAACTTGTATGTTTAAAATATATTTCTTTTTAATAAAATCTCTTAATAAGTCGGGTCTCTTTAAAATCCATGGCCAAGAAAGCCCATCTGATCCCCGAGCTCCAATCACCTCTTCCCCCTGCAGAGGCAGCCTCGCAACGCTCCCGTCGGGGTTGCCAGATTGTCGGATTTCAACAAACAGGATTATTTTCACTCAGATGGAATCAATAAATCATCATGCTGGCCAGGTAGATGTGATTTTTACTCTGGTCTGAGATAACACCTGAGATGGTAAATCTAAGGTGAAAATTTTGAAAAATATATGGGGCATAAATGTGAAGCTAGATTTATTGATTTGGTATTTGGTTAATTTATAATTACTACACTGGACCCAGATACTGTATGTATCTTATATTAATATAATATTATCAGATGTATCAATATATAACATATAGTAATAAATTTTGTATTAAAATGTTTATACAATCTCTCCCTTTTCTAAAGTGAAATATTTATGGGCTGGCTCTGTGTGTGTGAGAGAGAGAGAGAGAAAAATTAGCTCTTTTCCAAACTGTTGCCACACTTGTCTAGGATGACTTTGTATGCTATAATATTACAATTTCCCTTTATTAAACTTAAAAGGTCCAAGCCTGTTCCAGCATGACAACACACTTGTGTGCAAACTGGGCTTCATGAAGACTTAATGTGTGTTTGGGGGTTGAGTTTGAGAACTTGCATTCATTTCCTGCACAAAACCTTGACTAAACTCAAACCACTGAACACTTTTATGGTGAGCTGGAGTGCAGACTTACACCCCAGACCTCCAGACCCCAAACATTAGCATCCGACTGAACTAATGTGTCTTAGTGAGTAAATGAACTTATGAGTGAAACGCTCCAGAATGTAGAGGAAAAGCCTTTCAGCCTTTCCTGAAGACTGGAGCTCATTGTGACAGCAAATGGGAGTACATCTGGAGTGGGCGTGGTCCATCAAACATTTGCTCATAAAGTGTATTAAAGGTGTAACAACTGGATGATTTTGACTGATGCACTGGTTTAATACATGCCGTCATCAATTGAGGAAACAATCATAAATTATATTTTTCATATTAATTAGTTTTCAATAGATTTAAAAATTATAGTAGATGGTAAAGCAATTATTATGCAAAATGTTGGTTAAATGGTGTACTTTGGATGAAAACTTGTATAATATTGTATCACAGGTGATTATGGAGTATGACAATATTAAATGAATTAAGAATTTGTATCATGCGGACGTCTAAGGTTTAGCCTAAGCACATGCCGTTATTCGGGATGTTTAAATATATATTAATAAAATTAAATATAATAATTGTTTATACTTTAATTATATATTTATACTAGAAAATATAAAGTTATATATTATACTATAATTTACTATAATAAGTAAATTGCTGTTAAGAACATACACTTTTTGAGTAGGGATAGTAACCTCCACTTCACATAGGGTATGACATTATTGAGTGTCTCCTACTGTATAATGGCACATCCTTGCATGTTTTATTGCTTATTTGTTTCTCTAGTCGTGTTTCATGTGCATATTTTCTGCAATAGGAGTAAAGAAGCTGTGTTGCAGGCCCTGGCATCCACTGTCAATAGGGTATGTTGAAACATTTCTGTTTTATAGATGTAGAAATAGCAATTGCTTACTGAATACAATTAACATATTATGTATGTTTATTTTTCAGGACCCTACCGCCTGTCATTACATGTTTCAGGATGATTCCTACCTCACACCTAGAACATCTGGAGAGTTTGTGAGTGTTCAGTCAGATGTACCGGACTGTGCGAAAGATATATCTTGCCATCTTATGGGTAAATTCCAACTTTTGTTTTTGGTTTCTTCCACAGAAACTGTATTCTTTGTCCCAGGAATCAGGAAGAAGCGCAGCTAAGTATTTTATCAACACGTATCCCAAGTACTTCCAGAATGACTTTGCAGAACCGCATGTTCCAGTGAGTAATATCACTTATTTGTAGGGCAATTATAAACATATGGAGTCAGATCAGAGTCATACTTCACAAATAAATGACTCTACCAAAATATATTTTTCAGTGCACGCAGAAGTATTTTATATATCAATTTACATTTATTTGCAGACTGATGAACCTGCATTTTTAAAACGAACTCACCATTTGTGAACATCCCTGTATTTGTTAGTGGACTTCCCTGATGCTGTTGGATTAACAAATGCATTTTTTTTTCAAAAGGGGATTCTCTGCAGCCTATCATGTGGCTCCTACAATCTCAGCCAATCACATCTAAGAACTCGAGGGTCTTATTGAATAAGCCCATATTGCATTACATCTGCTCAGTGTACCAGTCAAGATAGAAGAAAAAACATGGGTATAACTGGCATGTGTAAAAGTTAGTACCCCCTCTCTTAAAAGTTTGTATTTTTGTGTAAAGAGAGAATAAAAATCATCTTATCATAGCAGGTCCAAAAAAAAACCTCAAACAGACAACATAACTTTTTAGTTATGTTTTTACACAAAAACACAGATTTTACACACATGTGTAAAATCTGTGTTTTATGTATTTATATATACAATGGAATGAAAAGATTTTGGAGCGTTAACATGGCCGCAGGTCGCTTCAGTCCACAGGTGAATTAAGCCCATTACGGCTGGGGACGGGAAATTACCAGCAGCCACCAATATGGTATCAGGATACCTAGGTGCCGATTTGATTTGTAGTGCAATTTGAAAGTCTCACGATTTTATAAACATCCCGATTCTATATTACTTTTTCCAGATTTTGTTACAATTCTTAAACAAACTTGGCAAATGATTTGCTGATTTGCACATAATGTTGTGTTGTGTCACTAGTCTAGACTCTGTCAGCTGCAGGATTATAGAATAACGGCAACACGTCAAATGCAAACATTTATAAAAAAAACAATTTTTTCCTCTCATCTCTAGCTACAGCCGTGCATGATTACACATATACAGTATATTAAATCTAGATGAGTTTTAAAGCATTGCGTAGTTAGTTATGTGGCATGTACACATGCACGCTGCGCAGTTTCATGTTCACGTGACTGGCTGAAATTGTTGGAAACATCTGATAGGCTGCAGGAAAAGCCCCTATTGTCTCAAATCTACAAACAAATGCAGGGATATTCACGAAAGTCAAGTGGTTCGTAAATCCAGGTTCAGTCTGTAAATATATGTAAAATGAAGAACTGTTTCTGTGTACACTTAAAAATATATTTGTACAGTTGTCTATATGTGAGTCACAAAATACATTTGTGAATCAAATGACATTTATTTGTGAAATATGAAACTGATCTGGCGCCATAGAGACAGTGTGTAACAGTAGTTGGGATGAAATGTGTCCAACAGTTTATACCACACACACACATACTTGCACACAGTTCTTCCGTATTATATGCTTTGTACTGTTACTTTGGGGCAGTGACATGCTTGAGAAATTCTCAACTTGGTCTCTTTTTTTAGTGCCTCCCCTTTATACCGTTCTATATAGAGCAGTCTGTATTAAGTAGTGAGTAAGGAAGTGATCATAGTGGTTTCTCTCTGCACAATTCTGAGATCATAATATAATAATAATGTCTGTTGATTCTGTCATATTGGATCTCTATTATATTTAAACTTTGGTTGGTTGTTTGTTTGTTCTTTGGCAGTGTTTAATGCCAGAGACTGTGGAGCTGCAAATAGAAGAGGTGTCCGAGGCGGCTCTTGTGGAGCGCATCAGGCTGAGGAAGGTCAAGGCGGCTGTGGACATGTACGATCAACTGGTTCAGGCAGGTGAGAAGATCGCTTAAAACAGAATCTCACACAACACACAGCTTTAGTTCATTTTGTTCTCGCTCCAAGCCTGAGTGAAAAGAACTCCAATTTTTGCCATCAAAGAAAAAAAAACAAAAAACTTGCTTTTGGACTTTTCACAGGGACTGCCATGTCACTGGATCTGACCAATGACCTATTAGATCTGATTTGTCTGTACGGAGATCGCAACCCAACACGAGAGGACTCTCCAGAGCAGGGAACTGAAGACGCGGTAATAAACTATCAATAACTTGTAATAACTGCACATGTACCATAAGATATATGTACAAAAAATATATATAAAATATATATTAAAGAAAAATTATATATATCATTTTTATATATATTTAAAAATATATATGTAATTATTTACATTTTTTCCCCACTTTTATAATGGATTTTTATTTATAGATTGGTAACAGAACAATAGCTTCTTTGAGTCATTTATGATTAAGAAACTTGATCCCTTTACATTTATGGTTGTCTTGTGATTTCTGATAGGGGGAAGAGCAAGATGACTCAAAGCGGAAAAAGGGAAGACCACGAAGAGCCTCTGAGCTACTTAAAATAGTATGGAGGTGAGTTGATAGACAGGAAATATATATATTTTAAATATGGGAGTGTATTAATATTTTTATTTTTGTGGGGAAAATGTTGTGAACAGCGAATGTCCCTCTTATCACCAACAGGGAGAACAATAATGCTCAGAGGATCTTTAACACCATGCCGGAACGGAACAGTAGATCATATGGAGCGCTCATCAGGGGCATGGTGAAGGTGTGGGTTACAATCTTTTCACAGATCCTTTTTTATTTTTTCCTTTGTTTACCTGGTTAAAACATTAAAAGCTGTATAGTTGAGCATTTTGTTTCTGAACCCACAGTATGGAGCTTTCTCCAAGGCTTTAGATATGTACACGGACCTGCTGAACAACAGACTAACCGGTAAGATTTCTTTGCTTTTTTTTTATGGTTTCTCTATAATCTAATGTCTGATTCCTGTCAAAAGTGTCCCCATGATTTTGACATAGCATTTATGATTTTTTTTTTAATTATTTACTGTTAATATTTTGCTATGGTGAAATGCAAAACTGTGGAAAATAACACTTTTCTCCCTGATTATAGCATATAACAGTAAAATTACATAAGTGGAAAAGCAATTGCAGCGACGTGGCTAAGCTTGAACAGCTTCAGCTTTAAGTGCGAACAAAGTCAAGTAATTATTCATGCTGAGTTATTCTATATAAACAAATATTTTGTATTTCTTTTTCCCCCCCTGTAGCTGATGTACACACCTTTAATGCGCTCATCATCGCCGCTGCAGAAGTTAAGGACAAATACAGTGATAAATGGGACCTGATCGTTGTAAGTTGGACAGGCTTTTGGACTAAACTCCGTATACACACAGTTTTGTCCCATTTGTTGAGGTTCTCACCATGCATGTGTCTATATGTGTGTCTGTGTGTGTGTAGGACCTGCTGAAGCAAATGGCTCAACAGAAGGTGAGGCCCAACCTGCTGACATTTAACACGGTGCTGAAGGTGCTGCGTCGGTGCGGCTCACTGGCCAGAGGGCAGGCCTTCCTCATCCTCAATGAGATGAAGGCTCTCGGCATCGGTTGGTCACTTAATCTCTCACACATCAACTCATGAGGGATTTTTATTGTATCAAGTCAATTGTCTAAGTTCTAAACAGTGAATATTGCAAGGCAGCATGGTGGCGTACTGGTTCGCGCTGTTGGCTCGCACCTCCAGGGTCGAGGGTTCGATTCCCGCCCTGGGTCTGTGTGCGTGCGTAGAGTTTACTTCGTTTCTCTCAGTTCAAAGACTTGCAGAGTAAGCTAATTGATGTTTCCAAATTCGCCATAGTTTGTGTTTGTGTGTGCGTGCATGCGTGCATGCCCTGAAACTTACCCTCTAATTTTATTCTGCCAAAAATGGAACCATGGTTAGCAGTAGTAGTTATAATTCAATTCAATTAAATTTTATTTTGAATTGTATAGCGCTTTTCACAATTGTCATTGTTGCAAAGCAGCTTTACACAATCAAAAGAATTATTTAAGTTTGTATGGAATGTGAATGTGTATGAATTAAAATGGTCAGATAGTCTCTGATGAACAAGCCGAGGGCGACAGTTGCAAGGAAAAACTCCCTGAGATGGCAATAGGAAGAAACCTTGAGAGGAACCGGACACAACAGGGAACCCATTCTCATTTGGGTGAAACAGAGAGCAGGAATTGATCTGCATTCATACTGTGTGTTAGGTGACAGACAGTTCAGCTATAACAGTTGATGTTAATTGATGTTAATATGGAGTTCAGGTAGATATTGGAGGCTCAGGTAGACTCGTAGGAAATTCCAGTCCTGAACTATCGAGCGACTGCAGCCAAGTCAAGTCCTCAGAGAAACAACTGTCAACCCCCTATCAGTCGAGGCCAGAACCGTCTTCATGGTAGAGTGAACCGTCCCCAGACACCAGACGCACCCCAAAGAGACACACGGGGCATCCATGTGACGAGATCTCCAACTAGAAGCGTGGCACCAGGATGGGTCAGACAGGTCCAGACGGCAGAGGGAGTCTGGATCACTGGCAGCTCAGGAACGACGTGTGTAGCTCAACAGTAGTAGTATAAGACGTTTAAGGTGTTGCCACTGTTGGTCTTTTGAACATGGCCCTTAACCCTCAACTGCTTAAAATGTAAATGAGATCAAACGTAAGTCACTCTGGATCAGGGCGTCTGCCAAACGCCATAAATATAAAAATGTAATGTAAACTGTCATGTCATGTCGCTAACATCAGGGCAATTTTCTTAAGCAAAGAGGCCAAATTTTTTTTTTTTTATGTTTATTTCTTTACTCACTATAATGTTTTATTTTACATTTTATACTTAATCTAAGACTAATACTCCGATCCAATTTGTATTATTATTTTTAAAAAATTATTTTCCCATCTTTACCTTGTTTATGCTGAAATTATCTTTGTATTCTGTTTAATCCCCTAAAACACACAGCTGGACTGAAACTCCTTTTTTAAATTATACTATATTATGTTCATCATAAATAGCAAGAACAATAGAATAAGACCTGCTGTTCCAATACTTTTGTATACACTCATTATATAATTGGGTAATTTAACATGTTTATTGTTCAACTTAAAGGTGTACAGTGCCAAATTATGGGGTTATCCATAGCAATGAGAGAATTTCTTATTTCTGGAGACATGGATCTTATTTCAGTTTTTTAAAGGAAAGCAGAATGTGTAAAAAAAAAACTGACACCCAGTAAGCAGCAGCTCTGCTGGTGGAATAAAAGAGGTTAATAAAAGAGGTCAGAGATGATCGGTCAGTTCGGTTCAAGCTGACAGGAACGTCAGCAACTCAAATAACCAACCGCTGTGAGCAGAACAGCATCCCAGAATTCACAATGTTCAGGTTCCTGTTCTCTGCTAATGCATTCTCAGATGCTTTTCTGCCCATCACAGTTGGTTATTTAAGTTGTACTGTATATGTAATAGCATTCAACTAGGAAAATATTTCTGAGAGCACTATTTAACAAACTCCATGAGTTGTACGTGATATGGTATTGTTGTATGGCATCGCTTTTACAAATGTATTTGTGTCTCTCCCTCTCGTCTAATTAGCACCCACTTTGGCCACCTATGATCATATCCTTGGCATCTTTTACAAATCAGGTAAATAAGTTTTTCCTTTGATCTGATTAATTTTTTTTTTAATTATAATCAAAATGTTCTCATACCTTCACACATGAAAGATATGTCTTAAATGATTAGAGACCTAAAAATTAGTTGTAGTTGCCTGATTGTGGTCTTGCCCTGCCTTGCAGCCAACTCAGCTCAGGGGCACACAGAGATCCTACAGGAAGTGTTAAATGAGATGTCAGGAAAGAGCTTTTCTGCTCAGGACCCAGACGATGGTAGGGATCAAAGCTAATGGATTTTGTGCTTTTGTCATTTATCCTACCACGCTCTAATCCTACCTCTTTCTGTACAGTATGGAGCTTGTGGTGATGTTGTTTGGCTTGACTTAAGTATGAATATATTAAACGTAGTAGTGTGTAACAAAGTTTTCATAAAGTAGCTCTAGAGTAAATTTCACAGTACGTGCATATGTGGATGAAATGTAACAAATAAACTTTCTTTTGCAGTGCACTTCTTCCCAAATGCAATGAGAGTTGTAAGTGCACTTTTATTCTATTTGTACATCTTGCATCCTGATGTTGTAGTTTGGCTAAAATCAAACGGTCTGTCTGTCTGTCTGTCTGTCTCACTGTGCAGTGCCTGGACAATAAAGACATTGAACAGGCTTACAGAGTGCACAGCCTCCTAGAAGTAGGGGACAACTGGCAACTTTTGGGGGATTCGTATCTCCAGAGCATCTACTAGTGAGTATAACTACAAAAGATGGAGTAGGTCAGGACTTGTCTAATACAGGATATTTAATCATTTTCTTTAACCTTTAAATCTCATCATTACAGCGGACGATTCTTCAATCTGCTGTGTATGATGGAGCACATTGACGTGGTGCTGAAGTGGTACAAAGAGTTCATTCCCTCAGTGAGTATAGAAGCATGAAGGCAAATGTAATATTTTAAAAGGTCTGATCTCTCATCGTTTTTGATTTTCTGCCTTTTTCTTGTATTTTTATTTTTTTTGCTCAGCTTTATTACCCCAATACACAAGGAATAAAAGATTTGCTTCAGGCACTTGACACAGACAACAGATTAGACCTGATTCCTCAAATATGGAAAGGTGTGTGTGTGTGTGTCTATTTTTTTCATGCTGGGGAGAAAATATGGGGTAAAAAAAGCTTATATACAGATATAGAAGATGAGAGAAGTATTATTTTGCCACTTACTCCTGTTCTTTGTTGTGTTATAAGATATAAAACAGATGGGACACGACAATAAGACTGACCTGGTGGAGCAGATCGTTTCCCTCATGGCCCGGGAGAAGCAGAGTGAAGAGGTACTATACGACCTCCACAGAAAGAGAAGAACTTGACTTTATATTTATTTTTCCTGGATCATTCAGGCTTCCCTGTCCTGGAAAGAGTTGCACTGTCGTAACAGCATCGTCCCTGTTTTACACTGACTCAAGTTCCTGTTTTGACCAGTTTAAGCCCTGGAACTATCTATAATCAGAATTAGTTTGTGTTTGATTTATTTATTTTTCCTTTCTATGTAAAATCTTTAATTTTGGGGAATGGTTCTGCAGAAGATGCAAGTTTCTGTGTGACAATTCATGTATTGCCACAATAATGGTTAGCACTGTCACCTTTAGCACTCATAAAGTGATTGAATATTATTATTTTTTAAATAAACAATTTATATACATTTGCATTCGAAGTGGAACAATGTTGCAGTTCCTCTATAATCCTGCAGGTGTTGTGCTCTAAACTATTCACATAGCGCCCAGCATCATCATACGTGGTAGGAATTTAATTATGTTCTAAGTTTGTTTAGAATTATACCAAAATCTGAAAAATTGCGATAATAAGAGAATCACAGTACAAAATCGTATCTGTACATACACATTCACACATTTTATGAGCATCCCATCCATCTAGGAACCTCTGTAGTCCAGCTAGGGACCCTGGAGGCCAGTGGTGACCATTGTATTTATTCCTATTATGTACAATCGTGGTAGAACCTCTGGTCAACACTCGCACACTACAAGCAATTTGTAAACACCAGTTACATGCATGCACCAAACACCTGCATGTCTTTGGACTGTGGGAGGAAACCGGAGCACCCGGAGGAAACCCACCAAGCACGGGGGGGGGACCATGCAAACTTCATGCACACAGACCAGATGTGGGAATCGAACCCAGGACCTTAAAGGTGCAAGGTGTCAGCGCTAACCACTCAGCCACTGTGCAGCCATAAATATCCTAATATATAATTTTAAAAAATAATAATTTTGTAGTAATACATGAATTACCACACAGACGAATCAGGATACATAACTAAACAATTTTCCCTTTCCGCTTCTCTATACTTTTAAGGTTCAGCAGTCGTTTGCAGAGTGTGCTCTAGATGTAAAGAGACTGTACACGCAGACTGACCGCGGCAAAGTCCCCCTCAACTGGTCAACAGATTCCCTTAGGAGCATCACGTCCATCCTGCTGGCAGCAGACAGGTTACAGGAGGCTGGGTAAGAATCGTACTCCTATATTGTGCCTTGCATCGCATAAGTAATCACCCCTGTTGGACCTTTCTCCAGAGTTGTGGCAAGTCCGGGCTTGGATTGTCCTTTCTACACCTTATTCAGTTTTATTCTTGGCCACTTCAATCTTATTTATCCTCGACATGTTGGAGAGCTCTACTGTATGTGATTGTGCCATTTTTGTTAAATAATGGATTTAATGGTACTCTCTGGGATGGTTTAAACCATAAAAGGATGTTTTTATGACCAATCCATGATGTTTATATATATGTGTGTGTGTTTTAGAATTTTGCCCTAGGTTTAGTCTTCCAGGGTAACACTTAAGTTGCACGTTAGTCGACTCAACTAATTTTGTGACTCCTGATGTCAAACGGCTGCACCAGAACTAATTTAGAAGTTGAACAGCAATTTGAAAGAATGCTTGTGTCATTTATATAACTAAATGATTAATTGATGAACAATTAAATGAAAAATCTAAAAATCATTTTGCACTCCTATTTCGATTATATATTATTTTTCTTATGTTGAATATTAGGGGCTAGTTTGTTGCTTTTTTTTTTTAATATTTGATCCCAATTAACTGTTTCATATCTAGGTCATAAGTTTAAAGGGGTGAATACTTATGCAAGCCACAGTCAACACTAAATAGAAAAACAAGGCTGTTTGTGCTCCAGTGTGGTATGACGCAGGATGAAAATGTCTATTTGTGTGGGTTTTTTCAGGGAAATGTTGAACATCTTCAAAGCCAACAACAGAATTCCATCGTAAGTACAGTTTCTGTTTGTACCTTTTTTTTCCCCCTTTTTTTGGCAAAATTGTACATTTATTTTTATTTCTTTACAGTGAGGACCTGATGAATGAGTTTTTTCGCTGTATAAAGACGCACAATGATGCTCAGCAGGCTGTCGAGCTGGTCCAGATCTCTGCCGGTTTATGCCTGCCGATCACACCGCAGCTCATAGAAAGGGTGCAGCAGGAGTTTGAGCTAAGCGATGAGCAAAAGTGAGTGTCTCAAAGGGTGTTTTTTTTATCTTCTTTTTTTAAGATTAATACAAATGCATGAAATGAAATAATTTAATCCCTATCCATTTCTTTGTGTTTTTTTTTTTTTTTACTATTAGGATGATGTTATCAGATTTGGAGTCTTCCCCACATGAGTGAGTGCTTTTATAAAAGGCAATGTCCTGGGTGTGTCTCAACAATAATAAAATGCAACTGTAACCAATGTTTGTATTTAGTTTTTTTTTTTTTCTTTCATTTAATTATTATAAAATAAAGTGATGAGCTGCGTTATACATACTATAACCTACTCTAGCAAGACTGATAACATTAAGCAGATGTTAAAATTAATTTGTAGTTTGATTATTGGTTAAATGAGTGATTTGAAGTTATTTCCTTTTTAAGCAGATATAATAAATAAAAGAACAGCAATAAAAGATAGTACAGTATGTTCGTGTGACTACTGTATTCTTTTAGTATACTGTATTTAAGGAGATACTGGCCATCATTATTGTTGTGCATTTTTAGTGATATGATATTGCATATTTTAAGTCATCATTCTTACAAGGGTAATACATGTTTTAAGGACCTTTAACTAAACTTGGATCAACATTAAGAGAAAACATTAAGATGAAGCTTTTATGAAACAGACAGATATAGATACAGACATTCTGTTCTAAAAGCTGGCCACAAGTTATACATTTTATTTTTAAGAATTGGGAGTTAAATGTTCACAGGAATGACTGCAGTGGGCTCAGAGCCACCTTTGCCAGGGTCACTTACAGACATACAGCCTCTTTTACGTTTGCGCCATTCAAATGTTTTACTGTGGCTAAGAGTCTACTGTAAATGTCAGTCGGTTTTACACCTTCATCCAAGATAAATTGCCCACAATAAACTGTTAAATGCTTGCACTAGTATGGCTGCACACTATTTTGCTGTGATTCACGCATTGTCATGGTAGCACCACCACAACAGGCTTTGGACTGTTGAAGGAAACCCGCCAAGCACCGGGAGAACATGCAAATTCCACGCGCACAGACTCGAGGCAGAAATCGAACCCTGACCCTGAAGGTGCAAGACCACAGTGCAAACCACTAGTGCAGATTTATACTGGATTGAAGTAACAAATGAAAGTAATCTGTTTCATTACACTACATCGACAGTTATAAATAATCAGGCTCAAATAATGATGTGCTTTATAGTCAATAGAACAATTCACATGAATTTTTTTTTTTTTAAATATAAGTGATAAACACTGCTTTTAATAGGTAATATTCTCAGTTAAGCTTCACCATAATCAAATGACTTACTAGACAGACTTGTTAGCAAACATAAGAAAGCAAGCAATGAAACACATCAACATAATGACCATGATTTATTAACATCCAGTACTGAAGGGAAAGATCATGACCATAGCATGAAAAAAATGGATCTGACCATTTATAAAAGCCTGATTAATAACCAATCAGGATACTGCACCTAAAGCTTTGAATTCCCAACTGATGACCAAACACGGTTCAGACAGTGGCACTGACCCAAAGACCCATTTATCTGCTATACACCCTCAAAATTTAAACAATGTAGAGTGCTTCTTAGTACCACTAAGGGATATGTACCTAGAGTGATTACAAAGAAAGATGCTGTTTGACAGGCCATTATTTTAAGACAAAGCCTTCTTGCAAAGTGCTTATTAACAGTTGGGGGGGGGGAACCAAAACAAAACACAAAAATAACACAAACCCAACCTGGGTTGCAGGATAAATTAATCTGGGGAGGGCAGCTTGCTGTTAGCAGCAGATGGGCAGCAGTCCTCATTATTTATGAACGCTTAACTTTTTTTCTGATGTGTGAAACTTAAGGAGCTTGTGTGGTGCCCAAGCCTACGGCATTTGCATATGCTGACAGCAAACTGACCACCTGTTTGGTCTCCAGAGTGAGCCGGGCTTCTCTGAGCCAGTCCTGAGCCACACGCCGTGCCTCGCCTCGCAGCTGGTTAACAAACTTGGCGGCTAACTCAAGGTCACCACGCTCTACACTGTAGGTGGCGTAGGCGAGCAGCTTGAAGGGGTCTAGGTTTTCTGGAAGCAACTTGCTAGGTGGCACCTCTTGCTCCTTCTCGAAAAGCAGGACGGATTGCAAGTAGGACAGGAAGTACTGGTACAGACTGTTACGCGTCTCGTCGATTAGCGCCACGCGTCGGACTAGCCGACGGATTTCATGAAAGCGGGCACGCAGTGAGGCCTCGCTGTACACGCCACGCTTTACTGATTCCTCGGGCAGAGCTGATGTCAGGGCCTGGGCGAACTCATCGTCTACACAGCTCTGTTTAATGGCGAGCACAGCGCCCTCTAGGGGCTCACAGGGTGAATCTGCAACTGCAGTCTTCATTGCATAATTTAGAGCTTCTACAGATAACCACAGCTGGTGAGCTTTACGCGCTTCCTCCTCTGCAATAACATGACCTATAGGGGGAGGGCATATAGAATTGAGACATGTACTTATGAAATTATATACAGTATTGTCTTTGGGTGTCACATATTAATTTTAAATATAAAACTGGTAAACTGCTGTTTACCAGTTAGAAATGAATGCTCAAAATGATCTCTACATGATCTAATCCATGAGTGATCTAATAATAACATGGACAAGAACTGTAAATTAAGACTCACTGTCAATGGCCTCCTCTATGCCCTTGAGCTTGGCGTAGGCAGAGTTCATGTCCAGAGTGAAGGCATCTATCTGCTCCTGGGACAAACGCCGGTAATTCATCTCCTGCTCCATCAACTTACTGTCCAGAGTCTATAACAAGAACGCAGGTTAAGACCAATGAAAGTAGTGTAATAAACTATTTGTTTTTTCCTTCCTGTATTTCTCCTTTTGCTAACATCCAAGTGCTCAGCATTCCTTATGGAAAAGACTGACTACTTTTGCTGAAAAAATATTTATTTGTATCTTCCAAAAATAATGTGCAAAATGCGTCAACCCAAAAAATTGATAAAATCAACAGACAATGCGCATGTACAGGTTAAAGCCAGCAAAATACCCTTTAGCATCTACCGATAAGTGCTTAATAGTCTTGAGTGATTCTGTATTTCTTACATCTTAGAGTATAAAAGCTTCATTATTCAATTATTTTATTATTAAATTATATTTGTATTTTTAATAATAAGCTGGATAATTAAATGTATAGTACACTGCCTGGACAAAAAAATATATAAATAAAAGTTACCATTTCAGAAGAATCAAATTATTTGGCTGTATGAAGCAAAGACAACAACCAAGGAGATTTTAAATGTGCCCCTAAACTTGCAGTAAAAACCTTTCAGAACTTTATCAAAACCTGGAATGATCACACTGAAGCTTTGTGGAAAGTTCGAAAAAAAAACTAACTAACTAAATAAATAAATAACACTTGAAGTTGCATGGTAAAGAAAATTTTTTTGTTGTCGTTGTAAAAACCCACCATCAGTAATAGTGAAAGAAAGAGCATCTCACATAATGTGATGAGAACACACTAGATTTGTACTAAACAGCTCTGTGTCCATGAGAAAACCAACTGTTATTGAGACTAATTAAAAAGAAAGCTTAAATTGGCTACGGAGCATAAAGACTAGACTTTGGAGCAATGGTAAAAGGTCATGTGGTCTTATGAGTTACCTTATGTCCTACCCCAAAGTGATGGGTGCATCAGGGTAAGAAGTGAAGTACATAAAGTGATGCAGCCTTCATGCATAGTGCGCACTGTACAAGTCTCTGGAGGTAGTGTTATTATCTGAGGTTGCTTCAATTGGTCAGGTTTAGGCTCAGCAACGTTATGGCGCAATGAAATGAAGTCAACGGACGACCTGAGTGACCAGGTTATTACATCTATGGCCATATTCCAGGACTCAAACTGTGAAAGAGTGTTTCTGGGAGCATGAGGAATCATTTTCACACCTGAACTGGCAGTGTATATAAGGAATTTCTAATTTAATGCACAAGAGTTAATACAATTTTTAACATTAGATATGATCAGCCTTATTAGAGTTGTCCACAAATGTGTGTGCGCGCGAAACAGAGACACACCGCACCTCCTGGGCCTTGTCCCGCAGCTCCTGTTCCTGTATTTTGAGCACATCGCGCAGGTGGTCTGTGTGTGCAGCTGCTTGTCTGCGCAGCTGAGTTCTCATCTCTGCTTCCATCACATCCCGAACTTCATGCACCTGAGACACAGATGCCAAGTTAAAACCAGTTAAATCGTCATGTGACAACAGTGACCCACAATAGTGACCTAGAGGTTAAATACAAAGCAATCTCTAATTTAGTAATTCCTAAGCAATAAAT
>JAOTRS010000048.1:2928571-2939007 GCA_028565755.1 Dinotopterus cunningtoni | reverse complement strand
CCAGTGGGGGAAACAACCTTCCTACCTTCTATTTTCCCATAAACCAAAAACACTCTTTAAACATCCCCCCCCCCCCCCCAAAAAAAAAAAAAAATCCTTCCGAACAGTGTTTGACTAATAGTATTTCTAGATATATTTAATGATGAAAACTTTAAAGCACTGGATAAGAGCGTCTGTCTAAATGTAAAATTGATGAGGCAGGAACAAACTGTAAACAGTCATTAACCTAATCTCAAAATTAATCCCAGGACCCTGGAGATATGAGCCAGAAGCATCAGACTATGTTCATACAAAATAGTTTTGCATTTGTAATTTTTTTTAGTTTTTAGGCGTTTGCCTCTTGGATACCATGAAGATGTAGATTCTTTATATTAATGTCCCACCCATTAACAAACAAGCTCAGAACACTTCATTCCATCCCAAATTAAATATTTTTCATTTTCAAGTACAGTAGACCATAAATCATGAAAGCCAACTTTAATGGATTGAACATCACAATAAACCAGTGCTCCAATTTCTGTTTCAAATTCACACAAACATCTCAAGTAAGTCAGTGGGGGAGGGTAATTAATAATGATATTACAATGCATACATTTTGGTCTGGGAAAAACCAAGTTCCATGCTTCACTGTTTAAACAAAAACAGATGGAATAGTGGTTTCTAGCAGGCAGGTCAAAGTCAGTCATTTCACCTTATATGCAAGCAAGTTTTTCAAGCTTGTATAATTGTTTTTCTCCTGTACGTGTTAAATATGAGATTAGTGCATCTAGAGGTTTATGAATTGAAACCGGTTTACTGGAATTATCAGTTTTTCTAGACAAAATATTTTAGAGTGGATGAATTTGTCAAGCTTCATTGACATTATGCAGTCATTTTACACATTTTAAAGAGAAAAAAAAAACACTGGCTAAGGTATGGATCTAAGGTTAAGTTTTTGGATCTTTGAAATGTTTTATGTAATATCAGATGGATACAGACAAGCTAGCCTTTATCATGAGCACTGGGCTATTTGGAAGGGTCACTTCTGTCTTTCAAAAAATTGACCTTGAAATTGGGCAGTAGTATTTTAACTTATTTGACAACAAAATATTACATTTAGTGTGTTTTGTTGTATGGACCTAGTTTTGAGAAGACTTAAATGAAGTCTTGAAAACTCAATCTGACTTTGAGGTGCCCATAATATAAATTTAGGCACATCTAAACAATCAGTTAACAGTTACAATCAACTACATATCTGTGGGCATTTTTCCCCTTAGAGACACAAAAGAAACTACATACAGTAACATGCTTTGGCATGAGACTCTGGGATACCACATTTTAATTTCAGCTTAAGGTCTTTTATGTCTCCATCCATGATAATCAAAGAACTCAGTGTTCTCATCACTATACCAACTTTGCTTGATGTGGCAGGATTTTTTTACTTGCCTTCATCCATGTCCTCTCACAGTCTATTAATCTCACAGCAACTAACTAAATAAATCACCCTTACTCTAGAAGAACCCCCAATAAAACTACCAAGTTACACACTGGTCATAACTGTGAGAATGGTCTAAGGATAAAATTACTAATAATCAGCTGAGGTGACTAGGGCTGTAGTTGATGTGTAATGCTTTACACAAGGTCTGAAACTTAATTTTACATTGTATTCCATTCCATTCATGATCTGAAAACACAATGAAGACGTACATAAAAGGAATTTCTACTTTCATCATTACTAAACTTCATATAAGCTAAGAAAGAAACTTTCCTTCCAAGCAATTGTGCCATTACTTTCTTTGTTACAACAAAAGTGCATCACGTTGCCAATTATAAAAATCTATCTAAATATATATTTAAATCATGATAGCAAGATTTGGGTACCCAGTAGGCCATTGGTTTTGGTATGGATCAAGCATTAATCATGGACTAAAGGGGTTAGTTCAACGTTTCTAATTAATATTTAGTCCATGCTTAAATGTGGAAAAAAAAACACACACACACTAATGTGTATGAAGGTTAATACCACCAATAATAAAAATAGGACTCAATAACATGGATTTACAGGCCTAGAGACTAATAACGGGCACATCAAGTATTCATAAGTCATGTACTGGAATCAGGTTTTTTTTTTTTATGAATGGAATATGCTATTCTGGTTCAGGTGGAAAGTCTGCATAGGGTTGTCTGGCTGGTCTCTTCTTATAGGATGGCCACCGACACACTGGACAGCAGTGCTGCCCACCTGCCAGCCAGACTACGATGCACTGCTGGTGAAACACATGGCCACATGGCAGTCCCATGACAAGGCATTCCGTTTCAAAGTTCTCCAAACAAACAACACATTCTGTGCAATGAAGCATGCCACATGGCCACTGGGACCAATCTGTATCCTGTTCCTCTTCAGAAGACAAGGACTGATGGGACCTCATTCCGGCTGAACTGCTTTCATCGGTTTGAGCCTTCTCCGAGCTGTAGTCTCGTCTTTGCTGCTCACTACCTGGTTCAGTGAATGACAAATGCACTGTCTTGTTCGTTGGATCATCTTGGTGCTTTCTGGTGGTCATATCTGGCTGTGTGCACCTGAACCTCCAAGTTGGCAGATTTTTGATGTAGTCGATGGGAACAAGTGGGCGAAGCCAGAGGTCAGGGAAGGCCAACCGTTCTAAAAGGAAATTTGGATCATCATCCCAGTCTGACTCATTCTGAAAGGAAGCAATAGGATGTACCAAATAACTGGTGTACCAATCCCAAAGGCTGGACAGCCACTCCAGGTTATTTGCATTTTGGTCTTCGTTGCCACATCTCCTCTTCTTTTCAAAGTAGTCTATGAGGAGCCCATGGGCCAGGTATGTGCTCAGGAAAAGTGCTGGATGTGAAGAATAGAAGGTCCAATCTGCCCTGACCCAAGAGGCAAGAGTGGTGGTGTCTGCGTAGCGCAGCAGTTTAAGACTGTACTCATAGAAGTTATCCAAATATGGTAGCTGAAGGAATCCAAGAATGGGGAGCCAAGAAATGATAAGTAAAGAGTTATAGGTTCCTAATGTGCTGATCAGAACCACAAAGCGCTTAATCGTGGCTCCCTGTGTTATGAAAAGGTCCATCCAGGCCATCAGGTTGACCATGACCAAGCTGAGAACAAATAGATCATTGACCTCCGGTTGAACAGAGCGTAGGAATGTGTCCATAGCATGCAAAGAAATGTATTCCCCGGTGCTGTTGCCGTATCTGTAGATACCCTCTGGTGTTTTGAGAATATACGAAGGCATCTGTCGCACCCCAATCTCCTCCAAGCAAGTGGTGTTGTCCCAGTTGCGAACATCGACAAAGATGAACTCTATGCGCCCTGTGAATTTGATGCTGAGAGCTGAGAAGAAGGCAGGGGGCTGGACAAGTTTAGCAAACAAGAACATCTTCACCGGCTGCTTTTCTTTCTGGTACCAGTCATCCATTAACTGTTGTGAGAATCGGATTGTCTTGATGCGGGAGGCAACATGTGCGGTCATCCATTTGAAGATGTGTTCTGTTTCAATGCGCCTTCCATTATACTCTTTCAGTATGACCTTTCCTTTTGAGGCGTAAGTCTGGGGAACAGACATGATCAGAGTGGACTTCATCCAGCCACGTTTATGGCAATATCTGAATGTATGGGGAGAGAGGGTATTACAAAAAAAATAAAATAATAATAATAATTTAGTCTGTGATGCAAAAAACAAATCAGATAATACATACATTTTAACATGATAATATTTTAGACATGACCAACTGAGAAAAGGAAGAAACTTCATCAAGTCACCTGGAGTCACTTGAGCAGTTGAAAGTGCCAGTGCGAATGCCAAAGCGAGAAACTTTCTGGACCATTTCTCCCCAGTTGGCGGTGCTTAGTAGTGGATTTCTGTCTTGGGCTATTACCTGCACAAAAGGAAAATACGTTTCTGTTTGGCACAGGTTTAGGTTAGGGGAGGGGATGAAAAAATCCCATTACATCACTCTGTATGCAGAATACACACTTGATCTGTAAGTCTTTTGTTTTATTTTATTTTTGCTTTTTAATGATTATTCTTTTCATTAAAATATATTTCTATTTAAACCTCAAAAGATGAAGTGAGTGTTGAAAATAATGGAAATATATAGGGCAAAGCATGCTTACAAACAGAATAATATCTACAGTACCTGAACCAACCAGATGCCATCCTTAGTGTCTTCCACTAACTCATAAAAGTGCATCTCTCCACTAAAACTGGTGCTGGATTCTGACCCTGTTTCTTCTTTTTCATTTTTTAAAGCTGAATAGAGCTCCCCTTGCATCACCTCTCCTGAAAACCACAACAAAAAATAGATTAAAGTTACACTGTTAAATACAGGGTGACATGTTCAAAAAATAAACATTATTCTCTCTACTGTAGGTCTACACTGGTGGCCAAAAATATTGAGAAACATGAATTTTGAGATTTTAATGACATTCTCAAATCAATCAAGATAATATGAATTTGTCATTGTATACAATGAATTGCTAAAAAACAATCAATATTTAGTATGAAGTACTTCATTCTTCAAAACCTGCTGGATACAGCTGGGAATAGAGTCAAAAAAGATGTCTGTAAAAAAGTATTCTGGTGTCACTTGCTTAGCTTGCTTCCTGAATATCATGTACAGAAGACATGCTACTGCCTTCTTCACCATTGTCCAACAGTTTTCTATTGGGTTTAGGTCTCGAGATCACCCAGGGCATGGATCCAGAAGCTGAATACCATTGCCACATTGCCAGTTTTTCCACTATTCGTTTAGTTTAATCAGTTATTCAGCCAGAAAGGTTAGAACTAATTAGTGAAATCACCTGTTTTGTCCAAAAAAGAGAACTATAATACATGGCATATGCTGTCTTAATACTTTTGGCCACCACTGTATATTTGGATTTTTTTAACCTGTTTTCTCAACCATTTTATTTAAACATTTAAGCATTTTTGTTACCTGAAGATTGTCGATTTGAAATTCAAAACCAAAACAAATTCTGGTGTGGCCTTCAATGCTTAGTGCGCACAAAAGCCATGCCCTTTTTTTTAAATTTTTTTTTTTTACACTCACTCTTAGCCAGTTACAGAAGTATAACTTGCTGAGAGTGAGTGTATCCTTTTAACTTTACATTTTTCATAGTTGCAAGACTTTGAGAAAAGTGTTATCAACTTTCTAACATAGAAAAAAACAAACACTAACAGCACTTTTATCCGCTGAAGATTCTTATTGCTCTAGTAGTGTGGCCATTTAATGCCCTTTAGCCTTTACTACAAGGCATCCAAATATCAAGGTTCTCAGTACAAAATCACATCATTGTGCAATCATACAAAGCATTGTGCAAGTATTAAATTTTATTTTTTGGTCACTAACAAGGGTTTGGAACAGCATTAGGCTGAATTTTATAATTATTTTATTCTGGGGTTGGGACCGGCACTATGGATGCCCTGCATTCACTGGATAGGTTCGGGCATTTGCTAGGACTCAAACCCTTGGCTACCACTGAGCTTCAATGCCCCTTGTACATGTAATACCGTATTAACAAGAAATTGTAAATTTGGGTCTTTAATCTATTTATACTTGCTTATTAAATTCTCTGTTTGTTTGTTTATGGATTTGTCCATAAATCAGCAAAAAAATTTTTTCAGGGTTTTATTCAGGATCTAATGCGTTCCTTTTTGCTTGTCTCAATTATTTTTCTTGAATGAAGCATCATCTCTTCTGATTGTCCACTACTAATCTGAATCATCAATAACTTGTTTATCATTGCACTACTGTATATTACACCAATATTTATTCTGTATGTACCGTAGCATACAGACATTCATATGTACACATGCATATCATGTTATTTGATTTATTCACTGCACAATCTCTTATATATATATATTAACATATATACCATATCTTATTTCCTACTGCATCTCTGTCAACTGTGCAATATCATCCTAGTGCAATGTGTTGGACCTAGTGCAATTTGTTGGACCTAGTGCAATTTGTTGGACCTAGTGCAATTTGTTGGACCTAGTGCAATTTGTTGGACCTAGTGCAATTAGTTTGACATGTTTTTCTTTTTCTTTTGTATTTATACACTGTACTGTCCCTACTTTCTATTAGCATTTTTCTATGCTGCTTTAACAAAGAAATTTCCCACCTGTGGGACGAATAAAGGTACATCTTATCTTATCTTACATATGGACACCTACCCTAGATTTCTTGCCTGCCATGTGGGAGGCCCTGGTTTAATTCCCACCCAAGGCCCGAACCCCAAGCCCGGATAAAATGGAAGGGTTGCATGAGAAAGGGCATTTGGCATAAAATCTGTGATAAGTTGTCTGAGGATTGGATGGTCCGCGTAGGCAACCTCTCGATGGGAGCAGCTAAAAGACCACCAACCCCTCATTTACCACATTGATATTTCCTGTACATAGACCACTTATGCACTTCTGGTTTGATGCTAACCGCATTGCCTTGGCTCTGTATATGTACTTCACACAGTGATGATAAGGTTGAATCTAATCTAACTTTTTCCCCCATAGTGTGAATATCTTAAAACCACTCACCATACTCATCACATTCTTAAAACGGGGCTGAATGATTAAGGCTTTGATCAAAAGGTTGTGGGTTCAGGACCCACTGAAAAGCCCCCTAATGTGTGCCCCCCAGTATGTGCTCCAAACCTTAACTTTCTAATCAAACAATGCAACAATTTAAGCACTTTATTATTATTGTTTTATTTTAAGCAACCACAAATCGGTTAAATTTGACCAGTGTTGACTAACTGAAACTTGCAGATGATGTCAATATAAGATCATAGTGGGATTAGTGTATGAAGAGCATGTTTATGGATTAAAAAAACACCAAAGTTACCAGAGTTTTCGACCAGCTCTCTGACGTCCCTCTTCTCTGCCAGGCCGGAGTATCCCAGTCCTCTCCCCTCGAGGATGGTCTTCAGCTTTTTAAAGCTCAGTGTTACAGGATCCACCAGCTGGGTGGCAAAGATTCCCGTCTCATACCACACAATGGCTTCGAAAAATCGAGCCAGGACAAACAAAACCAAAAAGTAAAGGAGCAAGAAAAACAGTTTTAACCACATTTTATTTAATTTCCAAGCGATTCCGCAGCAGCTATATGTATGTCGGGGTAATGACTGCGCTGTCTGACATTGGACACCAACAGGTAGTGTGATAGATGACGACTGTCTCTTGCTAGCAACTTAAAAACAGTCTCTTTCTTGAGCTGTTCTGTGCTAGCATAAAAACAAACCTCAAGTAAGTTACTGATACTCTAAAGACAACCGGGTGTCCTTATAGCGTCCATTACTTCCACTAACCCTCCCGTATTATTTGCTAATAATTAACATTAGCTGCTACACCTAACGCCAGTGCAGCAGGCCAGTTTACTGTGACACAGCCTGCACGGCACCCTTCTCATCTGGAGAGGGTTTCACCAGATGCTAAATCAATCCCGAATAAAGACAAGAACAAAAAAAACAAACGAATAATACAAAATTGAACGTTTTTTGTTGTATTATTTCTAGCGTCGCAGCGCTCGCGCTGTTGATCAGCTGGTATACATAACAAAAATAACGCCATGGAGTCACTTCCGCTTCCGCCTTAGCAACCCAAAACAAAAAGGGCGAGGAAAAAGTGAGAATTTATAACGGTTATAATTGTGTTTGTATTAAAATAAATTTTAGAAAAATTCTAATTTAGGTTATATCCCAAACGATTTAGAAGCATTTAAAGTAGGGCTCACTAGATGATAAGGGTGTATTTTTTTGCACAAGAATTTACAAGACAGGACAGGGAACTCAAAAACACAACAAGAAAACCATAAGACTAATGTAAATATATATCACGAATAAAATACAAGGTTAATATACAGTATAACTGTGCAGAGATTGTCCAGTG
This sequence comes from Dinotopterus cunningtoni, assembly GCA_028565755.1. NCBI lineage: Eukaryota > Metazoa > Chordata > Actinopteri > Siluriformes > Clariidae > Dinotopterus > Dinotopterus cunningtoni. Next base: position 2,931,106 of record JAOTRS010000048.1, on the reverse strand, counting down.
AATAAATCAAATAACATGATAACACACAAGAAGAAATAGAAAAGGAGACATTAAAAAGCAGGTATTTAGAAATGTGTGTATATAATTTTCTATACATTCTATTAGTATTATCTATACATTTTAAGGACTTTAAATATTTGACAAAACTTTTGCCTTGACACGTACAACTATGAATATGGTATTTACCCAATATTAATACAAGATTACCAGTGTTTGACATATTAGAATCAAGATAATGCATTAAATATATAATATTATAAAATTAAAAAAGGTATATTATACATCTTTTGTGACAACCAGCTGTGTGTTTTAGACCAAAAAGACTTAACAAATGGACATACTGTAAATGATCAAGTATTTCTGTCTCGGAGGAACAAAATATACAAATTCAAATCTACAAAGCCCTACTGGTGACATTAGATTGAAAAAAATATTCTGTGGCCACTACTTAATAACCTCATAGCATTTATCCTCTTGTAAACTACAGGCAGATGCAAATTGATTTCGTATATAATTGTTAGTATAGACACCCACTGACACACAGCATAAGTTAGAAAGTCGTAGCCACAACATACTATCTTGTACCCATGCCTGAGGTAGTTGCGACCACAGTATCTCATTACCACTCCTTACTAAGGCAGGGCCGCAACAGACTATCTCATTCCCATCCCTTAGTAAGTCATGCTCACAACAAAGTATTTCGTTCCCACGCCTTAGTAAGTCATAGCCACAACACAGTATTTCGTTCCCATGTCTTAGTAAGTCGTGACCACAATTTACTATGTCGTTCCCACGCCTAAGCAAGTTAAGGCCACAACACACTACTCGTTAACATAGAATATTTTCCCCCAACGTCACCAGAGGGGCTCCGTAAGAATCCGCAAGAAACAAAAATATTTTTTGGTAAAAGCTACTCCTACTACTAAAAGTGTGCGCATCCAGTGAGACATTAGGGATCGACTCTACGTAATACACGCACGCACGGTGATAAGGCGTGGCCAGGTTGACGCGTATGACGTGGCAGCTGGAGTAGCCCGAGCTCGCGACGAGCTGCCAAATCTCTCCCTCTGCACAAAAACACACACATCACGGGTGTTGCCGCGTTTTGGTGCTACAGCTACACGTATCACAATTCGGCAGGATGGAAGTAAACGCATGCAATATCCAAGTTCTTCTGCAAGCTGCTGAATATTTGGAAAGAAGAGAAAGAGGTACTGCTACATGTTTTGTTTTTCTTTGTGATCCACCAGACCAGCCCCCGCTCGCTCGAGACACAATCAAACTGCTTTTGCACAACCATTCTGCTTCTTACACAGTGCAACTAATCTGTTTTTCCGTTTGACTGTAAGGATTGTATCCGTAGATTTTTTTATTTCTGTTTTTAAAAATGATGCAGAAGGTGTTGATTAGTAGAAACCCTGTGTTTGACTCGAGGTGTTTTTCAGCTCCTCCATTGTACACAAAGGCGCGCGAACCGCGGCAAATTTGAAAAACTGTTCTCACTGTACACTGCCGTTAAACATTACTTACGTCATTCAACCGTCAGTGCAATAGCAGCTCATTTTATCACGATTTACCATCACCAATTGTGCAGATATACGTTAAGTAAAGCCTAAGATCATTAAACCGGTGGCGCCAAAACATCGAAATTGCGCTCGCGCACAAATTCTGCATTCGCTTTATTTATTTTTTCGCCCAAATGAATGAAAACTTCACGTTATTGGATTCACAACGCCATAACATTTCTACTTTTATATTATATTTTGGTATATTGTTATATCCTCTACTTGTCTTTGTCCATTATGTCGATTTATTTCCATTTAGCATGCTAGCTAATGTTAACGGTAGATGTCTGTATCATTCGGTTCTGGTGTGGGCGTCCACCGAGTTTTTTTTATTAATGTGCTGTTTTGTTTTCAATAATTTTCCTAACAGAGGCTGAGCATGGTTACGCTTCAGTCCTGCCATTCTACAGTAAAACCACGGACAAACGAAGCAAAGCGAAAACTAAGAAGAATGCAGCAGGGAACAGCAGGTGAATGAGTCGGTCGGCGAATGCCACTGCGCATGCCCAGATTGCTTTTGTTTTGTGTACTAGAGTACTCCAGTCTGTTTATTCAGTGATGTCCAGAGTGCTTTAGCAGGTCGTTTTGGGGCATTTGTGTATAAAGTCTTATGTTGATTTTAAACATGTATTACACAAAAACTGTGCTATGTGTAAACATGGTTTTTTGCAAGCTATGGTTAAAATTTTAGACTAATTAACACACACATGGCAGCACAGTGGTGTAGTGGTTAACACTGTGGCCTTGCACCACAAGGGTCAAGTGTTTGATTCCTGCCTCAGGGTATGAGTTCGTGGAGGTTGCATATGTTCGCCCCCGGCTTGGTGGGTTCTCTCCGGTGACTCCCACAGCCCAAAAACATGCAGATTGTTACAAAATTGCCCATACTATACTGTGTGTGTGTGTGTGTGTGTGGGCACCCTGTCCTGGGTGTGCCCCGCTTTGTGCTCAAAGTCTCCTGACATAGGCT
>JAOTRS010000048.1:2917166-2928471 GCA_028565755.1 Dinotopterus cunningtoni | reverse complement strand
TGTGTGTGTGTGTGTGTGTGTGGGCACCCTGTCCTGGGTGTGCCCCGCTTTGTGCTCAAAGTCTCCTGACATAGGCTCCTGGCCCCTGTGAACCTGTACAGGATTAGATGTATAGAAGATAAATGAAAACGGACAGAGTATTGTGCAAAAGTCTTATGCACTGCATAATCTGTAGTACAAGACAAAAGATATACATGTCTATTATGGCCTCATTATTCTGTACAGAATCATTCACAAAACATTTGGGAGGATTTACTGAGCATGCTTGAGAATATGCCAGAGTTCTTCTGGAAACTTTGTGACACTTGCACCTTTCAATTTTTTATGCAAAACCCAGGAGCCTAAATTAGGATGTTAGTTTGTTTGTTTCCATCTGAAAACTGGTCTGTCATGTCACACATTGCTTTCTTTACAGACATGCAGATATTTTTTGTAGTGGTATTTATTTATTAATTATTAAGGTTCATTTGGAGACATAATAAACATATATAACAACATTTGTACTAAAGATAATATGGTACCTTAAATATATGATTGTACATAGTCAGGGAAGTACTCATACTGTACAACCTATTAGTTATTTACTGGTCGGTGTTGCAATAAACATTTAATATTCATCCAATCTTAGCCATTAAGTAATAAATTAATAATTAAATAGACAGAACTTTATTATGGAAAAAGGTAAAATTGAAGAAAATGCACATAGATGTTCCATATGGTCTGATTGCAGTCAATTCACCTAGTATGTTTTTATGTCAGTTATCATATTTGGCACAGCCTAACAGCTAATAACCCTGCTGAAATATTCAGCCTGGTCCGACCAGCTGCCTGATGCCAAAATACTGACTGGTCAAACTGGTAGACCATCTTTTCCAGCCCTCGGGGCAAATAGTTTCAGGATTTCTGCTGTTAACAACTCAACAAATTGCTTTAAAGAATATAAAAGAACAGTAAGGTTAGTATAAGATCTTTTAATTAATGATCAGTAAACAGTCAGGGTGTAACAGTGCAAAAAAATCACATTTTGGTTTGTGCATTGGTTTTCAATTCACAGTCTGGCCATAAATTTTATCAACACATAAGGAATGTAAAAAGGCACGAAAAAATAAGTCTAGGTATCTTGGCCATAGGTGGCAAGTTATTTAAGAATAGTAACAGCACTATCTATAGCAAACCTTTATTTTATTTTTTTTATAAATAAGCCATATTTAATGGATATTTTTAAACATTTGCACTGTTTGCTACTGGTGATGGTGCTGTTACTATTTCTGCAGTGAACTCAATAAACCTTCTGTCTCAACAGAACAAATAGGAAGATTGTCTTTCATGATCTAAAATACCACTGCAGCAGTTATAACTTCCTAGTTGGTAAAGCTGTCTAGCAGTTTGGGTTGAGATTTGTAACTCGTACTTGGCCAGCCCAGGTTGGATTTTTATATAGTGAAGGAGTGGAAAAGGAATGACTTTAGTTTAGCATGATGCTAACTATTATGTATTACAGTATGATGCTGATGTTCTTCCTATGGGGCTGCTCCTCATAGTGGTTACTACAGCAGATCACTGTGTCGGCATTTGCTATTTGCTTTGGCACAGTTTTTTTTTTTTTTTATGTTTTTGTTTCTATTGTTATACTGGGTGCTCATTCCAATGCAACCCTCCCCATTTATACAGGTGTGTCGAACCTTCAGAGGCTGGGCTTGGTTCCCTAACTGGGAATCAAACCTGGAGTATGGTGGTAAGAGCACCATATGCCCTCACAACCAAAATAACCAGTCCTACAGGGAATGCCCAACCCCTAAAAACAGTCATGATGCAGTTTGCCTCCATTTGTTAGTTAATCTGAAACTAGACAGACACAGTGGGTTTCTCACGCTAATTTATTATGCACAAATTTATTTTTTATTAAAAAATATTAAACTTTATTAAACTTAAACTATTAGACTTAGATATATTAGTCTTACTTATGTTAGGTTAAATGTTCTTTTTTTTTTCTCCCTCTCTCTTTACCAGATCAGTTCACAATGAACTGGAAAAGCACAGGTATGACCACATCTATATTTTTAACTTCTGATTTAGTATGTACACCAAGCTAAAACTGGATGAGGAGGAAAAATGTACATTTATAATTTCTATGTGCAGACGAGCTCAGTTGCGGCACTGTTTGGAGCAGCTAAAGCAGCAGGTCCCACTGTCCTCAGACTCCACGAGGAACACCACTTTGAACTTGCTTAGGCGGGCACAGATGCACATAAAGGTGAGAAAACACCATTAAACTTTACAAATTTTGTCGTCTTCACGACAAGATACAAGATTGACTTTTTAGATGCATGTGTGTCAAGCATTTTGTTTTTCTGAAAATGTGAATGAGAAAAAAAGTGTGTGATAGAGGGATGACTTGTAGTCATGTTGTGGCAGTAGTGCAATGCAAAAAAATTCAAGCAGGTAGAAAGATTAATTCAAGAGAAAGCCAATCTTAACATCATTATCAGATTTTATTCTTGCGATTTTGATACTTCAGACAGGCTGGTTTGTGTATTTTAGAATCTGCTGGTCTCCTGGGATTTTCACACATAACAGTCTCTAAAGTTGTACACAGAACTGTGTGAAAAGTAAAAACACTGAGTAAGCAAGAGGTCTATGAGCGGGAAAAAAAAAACACTGAAAATAGAGGTCAGAGGAAAATGGCTAGATTGGTTCAACTTCTCTGGCGAGATATAGTAACTCAAATAAGCACTCTGTACAACCAGAGGTGGAAGAAGAAAGTTAACTTTAGGTTGTTTTCTCACTGGGAACGATTGTTCCGTTCCATTCCCAAGCCTGATTTCACCCCCTCCGTAATCCCCCCATCCCGCAGGTCTGCGTGCACATTGTAACATCGGTTCCGATCCCTGGCACACATGCGTATTTACACAACAGGAAACAGTAGGTGGCGGTAGAGAGGTAGTTTGTTTCTCTGCTGTCCAAAATGAGAAAGAAGAAGAAACAGCGAGTCATAAACTGTTACACCTGTTAATGCTCCATGTGGATGTTTTTTTTTTGTTTGTTTTTTTGTGACAAAATCAACAGTGCTCTTTTTTTGCATTACCCTGTTGAGTGTAGCTTTTCAAACTTAGCTGATGTGCTGAAATTATTGAACCTGAAACCTCACCATGCATTAATGTTTTGTGTTTAACATGTTTTGTGTGCAGTGTGTTTTATACTGTATTTTTGAAAATAAATGTATACTGTAAAATCTAAGATGTGTGGGTGATTTGGAATAGAGACAAAATACTGGTTAGAGTGCAAAATCCAGGGAACAAGAGTCTCCAGCTCTTGCACGTCAGTTTTTTTCCCCTTTCTTCTTTTGTTAGCTGGTCTTGTGCTACTGTTGGAGGTCTCAGTCTGTGTTTCCTCCAGTACCTGTCTGCAAGAAATTAGCTGAAGGTTGCAACTATAACAGCTTGTACAAATTTAATTCTTCCAACATTCAAATGTTGTCACAGCAATCACAGATAACCTGAAATTGTGTGTGGAGCTTATGTGGATCATAAGCATCTCAATTTTTATAAGTGTCTCTGAGATGTGCTGGAATATATACATAAAGGTTATACATAAAATAAATAAGTACCTGTAACTCTAATAGCTACATAAGCACAGCACTTAAGTTCATTACATTCTACTGTTCTGGACCGGGAATTTTTGGGGGGGGGCCTTAAAGTAAGCAGACATGAGGAGTTAACTTTGTTGTGAGCTAATGTGAAAGGATAATTGTGTTTATCTTATTATATGCATTTAAAATGTCACCACAAGATCCGCAGACAATTACCAGGAGATGCCGTGATAATACGGGACTCTCTTTAACAGCGTTAATAACTTTAGTATTTAATATTAACTTACCGCTCACTCGCAGGCTCTCTGCTGGACCAGGCTTAACGCCGTCCGGTTCGGATGATGAAGGTAGATGGTGTCGTGGGACAGAGGGGTTCCGACTCGATCACACTGGATGGTTTTCATCCTATTATTTATCTTTCCTCACCTCAGTATCGCTGTGTCTTGCTTGAGCCGCAGTTTGTTTAACTCTGCACAGCCTAGCTTACTGCTGCTGCACGCGTGCGTCTAAATACTTACGGATACTTCCATAAATATCAGGGTGTTTTTGTGTATAGTGTCCGATTGTCTTTGGATGTTTTCGTCTGTCTAAATTTCTAGCAAACAGAGTATCTTGGCATTACTTCAGAGATTCTTTTGCAGCCATGTTTGTTTGTGTACAGAGTCAAACAGTAACTACGTCACTTCCTCTTTTGAGCACGAGCGCGTACTTATGTCCGTCTTCCGTGCTCGGGAACTCATGAATGGTTCTCGAGACCACCTCTGCAATCGGTCCAGGGATTCGTTCCCGAGCTTGGAACGATTGCATGCTCACAGACAAAAATCAACTGGTCCCGGGGCCAAGTGTGCTCGGAAACGGTTCCCGGACCCCAGTGAGAAAACGCCCTTCATTACTTATATACTCAAGTATATAAAGTACCAGTCAATGTTTGGATAAACCTTCTAATTAAGTATTTAGTGATTTCTTTTCTACATCTAAAACAATACTGGGGATTTTAAGATCGTCAATTGCTATTCTAAGACAAGAAGGACTTTTGACTGTTACTGTATTTTACATATTTATACATTATTTGAGTTGGTTTATTAGTAGATTTTTTTTTTCTTTTACTCCACTACATCCTACAGTAAATATCTGTACTTTGACTTCACTCCATTTCCGAATGGCACTACATTACATAAGCACAGTTGTGTGTAGTAGTTGAATAGGGAATTTCGCCACATGCTGACAACTGTGCGTAACTGTGTTTCCTTTTTGAAATTGCGCTATAGCGTTACAGATATAAACATGTAGGCCAAAGAAAACAACAGGGATTTCTGACAAACTTTGAGAGGGACACTGGTTGAGCTGGAGTTTCTCCATCTCAGGGAGTATTTCCTTGCCACCATCACCCTCGGTTTGCTTATCAGGGGCAAACTGATAATAATAAGTTGTACATAGTTCCTCAAACCTTTACACTGATTTCCATAATTCATGTCATTCTATAAAACTGCTTTGACCCTTGTTAAAAGCGCTATAGTAATAAAATAAAATTATTTAGTAATTGCTTCTATGGGGTTCTGACTTGCTTCTGAACCGGTCCGTGTTGTGTTTCATGGCTAACTAGCTTCTAACACAAGGTTGAATCCCAAATCCCTCTCTAACCGCTACTTAGTGTGTGGAACAAAGGATTGTATACCTTACATAGCGCACTAGCTTTACATTTTATGAAATTTTATTTTTCTATTCTTTTTTTAATTTTTCTATTTTGAAATGCACCACAGATGTAATTGTCAACAAAATATACCTAATAGCCTAACGTCCATTAGAGGTACATCTGCCGTTCACTGTTGTGACTGATATCATGGTAGTCTTGTATCTGCAAAGGATTAATAGACTGCAGGATGTGTGTTGTTAGAGTGTTACTAGCTCACACCTAGCTTGTTGTCTCAGTCTGCTGGTGGTTTGTTCACAGAAACTGCAGGAGCAGAATCAGAGGGCTGAGCTTCTGAAGGACCGGCTGCGCTGGGAGCAGCAGGAGTTGCGTATGCGTCTGCAGCAGCTGCAGGGCGGCACAGAGAGGATGCGCAACGACAGCCTGGGCTCAGCAGTGTCCTCTGAAAGATCCGATTCAGACCGAGGTAATTGTCCAGTTGTGATGTGAAGTCTGTAATAGGGCTGTAGCTATCAAATATTTTAGTAATCGAGTATTCTACCAAACATTTAATAGATTAATTGAGTAATCAGATAAAATGTACTTTTGCTTAATTAAACAGCAATGTAAAATATATAAGAGAAACAAAAATGAATTGGTTTTCTTTTTAGAAAAATCTACTTTTATTTTTTAAATGCATACAGCATTTTATCAAAAATAAACATTGTCATTATTCACAATACAAGGAATAGCTTAAAGTTGACTGGCTGTAATGCACTTAATTCATCTCATACATTCTTATTTTAAAGCCTTTTTCTCAGATGCAAAAACTAAAAAAAGGTATTTCAAATGACTTTAAAAAAATAAGGCAAACATTAAAATAAATAATTGTACAAAAACATTAAGTTGTGCAACTTAACTTTCAAAGCTAAAAGTTCTCTTCTTTGGCTCACTGATATTTTTATCGCTCATTTCCATTTTGCAGCAGCAACAGAACGCTCCCTCAAATCAATACACAGCTACCTGTTTGCGTCTCCTTCCGCTTTGTGGGTGACGTAAGCGCTGCTTCTTCGGCGGTGTTTAGTGGCGGCTTGCATCCGAAAGCAGAAGGCAGAAGATTCTCGATCATTTTTTGTAATCGAATTACTTGAGGAATCATTTCAGCCCTAGTTGTGTATTCTATACAGTATTTTTAACGACCCGAGCTCAGAGCGGGGCTTTGTCCTTTTTTTTTTTTTTAAGCTTCTTTTCTTGTGCGGTTTTGGTTTGGACTGATGAGTTTCCTGTTAAAGAATGCTAGAGTGTGTGTGTGTGTGTGTAGGAGCCACGTGAAGCCGCTGTCCCGCGCCGACGCTCCTCAGCCAGACCGGACCCTCGGTTCTGACCTGATTACTTCCTCTGACTCTCCGCTGTCTCCCAGTGAGAACACACTCAATGACCCAGGCAGCAGCAGGGCCAGGTCAGTCAGTCCTCACACACACACACACACACACACACACACACGCACACACTGTACAAACATTAGCATGACTTGAAGTTTACACTGTCTGGGGTGAAGTGTGTAGAGGGAAAATTTGTGTACTAGAAAAAAGTTCTGGGAAAGGTATGAATATCTTCAGGACAAAAGTGGGAACGTTGGAGAAAAGCAAAAACAATTTTGGGAACGTTCAGGGAATGTTCAGGTCTAAAGTTAAAAATATTTTAAAGAGAAGAGCGGAGATTTTGTTCCAATGTCTGACCCAGTGATGAGAGAACACAGCGCATAGAGGGAAGTCCAGGAGACGGGGGTGTGGCCTTCTTTCTTTCTTCTTTTCTTTATTTTTCTATCCTTCTTTTCTTTTCTCTAAGCCCCTCCCACTTCTGTCCCTATGAGCGGTAAGATTATGAGATCTGAGGGTCGGACGCACAGAACATGCACACTGTTAATAACATCATCTCTACAAACTTTACTTTAATATAACAGACTGTGTGTGTGTTTAAGGAGAGGGAGTTACCGTGGCCTGAGACGCAGGAGGGACGAGGAGCGAGCGGTAAATCCCACAAGTCACTTTAACAATAAATAAATGTAAAGGTGTGTGTCAATTTATTCAAGCTTTAACTTGTTACATCCTCCCTGTGTAGAAGCCCCTCCTATCACCTGAGGTCAAAACCCCGCCTCCCAAGTTTGACCTTGAGACCTGTAACTTTCCTCCTCTGCCTGGGGGCGTGGCCGGGCCGTTGCCTGGGGGCGTGTCCACTTCTACAGAGAGAATTCTAGAGAATCGAATGGCTGACGTGGTGAAGGGCGTGAGCAGGGACAAGGTGGGCGGAGTAAACACGCACCGCTGCTGAGACAGGAAATTAATCAACACCAATCAGAGATTAGCAGTGCCAGGGTGTAATACACTCTCTGGGTTTGTTCTGCAATTTAATGTGTGTGTGTGTGTGTTGTAGTTCGACAGCAGTAAACAAGAAGTGAGTAAAGATTCCCCATCTGCTCGGGAGGAAGTGACATCATCTGTTCCTGCCACACCCACTTTCACACCTGCACCTCAGGACACGCCCGGGTCCAGGTGTGTGTGTCTGTGTGTGTCTGTGTGTGTCTGTGTGTGTCTGTGTGTGTCTGTGTGTGTCTGTGTGCGTGTTTAGAACCACTTTAATGTGTACAGTCTGAAAGCAGGATGTGAACAAACAGACAGGATGTGGGTGTGTGACATCATGTAGCGATGATGTCATCAGTAAACTTATCGAAAACTTGCTGTTCAGTCTTTCAGCTCAGGTGAAGACCCCAGGTGAGCCTCAGACCCCGCCGGACGCCACGCCCATCCTCAGTCCTGCTCCGGTCATCACTGCTGCAGTTCAGTCTGGCTCTGACTCCGCCCACAGACCCACACGTTCCGCCCCCCCCAGCACATCTGTACAGGTATGACTCTTAATGAGAAAAGTTTAAGCTGTAATATTTCTCTCAACCTGTTAAACAGTAGCTGAAATGCTGGTCAGTGATTGGTTGATCAGAAGTAATGGGACGGGGCTTATTTTCATGCCTTAACTTTATATTATTGCCGTTAACTGCAGGAGCCTCGGAAACTGAGCTACGCCGAGGTGTGTCAGAAACCTCGTAAAGACCCTCCTCCGATCGTGCCTGCGGCCTGTCCGAGCCCCGGCCCCGACCCTGACCCCACCCAGTCTCCGCCCACCGCCAGCCAGCCGCTCCGCGAGCTCAGAGCGAACAAGGCGGATTCTGAGGCGAGCCGTCCTGCCGAGAAGGCAAGCGAGGGCAGGTCGCCGCGTGATCAGTACCGCCGTGGCGGTGCCACCAAGGGGGTGGGGTTTAAGCTCAGAGAACAGCAGAGACGGCTCCCTCAGGGACGACGCTCCTCCCCTCATACGGTCTACAACAGACGCAGCGGGAAAGAACAGAACATCCCGCCGAGGTCGCCCAAGTGACGCCGAGACGCCTGATGTAAAGAGTCTGAGTCTGTAAATCATATCGAATATAAAAATATAAATAATATATAAAACTGCACTACGCCTGGACGCGCTACTGTGCTGATGTACAGGCGGAACCAACCGTATACACACACGCAATGGAAGATAACAATGACACGTGACCCTCAGGAGCCTTAAAGCTGTGTGTGTGTAAAGGCGTGGTCACATGGACGGAGTTCGGCTCCAGACGTGTCTCGGTTCTCTTCAGAATAAGACACTAAGCTTTAAACTGATTCTCTTTCATGTACTTATAGTTAAAACAAAAAACTCGGGATGCCAACATTAATGCTGTGCACTTGTGGTTTGTTGCTATGGCAACATGGGAACGGTCTGAAAGCCCGAGCGTACAAGACGCTCAGTGAAGCGGCGAGGACGTGACGAGACACGACAGCGCTTAACTTTGACCTCATAGCTTTAACCGAGTGACCTGTGAACTCACAAGCCAATAGGAAACAAGGAGGCGGGGCTATAGTATGCTTTATTTTTTAGTGTGATTAACATGAGTTCAGGTTCCTGTTTCTTTTTTTTTTTTTTTTTTTTTGCTATGTTTTGAGGGAACACGTGACTACTGTTTCCTGTGTCAAGCGTAAACATGTTTTTCATGCACGTTTATTCAGAAGTCACGTGACCTGGTTTTAAAATGTTCCTGCTGCACTTTTAGGGAACGCTCAGGAGTAGAGAGAGGAGGAGTGCAGTGTACCACGTTACAGGCGTGAATACGCAGCCCCAGCCTCTCGTCACGTTAAAATGAGCGACCAGCGTCAGGGCCACGTGTCATAAATATATCATCAGATGTACAGTCGTGTGTAAAACCACTCCGATTTAAGGTTTAGGTTAACATTGCTCCATGCTTGGGTGGGCGTGGCCCCACCAGTCAGGAACACCAGTAGCTTATATGTAGCTTCTGAAGCTAACTAGTTAAAATGCACATTAATTCGATTGTCAATTTTTTTTATATATATAATTTTTTTTTCCTTATGCACAAAAGTTATGGTGCGCATAATTAATTAAATAATTTAGATCGTAGCTGTGTGTAGCTTCTGAAGCTAAATGTTTAAATGGAGGTGAAATCTGTCCTCTCCTTTAATGTCCAAACAATGATGCGCTTAATTAATTGATGTCACTGTTACCGGCCGTCTGCCCCTCGTCTTCCTGCTTCCGTATTTTCATCCCTCCTCTGCTGTAAAATAATGTGTCCTGGAAGGTTTAGTGTGTGTATGTGTGTGTGTTTAATGTATACAGTGTGTGTATAATACGTATAATGATGTAATTGATTTATTTGTGTGAATTTTTGAATCATTTGAGTGATTCGGACTCTGAATCCATTCTTCTTTTTATTTAAATGTTAATGTTTTATCACATGAATCCGTGAATTTCCTGGATCATGATTTAGAGTCTGTGTTGTGTGTGTGTGTGTGTGTATGTATGAGAGAGCGCGTGCCCACCCACACACACGTGGATTTGGTGTGTCGAGTGTCCTGATTTTTCTCATCATAACCAGATCCAGACCAAAGTCCGATCAGCAGAGAGACAACCTCAGGAAACCCTGTCACTGCAGAGACGGTTCCTTTACCCCCATAACCCTCTGACCTCTGACCCTCATTAAGCACTTGATATCGAACTGTTGTGTGTATGGTGTTTAAATGACGCTGAACCTTTTTGTGTCCCAGCGCTTCTGTTTATCTGCATAGTGTTCGTATTTATTTGTGTGTGTGTTTACTCCTGTCTCACACTGCGCTCATGTTTATTCTTCCTCTCAGTGACTGATGTCGACATTGTGCCACCTATAAAGGAGAAATTTGTTTTTTTTCCTTAATGATTAATGTTCTCTGGACTGATGATGAACGGACTGTGGTGTAAATCAGATCACATTACTTTTTTCTGGATGTTTCTCCTTGTTTGTTTATTTAGAAATTTCTAGTAGCAGGATTGCTAGAATATTTTTCTTCCTTCTTGTCTTTCGAGTACTTTTCGAGTCGTCCTTGCGCTCTGAGGTTTCACAGGGAGCCTATGAGCGAGCGTCTGAAGAGTGAAGCGCGATTATTAACTCATCAGAAAGATTTACCGGCCTGTTTAACATGATCAAGTGTTTAAAAAAAATAAATAAAAGGAAGTAAATGATGGAATGAGCTGCGTTTGTTTTTTCTTGTGCATTGTACCAATCATTTAAATGTATTAATTTAACTATTTAATTAATTTAACAGTTCTTCTGATCTGATCTCAGCCGGAGGTCTCTCTTCACAATCGGAGGATTTTTCAGTAACAGGAAGCTGATTAAACTGAGATTTTGACTAGAAGAGTTTCTATAGATAATTATATTGTGTGTACTCACTCTGTTTGGTGTATTTTAGTTTATTGCTTAATCAGATTTGATCATTTATTTTAAACTCCAGTACACACACCAAAGAATTTCAGTTTATATGTTTTTCCCTTTTTTATTTTATTTTTAATAACATGTCTTTTTAATGATAATTCTTTTACATGTTATAGCAAATTGATTTTGTTCAAAATATACTCTCCTAATTCTTTCATCATTTGCTATTGATTTTAATGATTTTTTTTTAAGGCTGCACTTTTAGTTTTTATTTTATGTAGTGCTTTTATAGTACTACATTTTT
>JAOTRS010000048.1:2820271-2830520 GCA_028565755.1 Dinotopterus cunningtoni | reverse complement strand
ATTAGACTATGTTTTATTATATATGGATTAGGGCTACTTTCTGTTTGTTTTGTGCACATTAAATATGTAAATATGCTATGAGTAGCAACTGGCTTTCTGTTTGGACTGGTAGATTTCGGCACACTGATAAATTAAAAAGTAGATCTTTGTTCAAAAAAGGTGGGGCACCCCTGGACTAGACCTTTCTTGGATGCTGCTTTTGTACCAAATCATAATTACAATCAACTGTTGACATCACCTGTTTGAAATTACATCATTATTTAACCAATTTACCTGATTACTAGCCCTAAAATTGCTCCTATTTCAACATTTTTTAGAATGTGTTGCAGATCTAAATGACAGGAAAGGATGTAAATTTACAAATGAAATGAAGTTGACCAGACAAAACATGAAATATTTTGTGTTCATATTGTCCGCAATGAAATGCAAGCCAAAGTAAATTTAGAAATCTCTAATTTCTTTTTTTAATTTGTGTTTTTCATACTGTACCAACTGATTTGGGGTTGTACTCTTCTTAAAAATTAAATAACCAGTGCAATAGCAATTCTTTCAAATAAAGGTTCTGTAAAGGTTTGATCAAATTCCTATGTAATTTGGAGGAGCTGCAGATAGATGAAAAGTGTGAGGATGACAGACTATGTGATCCATGTATGCATGCTAGGCAGGCGACAAAAAAAACTTTACTTGCTGTCAGACATACCTGTTCATCATTGGTCATGGAACTCCAGGGCAATTCATCCAGGTTTCTATGAGGTTTGGTCTTTTGTTTTGATACAAGGCAAGGCGAACTTGGTATGCTGGGTATGATGTCAGAGAGTACGTCACTACCACTGGCAATATCACTTCCTGGCAACTGAAAACAAAAAATGCATGTCTGTTGAATGCAGTGGCAAGAAAAACTACAATGCCCAACCAAAGCTAATTTTTAAGCTAATAAAAAATGAGATCTTTTATTTTTGAAAACAGCCATCAAACATACAAAGTTAGATGGTGAAAAAAAAAGTTAGTTGAAACACAAGGCTTCACCAATTGAAGTCAGGTGTTTTATGAAACCTGGGGTTTAATTAATAAAATGAGAATGAGGTGTGGTTAAGAGCTAACTCAACTTAAAAAAAAAAAAGAAACACTCTGTGTAAGTGTTCTATTTACATGCCACACCAGGAGATGCCTCCTTCAAGAAGACTGGAAATTAAGAGGTGTTGTTTTGCATGTACCTAAAAAAAGGTTAAAGAGAAATCTAAAAAAAAAAAAAAAAGGTTAGATAGTCCTGAGTCCACTATTAGACAAATTGCCTATAAATGCAAGCAATTTGGTACTGTGGCTACTCTATGGACATGGGTTCCTAGCCAAGAACACTCCAAAGGCATAACACAGAATGCTGAATAAAGTAAAACAGAATCCTAGAGCAGTGCCTAAAGTCTTAAAAGATTAACAGGAGCTGGATAACATTGCTGCGCACGAGTCAAACATACGTAAACCATTGAACAGGCATGGTGTCCATGACAGGACACCAGGGAGGAAGGATTGTCTCCACACACACACACACACACAAAAAGGTCAAAGTTTGCCAAAGACCACCTTGACACTCCACTACACTACTGGAAAAATGTATTGTGGACAGATGAACCAAAGATATCATTTCTGTGTGAAGAAAACAGCACTATGTATGGCATAAAATAGAACTGCATAAAATGGAACTCAAATTGTGGCTGCCTTGCTGCCTCAGGACCTGAACTGCTTGCCATTGTGGAGAAGAACAATAATTCCCAAGTGTATCAATGCATCCTATATGATAATGTCAGCGTGGTTGTAAGCCTAATATACTTAAGATGTCTTACTTTTAGAGCCTTGAGATTTTTATTAAGATCCTACGCCTCCAAGAAGTGAGCTCTACTTGTGTCTGACATGCAAGGTGTAAGCACATTTTAGATTTGTCCCTTTGGTAAGCCTTACCTGCCACTCAAACTCACTGTCAGACCAGTCCCAGTATGTACTGATGGAAGAGGATACATCACTGCAGACACTTCCTTCTGGAAAGAATTCAAAAGACGTGAGCTCCTGATCATCCAGCAGAGAGAAGCAGTCATCTTGGTCCCCCACAGACACAGAAGAAAAGAGTTCCTCACTGCACTCTGAACTTGCCACACTGGTACCACATGAGGTCAGGTTCCATCTAAACCAAAAAAGAAATTAATTTAAAATAATTCACTTCTCATATCAATATCTGGCACATATTGCTACTCAATAACACATACAAATAATATATAAACACAGATGTAAACAGACTTTTGATTGACATTGTACTGTATTGCAATGACCAACTGGCGTTGTACAGTTACACAATCACACAATGTTTAAACAATTAAAAAAAGCTCTTCAGTACCTTTCAAAAAACACTGGCCTTAAACTGCTTCAATCTACAATGACTGAGACCACAGCCATCAGGTATTTTAGCAGATTTTATTTGCAGTCAAAATTATACCTCAGACATGCTGTACAGAGCCTATTATATTTCAATTGATCATTTTCAACAAGTATGGGACTTTTTTTGGGGGGTAGAAGGTATACAGGGCTGTAGACAAACCTTTAGAAGACTTTGGCTCCTGCACCCAAAATATTTAGGAGCCAAATCAGATTTTTAATTCCCTTTTCGTGACATAAAGTGAACTCATGTAGCCACACTGATTTACACATACAGTAGTTAGCTGTGCGTTTCTAGCATTATTTGATGAGTCTCAGGCCTTCCGCATGGCAGGCGAGAAACCTACCACTGAGCCACCAATGCCGTGAACAATAAAACTCAAAAGCCGTAGGAATTAAGGAAATTAAGTGGAAATAAACCTGAAACATAACTAGTAAGCTTTTAGACATTTAATCCAAATTCAGCACTTCTATCAACTAAATTTGCTGAGATAAAAAAAAATTTAACTTTAGTCAATAGGTGGAAGAAATCTGAATACAAATCATTATATTATTTCTAACAAACCAATGACTTTTTTAGAGAAGTATCAGTTATATGCAGTATGTAAGACATGTTTCATTGAGCTGGTACCATGAGCAAGAAATTTTAAATAAATTGTCGTCAAACACCATTTTTCCTTTATGGAAACTGCAGTGTTTGACGACAATTTATTTAAAATGTCAAGGTTTCCGCCTTGCCATGCCTGGTTTGTACGTGCGCATCCCAGCGGGGTAAAATGTAAATTGATGGTCGGCGCAGTCTATTTCTATCAGAGTCGCGCAGCGCTGCCCAGTGGGTCGCACAGGTTTGTGATTCAAGCAGCGCTGCTCAAGTTGGTCCGCGCTATGCGATTCACCGGGCTGGGCAAATAAACCAGATCATCTCTGCGCTATCCAGATTGTCTGGTATGTGTGGTATGCAAGTGCACTGTTTTAGCAAGCGGTGAAAACACGTCAAACCTTTTCTATCATCTAAAAATCCAAGGATCCAAATGAATATGGCCAAAGTTAAAAAATGCGGCAAACCTCAGCAATTCACAGTTTAAATAAAATTACATTATGTAAAACAGTTTCTTTGTGTTTAAATTTTTATTTATGCATTTTTAGATACAAATTGCTATATTGTGATATATATCGTTATCGAGGTAGAAAATTGCTTCTACCGTGATAGAAGATTTTGGTTATATCGCCCACCCCTAATTCTTCATCTTAGCATTAGAATATTACTTAAGACCAATAAAAAGATTTTTAACACAGAAATGTTGGACTACTGAAAAGTATGAACATGTACAGCTCTCAATACTTGGTCGGGGCTCCCTTTGGTGTCCCACATCTTCATAATACCCCACAGATTCTTTACGGAGTTTAGGTCGGGAGAGTTTGCTGGCCAATCAAGCACAGGGAAACCATGAAAACCTTAAAGCAGGTATTAGGACTTTTGGCATCCTTATAAAGCTGGTCAGCAGAGGGAAGCATGAAGTGCTCTAAAACTTCCTGGTAGATGGCTACGCTGACCTTGGACCTGATAAACACAGTGGACCAACACCAGGAGATGATGGGGCTCCCCAAACCACCACTGTGCAAACTTTACACTGGACATCAAGCAACAAGGATTCTGTGCCTCTCATCTGGTTCTCCAGACTCTGGGGCATTGATTTCCAAATAAAATGCAAAATTTACTTTCACCTGAAAAGAGGACTTTGGCCCACTGAGCAACAGTCCAGTCGTTTTTGTCCTAAGACGCCTCTGACGTCGTCTCTGGTTCAAGAGTGGCATGACACAAGGAACGCGACAATTGTAGCCCATGTCCTGGATACATCTGTGCGTGGTGGCTCTTGAAACACTGCCTCCAGCTGCAGCCCACTCCTTTCGAATCTCCCCCAAATTCTTGAATGGGCTTCATTTCACAAACCTCTCAAGGCTGCAGTTATCCCATTTGCTTGTGCACCATTTTCTACCACAATTTTTTCCTTCCATTCTACATAAATGTTCTTGGACACAGCACTCTGATCAGCCAGCCTATTAAACCAGACTGAGAGAATATTTAAAGGCTTAGGAAACCTTTGCAGGTGTTTTGAGTTAATTAGAGGATTTGAGTGTGACACCATGAGTCGCCATCGAATTTAAACACTTGAAATATATCAATCTGTGTGTAATGAATCTATATAATGAGTTTTACTTTTTGAATTGAATTACTGAAATAAATCAACTTTTTGAGATGCACCTGTATATGTACATTATGTACACTGGAGGTCAGGACTCTGCAGGCCAGTCAAGTTTTCCACAGCAAACTCACTCATCCTTGTCTTTGTGGTCCTTGCTTTGTGCACTAGTGTGCGCTCATGAACTTAAGGACTAGATTACTGGTACCTTAATTATTCTCATAAACCATCAGGCTCTGTATAGAACTGTCACGGGGTCCAGAGTCAGACCATGGTTGGCCCTTTAGTGATGCCTAGTTTGGAGCGTACTACCTGTAGGATTATAAAGAATCCTACCCTTGAGAACTCACTCATTTTCTATAGCGCTTTATCCTGTATTCAGAGTCGCAGGGACCTGAAGCCTATCCGAGGAGGCTTAGGGCACAAGGCAGGGTACACCCTGGAGACAAGATTACTAAAAGAAGGATTATACTGCCTCAATTGGCTCCAGAGGCTCAAAACTCAATCTGACAATGAGCATATCTGGTTAAGTAGCCGTGAGTACGCAGGCAAGTTCAGGTTCTAATGTGGGCAGGCAGGGCTCATAACATGCCGGTTCTTTCAAGGCCAATTTGTACTGGTGGTGTTTTGAGACTGCTATAAGCTTGCATAATAAGGGGGTTTTGAGGCTGTTAACGAACACAATTGTTGTTAATGTACTGCTAATAAAAAATTTCAGTCAGTGTGGCTATACAAGAATCATCACACAATCATGATTCATAACCCAATCTCTAATAAAAAGTCAACAGATTCAGCATCCATAATGCATCCTAATGCTGCAATGCATTAGATATCCTGCAATGTCATCACTGCTTTCAAACACATCACTGCTTTCAGAGCTGTGCTCAAAGACAGTCCTATTAGCAAGGTCAAATAGACATCTGCAGAGTAAAAGTACTGATTATTTCAAAATGCTGTTATAGTAACTTTTTTTTAATCACCTACAGTGATACCTGAAGATAAAAAAACCCACTGTTCATTATGTGTAAACATGATAAAAAGTTCCTTTACATGTAGCTGCCATCTGCAGCAGTGTTCGTTACAGTACCTGTGATTAAATTATTCTTATCAAGGCTTACATTTACATTTCACCTTTTTAGCTCACTGAATCTCAGTAACCGAGAAATAGGTTGGCATTGTAAAATAGGCCTAGTGAAAGCTGTGCAGACCTCAGATGCACAATTCAAACAATACTGCTTTGCTGTAACCGACATAACCAAATTGGAGAGTGACTATTTAGGGCCTATCGTTTTTACTATAGAATTAATAACAGTTAAAACTGAAAAGTAAACTTGTACAAAATAAATAACTTTTTCCATCAATGACAAATGATGTTTGTCCAAAATAAATAAAGAAAAATACAAAAATGAATGAATAAATAAATAAATGAATAAACATTTTTGGAAAAAAGCTTAATGTCAAGTCCTGCATCCAGAGTTAAGCAAGCCCTGTACAGTACACTAATTATCAACATATACATATATATATATATATATATAAAAAAAGTGAACTATTGATATGACATCACTGCAAAGGGTGGCTTTGCCTCCTAGGAGGAGCCTCATCACAGCCAAAAAAAGTTATGGACAATGGCCATTTCCTGCCAACTGAATCACATGTACTTTCTTAGCAACTTTTAAAAAAATAATAAATTATCATCATTTGAAAAAAGCCATTTCACACCAAATTTAAAAAGTGGATTCCTTATACAAAATAGTATCCTTAACAAGTGCAAATTATTATTACATGTGGAAAATGCCAAATTCATTTTTTCACAGACTAGAAATGCATACTGTATTCCCCAATTTATGATTCAGACATAAAAATAATCTTTCCACCAATTTTTCCTCATTTAAATATACTGAAAATTAACCATGAATCACAAAGCCAGTACACTGGTCCCGTACATTATGTCTGAGCATGTCTCAACCCTTTCCGGAACTTTTTTTTGTACAAGTACAAAATATCTGTTAATGCATGCCACATCAACATCACAACTAACCAAGGTGCCTAATTAATGTTATACCTGTTGCTGTGGAAGCGGTGTAGTGGGTTTGTCCGATGACAAGAGGACAACCGACAGCCGAAGTCACTAACATCTAGTGTGCCATCTTCACTGAGGTTTCCCTGCTGCAAGAGCACTGGAAAAGGCTCCTCGGGAGCAAGGAAGTCCTTGTGAATGTTATCAGACATTTGAAACCTGAATACATAAACAGAAAATGTGTAAGGCTGTTTCTCTCTCAATACTTGTGCAGTGCAAAAATACATACAAATGTGAATAAGACACACAAAAAATTGGCAGATAAGCAAAGAAATAGCACAGATTCATAGAATTGTGTGTTTTTATTGTTGCTTTAGGTTGTTTCTGCAACCAAAAAATAATAATATGCGAATTTTATAAGTTATGTATGTTCCAGTAGCAGCACAATTTACATGTTTTAAAATTAATTATAACTTTGGTTCTACATGACATATCAGAAAACGTAAATGACCAGTCTAATGTCTGACACCTCCTCCATTGAGACACACTGGCAGGACTTCTGTACAAATGTTTTTTTAATTTTTTTAAATTGGTCATTGACCAATGTTGTACTGTTGGCATAGATCCATGTCAATTAAGTTTTAAGGGTTAATCTTGGAGGGTTTTTTAAAGAAGATTCCATATTTACCTGCCCACCCAAGTATACTCTCTCAGTGTGGGAAACTCTGTAGTTAGCTGTGAAACACAACACATGGTGGAGAAGGAATTTGGTATGATTTAGTAGCAATTACTATAGAGACCAAATGTTCTTTAATATATCATAAAAGTGCCTAAAAGTGCCTTCATGACTGGTTTTGTCTGTGGGTTTTTGTACTGGCATCCAATAAGAAATGTCCCTTTGCCATTCAGAAGTGGGCAGGACAGATGTTGTGTCAGGGATAATGAATTTATGTACAGAAACCTTGGGCCATGTGTCAATATAAAGTGCAAGGATTTATACTAACTGTAGTTATAACTGTAGTTATTTATACTAACTGTAGTTATTAGCCATTTTAATCCTTGTCACCCAGTATAAAAACACAAACCACAGAAACTCAATGCTGTAGATTTTATGTTAATGATCATCGAGTGACTGCTAGAATTGCTGATTTAAAAAACTATAGTTAAATTATAGCTCTAAATTGCACAATCTACTTGATACTGCTTAATAAAACGGCAATGCAGTTAGTGAGACCTGACTTGGTTTATGATAGCCTGTAAGAAAAAACCCATCCTGTTGTTGGCTGACAGCAGGGGAACCTGATGTGGTATCCTGCCATGGCAGCCCAACCACTGTTTACTGATGTACTGTATCTGTTTAATAAGCTGGACTGACACCGACGATCACGCCACGGTGAAAGTTATTGAGATCAGATTTCCCTCCCACTCCCATGTCTTGATGTGAACATTAACTAAAGCTTGTTCGTATCATACCGATTTACATGACCGACAGGAATTATTTCACAAACGAGCGCGTGTACAGAAATTCCTAATAAAATGGCCAGTATGTGTATCTTCCGAGGCAACCTTATTTTCCTGCTTCTTAAGTTGTTTTATAAAAACACCGTTTAAGACACATAAATAGTACATTAAAAATAGTAGTTTGTTATTTCAAATGTTTTATATGTGTATGATTTGAACTAACTTTCTGCTTACAGTAATATACCTTGTATAATATTATTATTATATGACGTCCCAATATACTTGAAATCCGCCTACATAATTCGATCTGTACCATCGGTCGGTGCTGGGCATCAACATGCCAGGCCTTCGAGCTAGCGCTAAACCTTACTTAGCTTTAGCTAAAGTGCTACAATCCGCAACTAACGGCCAGCTGTGATTCACCACTACCAAATGGCCTAGTATAATTTCTGTTTAATAACATTGTCGCCTCAAGTCGATATTAACTGTCATAATAAATAATAAAGACATGTTACAGCTAATTCCGACATACCTGTGTATATCTTCAACGTATCTGCACCATTTCCGCAACAAAACCGACTCTTTAAAGCTTAACCATGAACTCCGTCACATGACCACACCCCGCAAAAGCAGTCACTCCAAAGCGTCACCGTCTTCTTCTTCTTCTTGGCATCTAATATGTTTCATTACCGCCACCTTCTGGTCTTGATCTCCCTCGTCTTTATTTTAGTACACATCCTCTTTTCCCGTTGCCCTTAAAAAGACCATAAACCCATCTAATACTCCTGTCCTCATTCTCCACTCTCTAAAATGCTTTTTACACTGTACTCAACCTTTCCAAATTCCTTTAGTTGTACCATACTCTTTCTTGCTTCTATTTCCTGCACTTAATTAGTACTAGAGTTTGAACCCCTCGTTGAGGATAAAGGGTTAGGGTTAGGATGTTGCAGAAAGAGAAAGGTTAAAGATAAAAAATTGCTTTAATGTAATCAGCAATATTTCAGGTTGAAGCCCATGTAAATGTCTGCCCGTCTTTCAGTACAGCAGAACTTTCGGCCTAACTTGTTAATACAAAGAACTAAAATTTTGTAAGGTTTGAGTATCTTAAGCCTTGTTTATGCCAAGTTGTACTCCTTTCATCGTCAGCTGAATACACTCCCTTTTAGGCAATCAGAGAGTGAATCACAAATGAGAAATCAGAAAAGTAGATTGGATAAAGATTAAGTTTAAATCTTTCTTTTATTCATATAGAAGATTCTATTGTCTCTTTTTCATGACACTGCTCACACTGGCTGGTTAGGTGTTTTCCTATAACTAAAAGGCACTGTGTCCCATACACATCCTGCTTATTATTACCTGCTCTTAACATTTGTTCCTCTACTCTGCTTTGTATGGCATTCAGGTGTCTCCCTTTTAGTATATTGTCCCATTACTGTTGCCATTGTTGCTTTTTTCCTTTTGATTTTGATAGTTTAATGTTAATATCCATCACTCCTCTAATTTTTCTGCCCTGCATACCCATGTATGGCAGCTGGCATCCACATACAGTAACATTCAAAGGTTAATACTCCCTCTTTTAATTCTATGTTGTTCTGTAAATGTAAAATACATAATAAAAATACGCTGTTCATAGCTGAATCGTGACAAAAAGGTTTTTAACTGCACAGTTGCAGGAAAAATGACATTTTTATTGGTATTTTAGGAAATTTTATTGGAAATTTTGAGAGACAAATTACAGTTAGGCATAACACTAACATAAATACACATCACTACTGCCTCAAACTATACATTTTGGTTGAATAACCATTGGAAGACATACAATTTAAAATGTCTAAAGGCACCAAATTCTTTCAGTCAAAACATTGTCTGTAATCAAAAATAAGACATATCTGGCAGTCAACTAGATCCAGCATTTCTATGGTCCCAACATACAAAAGCAGTTTTTTAACTCAACTTAATGGGGTCAAATACAAAAAAATCCAATGTATTAAGAGAACAAGCATTTTATTTATTTATTATTATTACTTTTAAATAAAAGACAAGGAACAATAAGCTGTCAATCTGTCTTACCACTATTATTTTCTGTTCAAATTTAAAGATGCCCGCGTGTGTGTGCAAATAGACAAATTTTACAAAGAATACAAAA
>JAOTRS010000048.1:2697140-2718248 GCA_028565755.1 Dinotopterus cunningtoni | reverse complement strand
CACTTTGTGCGTCCACATATGGGAAACGCAATTGCAAATGTAATTTGCAATTCCTTTTGAATATTGTCCGGGATATCGCTCCATATACACCTACATACAGTCGCACACTAGGCTTCCATTTTACATTATTTGGGACTCAACCCCAGACTAGGTTTTTAAATGTAATTTAAATTATTTATTTTTACCCAGAACAGTTAATTAGCTATGGCTATTAAAGCAGAATAAGTGAAAATATAAAGAGAAATTTGCGAGATTTAGAAGACTGCCCACAACCTCCATGGTTTATTCTCCTATCTTTTGGCTAAATATTTACAATAATTTAAACCTATATTCCAGCCCTGCATGTAATGGAGAGATGCCTCATTTTACCTCAAATTCTATCCTGATTGAAAACCTTCTAAACAGAGTGTATGTGCCGAGTAACTGAAAGTCTGAATCTGACTATCAGTGTTGGCAAATAATTTTGTATTATTTATTATTAAATCCTCACTAAGCGAGCAAAGCTAAATTCTGAATGATTGTAGATGTTGATTGATGACTAGCCACTATGGTCTGAGACTAGATGTCCTTCCTGTCAAATTAAACTTGTCCCTTTATGATACATTATCATAATTTTTGCTGTGAACAATCTGGCACTAAGTTATGGGTGTGGACATAGCTCCCACTCATGTCCCGCAAACATTTTTGACATTTTATAATTTTTGATGTCATATACTGTGAGCAGTGTCTATTCAATGTAAGTAGAAACCTAGTGTAGCAAGTGAATCCAGTGGAAACTAGGCCATAACTGAGAGATACAGTAACTGCATGGTTCTTTCTTAAAATGGTCAAAAACTTAATGTCCAAATTTTAGTGAAGCAATTATTTTTGGTGTCTTCTGGATTTAAGCTTTGCCTGCTTATCAGCTTTATTCAGCTTGCAATTGCAAGCAATTTCTGCTGTCACATTCAGCGACTGAATCACGGATAAGTAATTTACGGTTCACCTTGCCAGAGAATTATCATTGGCCTACAAAAGTTTGTGAACTATTAATTTGTGCAAATCTACATAACAGTTTTGTTTCCATGCAAGTTAGACTTAAGAACTGATCAAGTATGTTAGCACTGTCGCCTTGCACCTCCAGGGTCTGGGGGTGAAAACTTTGAGCTTACAGTGGAATTACATTTCAGAATATGTTTAGTTGTTAATTTTCTTAATCATTAAAATGCAAAAGTTGATCAAATGAGTCTTTTGTTGAATATTTAAATGGCATTAAGGGCCAGCAGTATGTGTTGGAAGACTGCTTCATTGTTGAAAGACTGTAGGTTACTCATAAGATGTTTTGTGTCTTTTCTTAGGTAAGTATCATGTCATCTCCCTGGCTCCTTAGCAACTCCCGTAAAAGAACAGTGAGTACATTCATTACCGCCTATGATGCCTTGTCCTCATGTCCAGGATGTGAATAAGCATCTTTCTAAAATCCCTTTTTCTGTGCAGCTCCAGGATCGGACCCAGTTTAGTGACGGAGATCTTTACGCGCTAAAGAGGTACTGGGACAATGGCATGACCAGTCTGGGCTCTGTGTGCAAAGAGAAGATTGCGGCAGCTGCCACCGAGCTCAGTGTTGACAGTGAAATTATTAAGGTCTGTAGGTTACCTCTAACCTTTTTTTTTTTTCCTTAGTTCCATTAACAATGGTTTAATGACGGAAAGGCTTTTATGAATATATTGCTCTCACCATCACTGAATCAGCAACAGTTAGATTAGGTTCCTGATGTGACACACTGGCTGATATATTTTATAACACATGCAAGAGACATGTGTGATCCGGGCATTTTTCTGGTTGATTTTGAAAGGCATTCTTGGGGCAACAAGGACGGGTGTATGTGTGTGTCAAAAGGCCTAGTAGAGCGGAGGTCTAGTAGAGCTATGGGCTTACGTTTATTAACACAATGTTTTTCAGAGCCATTTCAAAAACCTACACAAACCAATGGAAAAGGGGTCTTTCAGCACTTGTGGCTTTGGCTCCATTCAAGTTCTCTCTACTGGGCGTGCACGCATGCATGTGTTGCGTGCTCTGCCAGTTCACTCATTTGTTCTCTCTCTGATTCTGGTCATCCCTGAAAGTACAAAGACACACTAATAAGTGAACTGGCAGAAACAAGAAGCAGGTGAAGCCTCATCAAGTGTTTCAACCTGCTGGTTGAAACCAACTTCTCTCTGCCTGCAGCTGATGCTCGAGCATGCTCTCTCTGCCACACAATTATTCTATTAAATACCTGTTGGACTAATGAAATACTACTTAAAATACGCAACTTGGTTTAGTCGAAGCCAACATTTTAAAGGCTCATGAATTTTTATACCCTTGTCTACAACACTCGGTCAATAGTTTGCAGACAGTTATTAAATGTTGTGAGTGACACAAACAAACAAAATGGGTGTATCTATACGTTAATGTAAAAAAGAGAGAATGTTTACTATATGCATCAAATCAAATTTATTTTTGTCCTCAGCACCTTAGTGATAGCAAAAAAGGAAACTCAGCTCCCTACCAGAGCATGGAAAAAAAACAAAATTTTATAATATTTACGTAAACAGTTAATTCATTCAGTTGTTGATTTGCTCATCACCAGTAAGTTATTCGTCCTGGTTTAGCATTGTGCTGAAATCAAAAGCTTATCACTGCACCACTGGTCACAAGGCATGAATGAAGTTGGAATGAAACACCAGTCCTAAACAACACTATACTCACATGTTAATACAATCATTCTCACCTAGGGGTTGTTTATCTTAGCCGGTGCTTAAAACTTATAGTCAGGACCAGCACCCAAGCTCAGGACCAGCATAAAAGATGTCTCAGTTAAAGAACACAGCTGTGTGTGTGTGTAAACATTTATATTTATTTTGAACTTTATCTTATTAAACATTTCTTGTAATTGTTATGGCAGACCTGGATTGGTAATCGTAGGAGGAAATATCGACTAATGGGCATTGATATTCCACCTCCCAAAGGTGGGCCAGCAACCTTTTCTAAACTATCCAGTGCAGAGCCCCAATCACCTTTGACCCCTGAGGGAGACAAGTCTGTTGAGCCCTTACAGGAAAGTGAGCAGAATGATGCGGTGTCTCTTTGTTTATCTGAAGGTAAGAAAAATCTTCTATTTAAGAGTTCATAAAACTGTCCATTATGATGATTAGAAAGAATTAATGTCTGTGTTTTCATGTCATTAAAGATGGACCAAGGGACTCTTATCTGCAGGAGAATGATGATGAGAATGATGGACTGAATATTTCTGCCATTGCCGACAATGTGGTAGGCTGCAGGACATTTCACAACTTACCCTTGGAATTATAAGGTTCTTTCTGACTTTTTTGTTTATTAATATGTTCTTACTCAGTAAAATAAAAAAGCACAGCACAGTTTTGCTCTAAAACTGCTCAATATCTCAAAACCACTGAGAATGTAGATTTAGCACCCTTATAATTCCAAGGAGACAATACGTGTATGCAAACCCTTTAAATTGTGTATGTGTTTAAATTCTTTCCAGTGCAGCCTTGCTTACACACTGTGCAGTCAAAAGAACAATTAAAAGTTTGAACATTGCTGTTTTGTGTTTTTTTCATTATATTAGAGATTTGATGTAGAAATGTCTGCTGAGATTAGTTAATAAGCCTATATACAATAAGAAAATATATTAAATATATCCATGTATTTACAGTAGCTGCATGAGTTCACATTGTAATTCAATTTCTTTACAGAAGATTGAAATAATTGATGAAGGTGAAAATGATGAAGACGACTGTGAAGTGATGGCCAGTGATATGGAACACATGCATAATATATTAGAGTACAAAGTGAGTAGTTGCTTATGATATCGTGCATAATTTAATTTTAATGAATTTTCTTCTTGCCCCTGTCCACCCTTGATTATTGATTGCTGTACGATTTTTTGCAGAGAACTTCAAAAACATGCAATGAATAATAAGTATTGTCTATTCTTAAAAGCCTACATGAACAGAAGGGAGAAGCAAATCAAAATAAAAGCATTATTATACAAAAAACTTGGCAATTAAGGCACAATTGAAATGAATCAGCACTGATCTCACTCACTCACTCATCGTCTATACCGCTTTATCCTGTATTCAGGGTCGCAGAGAACTGGAGCCTATCCCATGAGGCTTAGGCACGAGGCGAGGTACACCCTGGACAGGGTGCCAATCCATCGCAGAGTGCACACATATACACATACTCACCCACTCATTCACACACTCCAGGCAATTTGGGAACGCCAATTAGCCTAACCTACATGTCTTTGGACTGTGGGAAGAAAACCGGGGGACCTGGAGGAAACCCACCAAACACGGGGAGAACATGCAAACTCTATGCACACAGAGACGGGAATCGGGCCTGGCCGGGAATTAAACCTGGACCCTGGAGGTGCAAGGCGACAGTGCTAACCACTATACCACCGTGCTGCACTCAGCATTGATCTTTAAGTGCATTTCCTCTTGGCACACATAACACATGTTTAGTCATGCTTAAAACTGTGCTGCCACTCCAACTATGAATACCCTCCCTTACAAATTTTTCACTTTAAGAATAAAAAATTAGCAAGAATGCATAGAAAGCATTTTCGGCATACGAACGAACCGAACGCCGGCTAAATTGCGCAGACATCTGGGAGCGTTAGTGGACAGCCAAGTGAAGTGAATTTTACGAATTGTATGAATTTTTTTTTGCTTTTGCAATAGCTTGACCCGCACTGCGTGCAGTGGCTTTGTAATATTGGTAATATTTTTGGAACAGATTACATTATCTGCATTTACATTTAACTTTGTACGGGAAAATTTATATCGCAATACAAATTTTTGCCTTAAGAAGTCACCTACAGAAGGAATTAAATGTTTGCCGAGGTTCCGGTTGTATTTTAATTCTCTCCCTCACTGGAAAAATATGTTTCCACATGGCCGACAAGATTAGGAATTTGCTCTTCTCTGCTTTCTGCTCGCAGACACCAAGAGCTTCACCAAGATGTGCATAGAAATAGTACTGGGATTAATACTTTGCAAGTGTCTTTTTCTTAATTTTGTATAATTTATTGACATATAGCTTACAATATTTTGCAACTTTAGAAAATCATAATTCATCTAATCATTATTTAAAGAAAACGCTATCTGTATTTTGAGCTTCAAGTGTATATATGCAAGTGGAATCATACAGTAATTATTTTAATGACAAACAATCCAAAACCATCCACGAATTAGATTTAAGTGCATGGGCTATTGTAATATTGTGCATTTATTTATTTATTTATTTAGGGTAATTTTATTTCTAGTTAAATCCTTGTTATCAGGTTAGAGCACTTCTTTACACCTCATGATTTAAAATAGATAATGCATCTATACCCATAAAGTAGGTTTAACCATATTCTGCCATGTATATATTTTAGCATGAGGAAGTCCAGTACCTTGAGAGTGAGCTAGAAAGACAAAAACAGAAGTACCGTGAGCTGAGTACCTTCACGAAAAGCCTATTGACTGCGCTGAAAAATAAGGACACAGAAAAGCAGCACGTATGTATAGTATAAACAAAATACCATTATGGGAAAAATCTACACTTAAATGGATAAAAATGGAAATGCATGCTTTTTGCTTATCATGCAATTTCTGTTGTAGGAGCTTTTAGCCAGCCTACCTCACCAAGTGGAAGAAGACATTGTGTCGAGTCCAGAACGGAATGTCGAGTCTAGCATGGAGATGAGCTCCAATCAGAAGGATTCCTCTGTATCAGAGGGGGAGGGGGATATTGAGCCCAATGGACAGTAGTCCATTCTCTTCTGTATACAAACTCACACTCACTACACCATGCCTGTGATAGATTCCCAAGAACTGTAACAGAACCAGTGCAGCCTTTTTGCTGCATCTCAGATGGATCAATCCAGTCCGACGTCAATAAACTTTTCTAACTTGAGTTTCTTCTCTGTCTTTGCTTGTAGGAGAACTATAGTGTGTTTTATCTCATGACCATTTTATTTCTTGAGTAAAGTTTTATTTAAGCTGCTGTGTATTTCTGTTGTCAATAATCATTTAGTATTGAAGCTATGAAATATAGATGTAATCTTTTACATAATATATAGAGTAGATTGTGTGTGACTTTGCAGTATTTATTTGACAAGCGTGGATGTACTCAGTTGTAACTAAATCGTGATATAAAAACATTTTTTTGATTATGCAAGGTTTGATACTCAACAGTGCTTTCTGACCCATTGTTGTTTTTTTTTAATTAGACACCAATTATTGATGCATTTTTCAGTGTTTGAAAGCTGGTTATATCGAGAATGTCTTACAGAAAAAAGGTCATAGTTGTAGTTCTTAGTTTTCCCAATGAAACCGCTTTGACCCATTGATCCATAGATACGACAAGACCTCAAATGGTGTGCTGTGGTATCTGGTACCAAGATTGGCAGCAGATGTGACAGGACCATTATCCTGTTAAAAGAGCCCACTGCCATTATGGAATACTGTTGACATCAAGGGGTGTCTCAAAATAATATCCAAATGAACATCATGACTATGAACAATGCCCAGAGTATCATATTGCTTCTCCTTACTTGTTTTGTTCCCAAAATATGCTCTGGTGCCATCTCTTCCACAGGTAAGCAACACACAAATATCCAGCACATGATGTAAAATAAAATGTTATTTATTAGATAATTTTCTTCTATTTCTCCATGGTCCAGTTAGGTAGGTGCTTTTGGCAGTGGACATGGGTCAGCATGGTCTGAGGCTATTTACACAGCTCCAAAGACAGCATGTTAAAATTCCTTTTCTGTGGAATAGGAGCAGATGGGCTAGCCTTCATTTCCCAAATCCATCATTGAGTCTTTGGTGCCCATGACTCCATCGCCGGTTCATCAGCTGTTTTTGTAGGCACAAACTACTGAATACCAGGAACATCCCACAAGACCTGTTTTTTGTCAGCTGGCCATTACAATTTAGCACTTGTGCTCAGATCTCACACATCAACTGACTGTTTACCCATCACCCAATATATTCCACCCATTGACAGGTGCCATTCTAAGGAGACATCAACAAATGTTATTTACTTCACCTGTCAGTGGATTTAATGTTTAGTCACTGATTGGTGTATCTTCACACTCATACAAATTCCAGTTGTACTATAAAATAAAGTTTAACTTTTGTTAACAGGTTACTGTGGGGGTAAATATACAGTAAGTATGAAAATAGAGAGTAGAGTTGGGGGAAGTTATGTTTTTTTTGAAGGGGGTGTAGTACAATGCAGAGGTTTAGGGTTTTTTTTGCAGGCAAGCAAAACAATTTAAAAAGTTTAATGTAGGCCATGGGAAGGAGGCAGATATAGGAGGACTTGTGGGATGCTACACAACGTGTGCAGATAAAAGTGTGCAGAAAGTACTGGATCAGATGCAGAAATTAATGACATGCAGGGGAAGA
This sequence comes from Dinotopterus cunningtoni, assembly GCA_028565755.1. Taxonomy (NCBI): domain Eukaryota; kingdom Metazoa; phylum Chordata; class Actinopteri; order Siluriformes; family Clariidae; genus Dinotopterus; species Dinotopterus cunningtoni. Next base: position 2,710,796 of record JAOTRS010000048.1, on the reverse strand, counting down.
CCTGTCGAGATTGAACTGGAGTAGTCCACTCTCGAGATGACGTGAGACTAATGAAATAATTAAGTGGGCTTAATGGAGATAGTGGCCAGATTCCTGATGGTGTAAAGGGACAATCTATTTTTTTTTTTGTTGTTGTTGGTTCAATGATTCATTTTTTTAATTTTATACAAATTTTCACAATTTTAAAATTAACACAATTGTTAAAAGTACATTGAAGTCACAGGGATGTGGTGGGGAGGACTATGTAGTGGATTGACTCTCTTGTCACCAATACAAGTTCTCAGCCAAAAAAAATAAAATATTTTATATAATATTTTAAAAAATATTTTTTTTTTAACAGAACTATATGTTATGTTGCATACGGTTGTCAAAACAATGCCACAGCAAACGCATGATGTAAACAAAGATAAAAGCCATCCGACGTAAAACTTGTGACTTTTTTACGACATCATCTTTGGTGCAGCTAGTTGTGCTGCACCAAAGATGATGTGGTGAGAGAGATCATGATTTAATAAGGAGATGGACTTCCCATAATGTATAGTTGCTCAATATGGCATATGGGATTCTGTTTCAGGTACTGAGACGCCCTTTGCAACGGGTGTCTGCAAGATGAAAAAAGAAGGTGTTATAAGCACAACAATGGTTCATAAAACTATGTGAGGAGTTGACAGAGCAGCAGTGAAGCAGTGAGTTAACATAATATATCAGTGATGCTAAGCTAAATATGGAGGTTAGGATCTAGCTTATGCAGTTCTCAGCAGCACAGCAGTGATGCTGACAGGGGGTGGAATGTTAGTGGGTGTTGCACTGGCACCATTATCAGGGTTTAAATCACCATGATATCAATGCTGTATACACAAAACAACTACCCTACTGTAAATATGAATAATTATTTAGTCAACAATGTCCTGAGATCAAAATGAAGTTTAGAGGCGAATATATAAAATCATGGACACAGTGGTATAATACAACTGGACTGATTCTGGGTGCAGTGCATCTGTCAGTGCAGAGTTTCACATGTCCTCCATATGTTCACTTAGGATTTCTCTGGCTTGTTTCTTCCCACTGTCCAACACCTTAAAGGAAGGAAGAATAGCCAGAATAGGATAGCTGCAACATTGGCCAATCTCTTTCTTTCACGTTGTTGGACTGCGGGAGGAAACCTATTGAACACACAGAGGACATGTGAAACTCTAAACCAACACATTGGCTAGAATATGATGGGCCGCAACCTTGGCCAGGATTCAAGTGATTAATTCATTCATTTATTCATTTTATATACCTCTTATCTGGTGTACAGGGTTGCAGGAGCCTGAAGCCTAATGTAGGACAACATGCAAACTACATGCACACAAACCCAAGGAGGGAACCGAACCCTGAACCTAGAGGTGCGATGCCACGATGCTATCAAAATGATTTAACTTAAGACAAATTAATTTATTATAAAGGTTGCGTATTATTATTATTATTATTAGTAGTAGTAGTAGTAAGGTGGCATAGCTTAGTGACTAGCACTGTTTCTTTGCACCTCCTGGGTCCGGGTCTGTGTGCATGGAGTTGCATGTTCTCCCCGTGCTTGGTGGGTTTCCTCCGGGTGCTCTGGTTTCCTCCCACAGTCGAAAGACATGCAGATTTCCAAATTGCCCATAAAGTGTGAATGAGTGTAAGTGTGTGCATGCATGTGTTTGCCCTGTGATGGATTGGCATCTGGCCAGGGTGAACCCAGTCCTTTGCCCTAAGCCTCCTGGGATAGGCTCCAGACCCCAGCAAGGCAGTATAGATGATGAGTGAGGGAGATTATTATTATTATTAGTGGTAGTGTTGTGATTAATATAATGACACTGAATTATATGATTAATTATTTAAAAATGCTACAACAAAATAATAAAACGCTGATATACTCTTATTAATAAGAAACTGATTTTTATTTCAGTGTGCAGGGGAAAGCCCTGAACTCAGTTACGTCAAACTCGACGTCAATCCGCCGCTGTGTTGCTATGGGGCGCGCGGAGGCGGCCATGTTGGCCATGTTCGTGTCAATGGGAAAGTAAACAGGCGGTCGGGTCCGTTCGCCTCCTAAAGCCAGTGTCTGGCCGAGCTGCGTCCCAAAAGTCTGATTTCCTAACATCATTACCTGGGTTAATACTGATATCCGAGTCGCGTGTCATATTCAACCTGGGTTAGTCGAGCTTCCGCAGTGAAGGCATGGCTCGCCATACGCGGCTTTAGTTCTACCTTATGATGCCTTTTGCCCGGCCATTGCATTCCTGGCACAAAATGGAGGTGCACAGCTTTAGCGGCGAGGTATGTTAACTGCTTTTTACGCTTACTGGGAATGTATGCATATGTAAAAACAGCAAGGGCTTTGTATTCGCCTGCTTTGTGTACGTTTTTCTGTGAACTTTGCTAGCTAGCTACTTCGCACAGAGAGAGGTAGCAAAGTGGCTAGCTAGTTATTCAGTGCTATCCAGTCTCGCGTGCTGCATCTTTAACTTACCTGCTCCACTTGGCGTGTCACAAAAAACTTTACAGGAATTTCGAAGAAGAAAAAAAAAACCTAGCCAGCCAGGGTCTGACTGTGAATGTGGCTGTGGAGGTGCAGTGTATTCCAGGCTGAATGAATGCATCCGGAATACTTGCAAGACTTGTTAGCTTTTTAGCTGCATTCCAGTGATTGATCTTCAGATATTACGGGTGCTGTAATCTTCACAGCAGCTAGTGTAACCCGCAAATACACAGTGTCCATCTGTCCGGCTTTTAAGTATGTCTTCGGAAAAAATGTTGACAGAAGACAGCATTTGAGTCGTCTAATGATGTTTTTGACTGTACTTTCAATTGTGTTCCAGTTTTTAAAATAGGATTTCTTCAGTGTTACCTGAATACTCATACACTCTCAAAGTGTAATCTAGCGTTGCTATCTAATTATTTAAAGTAGCGTATCATAGCTGGCACTTTAGCTTTCATTTTCGACCGTAATGTCGTTTGGACAGTTATTTATTTACACACACACAAACTAACTGGCATGAGCAAGGCTACCTAAGAACTGAAAGTAGCTGGTATGATAGTGTAGTTATCTTCGCTGCTGATGCTGCAGGATTCTCAGCTTTACCTGTTCACTTTGGCGACACTGAAATCCCGACTCGTGCAGAACTATCTTAGATAAGTTTTTCTCGCGTAATAATTCGCATTGGTAATATACAGTCATTTGAATAGATGTACGCAGCTGTATACCAGCTTCTTTCGTCAGTCTGATTGAAATCGTTCTGATTAAACAGTCCAGTTACTGTTTACATGGACGCTGATCCGATGCGTATTTACAGGCACAAATCATTTAAACAGAATATTTTATATAAATATATAACATTTTAAGATGTGCACAGTGGTTCTGCCTGCTGCGAAGCGTTTAACTTGCTGAAAACAAAGTATTTTTCCAACTTTAAGCTTAGGATAGGTTTCCCAAGTTTTCTGGCAAATCCCGCCTTCTGTGTTATGATTGGTTACAAGAATTCAGTCTCATCCGTGATTGGTTATGCGCGTCACTGCCTGAAATGTGGGCCAGTCAGTGCCTTTTCCTCCGTCAGGGACCAGGAACCATTAGATGAAAGTTTGAAGTAAACACAGGTGGGAGAGAGTTGTTCTCATGGAGTTTAGCAACACGCACACAAAAAATAATAATTTTGATTGACTAGTGGTTACATGGTGGATTTTTATTGTAATCGGGCTATTATTTTGGTTATTTGCGAACATGTTATTGCACAGTTTGAGTTCATTCAGGATTTTATTTGACTCATTTTGTACAGCATGCATAATAATGATGATGATATCTAAGAACTTAAACTTAAGTTAAAGATATTGTTTTTCATTTATAATTTTTCCTAATATTAATAATAATAAGTTATATCATCATCGTCGTCATTGAATTTTCAATGATGATGTTGGGGGTGGGTTATTAGTCCTGCTTAATATCAGTAAACTACACATCATGTTTACCCAGAAGTTCAGCTGTGTATCTTGCCTGCTTTTCATTTGCAAATCTACTTTTGTTATCGCCTGTAAAGAATGAGGCTGTGCAAAAACAGTGTTGGAGCGTACAAGTAGTAGGGTAGGGGTGGACAATGTATACCAAAAATTATATCTTGGTGTTTTTAGACTGAATGATAATAAAGAAATATATTTCAGTTTTTTAACACGTTAAAGCGTAAAATTGTGAGTGAAAGACTCATGTGAGTTGTCTCAACCACCTTTCTTAAAGCAGACTGGTTAATTTAAAATGCAATGACAGGATTTCAATCCCTGTTTAAAACGTGCTGCAACATATTGAAATGATAAAAATCGTGTTTTCCAAATAGACAATGAACCCAAGCATGCATCCAAATTTGTCGCAAAATGGCTTAAGGACAATAAAGTCAGGGTATTGAAATGGCTTTAACCTTAAACCATGAGAAAATATGTTGGGCAGAACTGAAAAAATATCTGCTAACAAGAAGGCCTACAAACGTGACTCATTTACACCAGTCCTGTCAGGAAGAATGGGTAAAATTCCAGCCACTTATTGTAGTAAGATGGTGGCTGAAACATTTGACCCAAGTTAAAGAATATGTTACCAAATACTAACTATGTGTATGCAAACATTTGACCCACTAGGAATGTAATGAAAGAAATAAAAGGTGAAATAATCTTTTCTCTGTATCATTCTTTTTATTTTGACATTTCACATTCTTAAAATAAAGTAGTGATCCTAATTGACCTGAGACAGGGAATGTTTTACTGGAATTAAATGTCAGGAAAAAACATGTATAAATTTATTTGGCTAAGAAGTATGTAAACCTCTGAATTCAACTTTATTCAAAATGACTCATGTCACTTCTAAGTTGAAATTTAAAACTTTAGCAGAGGTACAGTTTCAGCTTTAACGTTATTTATTAGAAAGCATCTTAGCCGTATTTGTGTTAACCTGTCCTTATTAGCTAGGCTTTTTACTAGCTTCGCTTGCTTGTAGCTTATTTGAAGAGATGATTCTTAGCAATTTCATTAATGAACTAGATTGATTGGGCTTGCCTCCAATCCACTTTGCCTTCAGCCATCTTTATTTTCACAGAGAGTTTGCATTTGTTCTTAAACACTTTTGGCAAATTCACTGTTACAGCTTGAACCGTCTTATGTTTATAAGCATTTCCAAATGCAGCGATTGGCAGAGTGTGAGGAGGGGAGGGGCTATTTACAGACGGGTCTGTGTGTTTGAGAGTTGGGGGCGTGGCTGAGTGAATTGCTGTGCGCTCTTGTTGTGTGAATTTAATATGGTTTTAGCCATTTAAATAGTAACAAAAACAATAGACAATCCATAGGAGGTGTCAGGCATCGGCCCGTATGAGATTCTGATGGTATGGTAACCGTAAGCAAAAATATCAGTTTCCCAGTATTTTGATATTGCAATTACAGCTGTTAAATGTGTTTCCTTTGAACAAAATCAGTTTTATATTTTAAAAAAACATGTAGAATATTCGGAGGATGATAAAATTTTAATAAATAATAATCAAATAATTAAATTCTTTTAAATAAAGTTAGAATAAATGCAGTCCCCTAAGGGAGCAGAAACCTGCAGCTCAGCAAGCTTAGAACATAAATAATTGAATTAATTCTGGTGCCTGGGGGACCCTACAACTAAGAATAATCTTAAATACTGCTGTACTATTTATTTTATTATTTCAGTCTAGATACAAACCATACAGTACGGTGTAAAAGTCTCAGGCAAATAAATGGTGTAGAACAAGAATGCCATAAAAATAAAAAAAAAACTATGTCTTACTTAATGAATCAAAGTCAGTATTTGGTGTGACAATGCTTTGAGCACCTTTTAAAGTCGGGTACAATTTATACAGTTTTATAGGGAAATTAGATATTAAGATTTACTGAGCATCTTGTAGAACTACCCACGGTTCTCCTGAGCACATTGACTGTTTCATTTGCTTCTTTTTTGCATGCAAAACCCATCCGCTTCCACTTAGTTTTCTTGTCCAAAAAGTATTTGCTTATATTATATGCTTCTTTTTTTCTGGCATACAAATATTTTTCTTTAAGTTTACTTTTAAGGTGGCATACTGATATTTAAAAATTAGAAATGTTTTTGTACTAACTAAATAATAAAGTTCTCAAATTAAAGAAAAAAAACTTTAGGTCATAATAAAAACACAGGGTACCTAAGACTTTTGCACAGTACATCTAAGTAACATGGATGTAGTGCTATTTATTCAAGTAGCGGAGTGCATACAGGGTGCATATGAGTACATGCACACACAATGTATAGATAAAATCATGTTCGAAGTATTGCTTCATTCAGAGAATTCAGATTATTCAGCTATCAATACACAGCTGATGGACTGCTCGCACCAACCGGATGGACAGGGGGAAGGAAGTCCTGTTACTCTGCACACAAGGGATCCCTGATGTTCGTCTTAGATGAGTCATACTGCAGGAATGGTGTGACAGAAAATTTTTGTGGTTTTGAAACCGTGACTTTTTCAAACTGCGGTATACCTAAAACTAACCCATGGCTAATTATGGTCAATATTGATAATGTGGCAGACTGCATGTATGGAAAACACTAGAGTAAATGTCCTATTACCTAAAGAAATGATTGACACTCACTATTCTACTATGGCCTCAGCTCAGAGTTTAGTGAAGCTGTAGAGAAGAAACCAAGTGTCAGCCCATCACCACCACTATAAGATCTTTATTGTATTTTTTTTTTTAGGTTTTTAACATCCATGCATCCATCTATTCAGACATTCATTCACTTGCTTATTTTAGTTTGGAATGTGGATAACAAGAAACCAGAGGCATGTTTGTGTATAAAAGAATAAAATTACTGTAAAATAAAACTTTTTTTTTTTTTTTTTAAGAAAAGATTTAATATGATATGATGATATTAGATGAGCCCCTATAGTTCAAAATGCTTGTGGAGGAGAGAGATGCCAGTAAGAAGAAATTAGATTTTTTTTTTTTTTTAACTTGCAGTGTCTTCGTTCAGTGGTCATGATAAATGGAATGAGTCATCCTCTTGAGGGATCAGGCCAAACACATTAGGCTGACTTGCAGTGCTGCATCGGTAATAGCTTGATACAAGCATGTAGGAAAATGTGTGCCATATTCTCCTTCCAAATGGTGCACTATAACATTAACTCTAAGGCCATTTATGGCTCAGTTTTAAAAATATATATATTTTTGTATCTATCGTAAATAGAATTTAAGGTACATATAAGTACATTTAACTCTCTTCTTAGTATGACTAGTTTTGGAGGAAGAGGAGTTAAATTTGAACTAAATACACACTAAATTTGCCAACTCGGTTTAGCTCAGCACAACTGCAAAAAATGTATGAGTCTGAGCTGATCTTAAACAAAAAATTGCGCGTGGAACGAGAGTTGTTCAATTTTTGCCTTTACCTTTACAGTAGATGTGGAGAGCAGGAAAATGTATAATGACCAAGACCTATTGTAATGTACTAATATGAACATCAATCTTTATTTATGTCAGACTTGAAAAAAAATACAAACTATCTGTTCAAATTCTGCCTGCTCCAGCTTACTGATATTAAAGGAAATAAAGTAATGTTTGAAAGCGCAGAGGATAGTTTGGATCAACTCATTGTTTGTTGTTCTTCAAATAGAGTTTAGTAATCAGTGATTTGTGTCTTGTTGACCTGAACACAAACAGCAGACATCATGAGAAGACTACAAAAGCACCCTTCATTTTATTTTTAATAAAGAAAACTAACAGCCAATTGTAAAACCATGACCATTCAGCTTGGTGGACTGGGACTACTGAAGTTGGGTCGGATGTAAGTACAACTCATACAACTCAAGCCAGTTCTGGTCAGTGTCCGATTGACTCTATAATAAGTATAATATATATAAGTAGATTTTAGTGTCCGTGTGGCGATACATGAAGCGTAAACAAAAGAATCACAATACACATAACTCATTTGTCTGATTTTTCTCATCTCTTATATTTTGCGTAAAAATGTTGGAAGCTTATTATGGTCATAGGGGGACGATGTTAAAAGTCTGTTTTCTCTTTGTGTAAAATGTATGAGTCTGAGCTGATCTTAAACAAAAAATTGCGCGTGGAACGAGAGTTGTTCAATTTTTGCCCTGATTGCTTAGATCATTGCTTAGCTCTATGTCTGCGTATTATAATCAGCATCATTGACACTAATTGTACGTAAACCTTGGGTGTCGAAATTTTGTACTGAATGACAGAGCATTTTTCGATACTTCATAGTATCTAAGCAATTTCGTCCTTGCCATAAAAGCATCAAAGTTTGATACACTGCCCTATGAGACCTCTCAGAATTGAGACTTAAAAACATCACAGTGAAAGTATTGGAATTCTATAGTGGAGTTATAGCAGAATATTAACAAAGTGTGTGTAATAATTTGGCCCACTGCAAAATAAAATTTAATAAATAAAATCTGAAATAAGGTTCTTACTAGTAAGTATTAATATAAAAAAATATATATCTTTTTAGCTCAGAGACCAAATTCATAGGGAATGTTTTATAATAGTAAAAAAAAGTAATTTTTCTTTTTCTAGATCAATGGGCATCAGGTTGCAGATGAGCCGATGGAAGAAGGGGAGCCCTGCACACATTGTGTGAGTAATGGTGTGTTTGCATGTACATGCTTGCTTTTGTGTTTTTATGTGCATCAGTGTGTATGTGCTTGGGGAAGTTGGGTGCAGGTGAATGTTTTTATCTTATTAGATAACTGGTAAACTGCAGGATTTTGGAAAATAGAAAAGCCTAGTTTCTTTTCAGGTTAAGCTTAATTTACCTTGCCTTATGTTTTGTCAGTATTTGCATTCCCTGTCTGGATCACAGATTCAGAAAACATAATCTGCGATCCATGTACAATTATAAATCCACATAGTAATAATCGTCATTCCACTATCAGCCAGATCACACCCTGGCCAAAGTAATGCAGCAGGCTTCAGGATTCGGAAGGAGTAGCGTGTAAAGATATAGCATAGAGATGAATATAGGATGAAGTTTGTTGACTTTAAACATACATACAGAATAGAACAATATTGTACAAAAGTAAATAGGAAGTAGGGTTTTTCCTGGTTGATAGTTGAAGTGCATGGCATGGCAGATGACTACAAATAAACTACAAGCCGAACAAAAAAGTCTGCCTTTTTGTGAATGCCCAAGCCACTAATTTGTCCACCCATGCTACAATATTAGCAACAGGAAAACATTACTGCAAGTTAACTACAACAAATTAAATTAATTGAAGTTTCATGTTTAAGTAGTCGTATTGTTTCCTGATAGATGATATGTCTTTGATTCATGCCTGTGATAAAATGAAGTTATATTCTCCTTAGTATTCAAATATTGATTTTTAAGCAAGTAAAGTCAAATATATTTCTTTAGAGAAACTTGAAGATAAAACACAGACTATTAAATAACTTTTACATTTTACTCGAAACATGAACAAGGTTACAACACTTTCTCTCCCTCATACGAATCTCAAAATAAAAAAGTTATCAACTAGGAAGGGAGAAGGCTGTCAGTTTTTTTTTTTCGGCAGCACATGAAGCCAGCCTCCTGCTCACGCTCTACTGTGGTGGCATAAAACACTCAGAGAATAGCACTTTCAGCAAACTTCCATTTGAAAGAGCTCACAGACACCCGTGGTTAGCTAGTTTCACTACGATTGGTGGTGTAGTCCAAGTATGGCACGACTACCCTACAAGAGCATGAACGGTCTGCTAGAGATGGGCCTGAGCCGATCCTAGATCAGTGTCCGCATTCCACATCTTAAAAACCCACAGCAACTTTAGTCTGTAACTGAAGAAGAAAAAAACAATAGCTGCTGGTTTGACTAAATTATTGTTTGTTTGGAGATATTTTATTCTGGAAATGGTGAAAAACTACACAGCTTATCGACAGTGTCGATTTGTCAATTTAATGAAGCACCTGCAGAGTTTATGTCAAAGAGAAGAGTTCATGCTAGCCATCAAACAAGACGACACCACCAGGAAGCCTCACTGATGCTGTCCAGTGAGATAGATTTACAGAAGATAACACAAAGGCTAAAGTGATTACAGAGAACTTATTGAACTTCATTATAATAAGAAGAACAAAGGCTTTTGGGGAAAAAATGTATGCATAGGCATAAATTTGTGCTGTGCGATTTAATCAATTGTGCAACTATTTAATCAATCTTTAGTTGATGAGTTCAATTAATTGAATTGATGGGTCAGATTTTGGTTCAGAACTGAGTCACACTTTTTAAATGATTATGGTAAACTTATGAATGCTTAATGGTGTAAAATGGAAAAAGTCTTAAAAATACACTGCGGCTTTTGCAGAAAATAGAAAATGCTTCCATCTTCTGCTTATTCTGACCAATATTGATTTTGCGAGAGCAAAGCATGTTCCACCTACTGGACTGGAATGTGGAGCAGGCATTTGGCAGGAAAAAGGATTAGTGCTTTGTATGATGCATGACATTTAAACAATCAGCAACATAAGTTACACGGACTTTTAATGTTCGTTAAAAAAATTTAATAGTTTATAATACTTTAAAACCTCTAAAAAAATGTAGCTGTTTGAGACAGAAAGTATAGCTGTCTGGCAGTAAATCAAACGATACCTCACTACTGAATTAACTCAAACTGAAATACAGCTCTAATAAACTTACATCCTAGATAGCTAAACTTGATTGCAAAGGAATAAAAATTGCATTGATACCATGTGAAAGTATCATAAACATAGAGCCTCGCTTGAGACCAGAATATCCTCATTTTCTCTTAAATTCATTGTCATCATTTTTGACTCACCCTTGTATATAGAGCTTAATTATTTAAAAACCAACTTCATTTTAAAAAGACCAAACACACTAATGCAAAATATTTTACATTATTTTGCTCATCAACTGGATAGCATAACAATGATTTAGGGCTGGGTTATGTACGTGTTATAAAGTAAAATCTAAGCCCTAACGTACCAAGATTAATAATAAAAGAATTGATGGGTGAGGTAATGGTTTAACAAAGGTTTTTCCCTACAGGATGATGGGTCCTATAAGGAGATTCCTATCACTCATCATGTAAAGGAAGGCTGTGAAAAAGCTGACCCTTCCCAGTTTGAGCTGCTTAAAGTACTGGGCCAGGGATCATTTGGAAAGGTGTGTACCCCTTTATACACTGTGCATTTGCATCATCTTTTTATGCTTTGTATTTCAAGAGTTGAAAAGCTGGGATCTGCACCCCTGAGCTCATTGATTTGCACAATCACTAGCGCAAGGTTAATGTCACAGTTTACATATATAATTCAGGAAGGATGCTGATAGATTTACAGACAGACACATTCACTCAAATGTTGTCAAGTGAGTTAAGGCATTACTTTGATTCTTTATGCTGAGCTAATGAGTCAAAAATGTAAAATCTCTGAAATCGGATGTCACAAACATAATTATTAAGGAAACATTGTTTCTATTCAAACTACTAAAACTTTGTTTAAAAATATAGAAAAAATGCTATTTATGCTGCATGGTTATTGTGCAAACTGAATCAATCAGCCAATGTATTTTTGTTTTAAGGTGTTCCTGGTAAGGAAGGTAGTGGGCCCAGATGCTGGCCAGCTGTATGCAATGAAAGTCCTCAAAAAGGCATCATTAAAAGGTGAGTTGGCTTTTGAGATGAAGCTGTTTATGATGGATATTGCCCAAAAGGTTTTTAGAACTAATCCAGCAGCAATAAATTTTGATCTCATTGGCAGTGAGGGACAGAGTTCGCACAAAGATGGAACGAGATATTCTTGTGGAAGTGAATCATCCCTTCATTGTGAAGTTGCACTATGGTAAGTCATAGTTATCATATTTTTTTGTCTATGACTCTCTTCCTGCCTTGAACTTGCTCTTACTCTCTTGGCACCAACATCATCATACTGATTAAGGCTTTATTTGTTTACCTTGGTGCTATGATTGGGTTCACCATATGCCAGAAAGTGACTGACGTATTCACTGCCAGTCAAACGTCTGGACACACCCTCTCCTTCAGTGTTTTTTTTTCTTTGTTTATTATTTTCAACATTGTACATTAATACTGCAGACATCCATACTATGAAAGGAACATGTATGGAATTAGGTAGTAAACAACCCAGAATTTATTTTATATTTTAGATTGTCCAAAGTAGCTACATTTAGCTTTGATGTCACCTTACCTCACTCATGACATTCTCTCAACAGAGATACAAGGTAGTCACCTAGAAATGTTTGAAATTCCCATGTGTGCCTTGTAAAAAGTTAAATTGTGACAAATGTGCTACCCCTGCTGCAGAATGACCAGCCTCAGAAACGGGCGATTTACGGCACCTCAGATTAGAGCCACATAAATGCTTTTTGGGGTGCAAATGGTGGCTCCTTTGAAGAATAAAAAATATGACACACATTCTGGGTTATTTAGCACATTTTTGTCGCCTACATAATTCCATATTTGTTCTCTCATAATTTTAATGTCTATAGTATTAATATATCTTATATATAATATAAGTGGCTCTATGGTATGTCTGATATTTTGTTGTGTTCTTTTATATTTATCCCTTTCATTCACAGCCTTTCAGACCGAAGGAAAACTCTATTTAATTTTGGATTTTCTCAGGGGTGGAGATGTATTTACTCGCTTATCCAAAGAGGTAAGTGTCCTGTTTTTCTTTGTGCTAACCTTTTTATACCTTTCTTCCCCAGTTTTCCTTACTATTATTTTTTTAATAAAAAATTAATTACCATTTATTAAAATGTATCGAACTACTTCTTAAACACACTAAGACCAAATTTAAACTTCTGCATTAATGAGTATTTGCATCATATGCTGGTTTATGGGTAAGTGTGGTTACAGACAGACTTTGCTGCTTTTGCTTGCTTTTCTGGAGTGACAGAGCTTCATAAAAGTTTTTGCCTAAAAGCAGTGGCCCTAAACCAGAATGTCAGAACTTTAGTGTGCATAGAGAAGTCTTCGTTTACCTCTGCAATCTGATAACGATTAGTCTAATAAGCCCTGAACCAAGAGAGCACTGATTCCTTAACACCTATAGTTTTTTAATCTATTCAGGAGACTTGTATGATCAATGGTGTAAAATCTGCACAAATATCACACAACAGTTAATATTATCTTGTATAAAAGTGGAGAGATGCATTGATCTGATGGCACTAAGAGCTTTTCTGTAGCTCTGGATGCTCTTCCGTGCTGTGTAAAATGCTACCAATTTAGTTGGCATAATTTACATTTAAATTTTTAAATGGGCTCTTTTAAAGTGTGTGTGTGTGTGTGTGTGTGTGTGTGTGTGTGTGTGTGTGTGTGTGTGTGTGTGAGAGAGATCATTACAACCCAGGGTGCTATTTTTTTTTCTCCTTACAAATTTTCTTTTAACTCGGGTACAATATCCAGAGGACAGTGGAACATGGACTCAGTTGCCTGTTTGAGTCTGTAGGGTCAGACAATGGTTCAACAGTAGTTGATATCTCTGGGAGATTATTTATAAAGCTCTGTAAAGTAGCTAATGTGGATGTATGTTTAACATAGTGTGGCAGGGTGCATAAAGTATTAGTAAGAAACAATTTATATAAGATGTGATCGATGATAACTTCACACTGT
>JAOTRS010000048.1:2638567-2650594 GCA_028565755.1 Dinotopterus cunningtoni | reverse complement strand
TAACCCTTATTTGCCTCTGGGGATTGGCCCTTGAGTGAAATCCCCTGGCTCTTAGCCACAACTGAAACGATCTCATGCGCGGAAGGCCCAAAGGTATCACCGTGGACGCAGCTGCCATGAGACCTAAAATTCCCTGAAAGTGATGAACAGTCACTTTCTGGCCTAGCTTGATTTCCTTCAGGGTGTTGAGAATGGATTCGACCCACGCGAGAGACAGCTGTGCCCGCATTGCAATTGAATCCCATGTGACGCCCAAATATGTTGTCTTCTGAGCAGGAAAGAGAAAGCTTTTCGTGGCGTTGAGTCTCAATCCTAAAAAATCGAGATGAGCTAGTACGACATCCTGATGTTGAAGCGCTAGCTCCTGAGACTAAGCCAGAATCAGCCAGTCGCCTATGTAATTCAAAATACGGATGCCCTGGAGTCATAAAGGAGCCAGGACTGCATCCATGCATTTTGTATATGTGCGGGGTGACAGAGCTAGGCCGAATAGAAGGACCCGATACTGGTAAGCTTCGCCCCGGAAAGCGAACCTCAGGAACTTCCTGTGTTGTGGCAATATTTCTATATGATAGTATGCGTCCTTCAGGTCGATTGTCACAAACCAATCCTCTGGTTGGATTTGACAAACAATCATTTTGACAAGGAGATATGCCTGACAGTAGCTTCCATGCTGCCAGTTTCTCCGAAAGGGGCACAAGTTTTGACACTCCGGCTAGATGGGGTGGTGTTAGATGTTCGGCATCCTGAAACGTGGCAGGAGGTGACCGAACACCATTTCGTTGGAGACCGGCCTCCTGGGGGTGCCAGGGAGGAGACTTTATTTTCAGAAGGAATTCTATGCGCCCCTCCCCGGGGGGAGACACCCCCACGGTCCTGGGAGCATGAGCCTTTTTTGCGGAGATGATGCTCCTCAGGTCCGGTCTCTTTAAGGCGGACTGCGAAGCCCCAGTCTCTATGAGGGGGTGCCCGGCTCATCACACTCTCCTTCTATGCCTCACACCTTGCGAGAGCCAGACCTGGCCGGGACTGGGTGGCTGAGGGTCCCGACTTTTGAGCATGGCGGGGAAGAAACTTCCCAAAGGCCTGTTTATATAGTTTCGAAAACCTAGTGGCGACGGAATTAACAGCGTCGCCAAAAAGGCTGGAGATGGGGGCATCAAGGAGGAAAGCACGATCCTCAACCTTGATGCCCGTGAGGTTCAGCCATAGATGTCACTCCATGGAAACCATGGCAGCCATAGAGCGGCCGATAGCACGCGCCGTCTGCTTGGTTACACGTAGAGACAGATCTGTGGCTCGGCGTAGCTCTACAAACGCCCTTTCATCAATAGCCCCGCCAGTGCTCAAGTCTTTCAGCAGGTCAGCCTGGTAAGCCTGCAAAACCATCATGGTGTGCAGTGCAGCACCAGCCTGACCCACTGCCTGAAAAGCTTTCCCCACCAGGGTAGATGTCAGTCTACATGGCTTGGTGGGGAATGTGGGCTTTTTCAGGGAGGATGATGTCCCAGGAGAGAGATAGCCCACAAACGTCTCTTCTATCTGGGGCATCATCATATAACCCCGTGCATCAACGATATTCAAATAAATCGAAGTCGATTAGGAGTATTCCGTGAATGAGTTAACTCGTCATGGAGATCACAAAAGAAGGGGAGAGAGCGTCATTGAGGCCCCTTCCCCCCAGCTACCCGACGGAAACCTGTCGTCTAATTTTGAGCGCTTGGGGGAATCTCGCTTCTGCAGCCAGACGATATGCAATTGCTCGACCACACGTGTTACTACTTCCAGTAACTCATATGCTTGGTCATTATTAGAGGAGTGCTCTGAGGTGGCTATCTCCATTTCCGCGGAAGCAAGAGAGGAAGTCTCTTCTGCCCATTCACAAGAAGCGCCGGAGCATGCTTGAGAAGTGGACGCTAAAACTTCCTGATCCGGCGAGAGCGCGAGAGATTAAGGGGGGATTCTGTCTCATGCGCATCTGCCAGATCGGCACGTGAACCCCACGAATGCGCCGCGGCTTGAAGCACCTTAATAGGGAGGAGATCACAGTGCTCACACTCTCCCTGGAGCCCGAGGAGAGTGTGCTCTTCCCCCAAACACTCAAAACAGAAAGTGTAGAGATCGCCCTCCGAAAGAGATCTGTCACATGGAGCCACACATCTTTTAACAAACTCTGCCATATTGGTAAGTTATCTGACATTTTCTTTCTTTTGTTTGTATATTCGCTTGCACACACACACGCAAACACAATGCGGTCCTTAAAGACAAAAAGACCTGAGGATGTTTCCGGTTCACTCCTATTTATAACCTGCAGGTGCACCTTATCAGATGATGTCACCTGACCAAGGTTATATAAGCCAAAATTTGGCGTGTTTGATATACACATCCTTCACAACCGGTAGAACAAAGAGATGTTCCCATAGCATTTTCACGCAGCATCGAGTGTAGCTTTTGAAAGGGAACTGGAGAAATCTCTGTGTAAGGGACAAGTCCAAGAACCTTTGTTGGATGCCCGTGATCTTCGGGCCCTCAGACAGCGCTGCATCACTCATCGGCATGATTGTGTCATTGACATCACTAAATGGGCCCAGGAATACTTCCAGAAACCATTGTCGGTAAACACAATCCGATGTGCCATCTGCAGATGCCAACTAAAACCCTATCATGCAAAAAGGAAGCACCGTTGTGTCCTGTGGGCCAAGGCTCATTTAAAATGGACTGTTTTAAAGTGTTCTATGTTCAGAAGAGTCCAAATTAGATTCTTGTTCAAATTTTTGTGGGAAATCATAGATGTCCTCCGGGCTAAAGGGAAGAGAGACCTTCCAGAGTGTTATCAGCATTCAGTTCAAATGCCAGCATCTCTAATGGTTTGGGGTGCATAAGTGCATACGGTATGGGCAGCTTGCATGTTTTGGAAGGCACTATAAATGCTCAAAGGTATATAAAGGTTTTAGATGACATCTATTTCAGGGAAGGACTTGTGTATTTCAGCAGGACAATAAAAAACCACATACTGCACCTATTACAACAGCATAGGTTTGTAGTAGAAGAGTCCAGGTGCTAAATTGGTCCAGATCTTTCACCTATAGAGAACATTTGGCGCATCATGAAACGAAAATGCCCAGACATCTTTAAACTGTTTTGAAAAGAAGAGGAGATGCTACAGCTATGGTAAACATGCCCCCGGACCAACTTATTTGAAACCTGTAGGAGGCATAAGCTCATTTTGTGCAGAAAATTGTAAAATTTCTCAGTTTAAACATTTGTTATGTTCTCTATGTTCTACTGAGAAATAAAATATTGGCTCATGTGATTTGAAATTCTTCGTTTTTCATTTTATTCTCTGTCACAACTGTAATGTGCATCACAAGCACTATTTACTAACAACAGATTATGATTTGTTTGTTTATTTAACCAGTTATTTCGCTCTGCCCACTCATATTAATTCGCAACTGGAGGAACTAACCAACCTCAACTGGCAGTGACAGTGCAATTAACAGTGCAATTAACAGGGGTAAATGTTGTTTTTAATTTTTACTGATACTATGGAATAAACCATGAAGGTGATGTATAGTCCTTAGAAACTTGTAAGATTTACTTTAAATTTTTAATAATTCCATTTTAAAATATCAGACAACTTCTGGGTTTCTGGGGTTGAATCCCAAATAGTATTAAATGGAAAAAGACAAAGTGTCTTTTAAAATAACATAACATAGCAAATGTGTGTTTTTGCAAAGTGCTTCTGTCCTTGGGTTTGAATGTGGGTTTTGGCCGGCAGCTGCTCTCCTCTCAGTACTGCAACCGTACAAACCTACTTTCACCTGTGCTGGTGACCAACAATTAGTGAAATTAACAACTGTTAAAACACCTGTCTGTATCCCAGAGTGCTAATAGCTACATAGCTAATAGCTGTTATGCTCTACACTTGTGGAATGCATCTCTTCCAGTCAGATTACTCAGGTGGAACTGTTGTATAATGTAAAATGCCTCCTATCCTTCAATCTCAACTATAACTGTATGATCTTTTACTATATTGATTTTCTATAACAATCTTTTATTGCTGAAATATTCATATTGGGACGGCTGCTGTTAGAGTGAATTGTTGATAATGATCCATCCAGATTTTCAATCACTTCTGAACTGTTCTTTAGTAAAGTAGTTTTGTATGTAGTTGATGTATGATCTGATTAAAAAAAAAGAAAAGTAAAAGAATATCTGGATCAGTGTTGTGTTCTGTGGTTCAAGGTCATGTTCAGTGTATTCAAATGGTTTTAAAAAGAGATGCTCCCCCTTTTTATAACCACCAAGGAAAGCAGCCCCATACTGAATAATTGTGAACCCCATGTACATACAAATAATGCACATACAAGGATGAATAATGAGTTTTCAGTTTGAATATAAATGTTTATTTAACAACAACTTAACTTGCATCAAGAACATGTTTGTAGGGAGCAGCTTTTGCAGTTTTTATCAGCCTAAAAAGTTCTTGTTTATGGTAATCCAGTATATATGTGGTGAAAATAGATTAGGTTAAAAAAGTTTATTATTTATACTAGGATTATTGTAGTGAATATATAACACATCTAACCCGATGTATTTACAATTCTATTATTCCTGAGTGCCAAAATAAGGCTGTGTAACATTATATTGTATTTTCCAAGCATATTGCATGTTCACAGTACCACAATACAGCAGTGTTGGCCTACCACCGTGTTGATCAGCATGCTTTGCATGAGTTAAGACAAGGCTGCTTTGTTTCTGCAGCAAACATGGAGCATGCAGACATAATTTTAAAACAATTTATCAAGAAGGAAGTGAGAAAGACAGTGATAGCTCATTTTATGCCTCTCATATGTGCATGTGCCTTTTATTTATATAGAAGTATAAGAAGCCCCAAATTCCAGTTTAAAATAACACAGTTAAAATACATAATATCTACCACATATATTGCATACGTATATAATAAAAATTAAGTGTTTACTTATTAGAAATATACACTTAGATAAAGAACTGTATAGTCACTTATTCTGAAAGGAATATGAAGTAAATAGTGCAAGTCCATCTTCAGCCCTTATAAAAGGAATAACTCTTTGCCTTGCAGTCTGTTGAAAGGAGCACAGGTTTCTCATGTTATCATAACCCCAAATTCCATCTGGAGGTTGCCTTCAAAGTGAAAAACAACAAATAAGGGGAAACATTTAATCCAGTATAATATGTTTGCTCAGAGATATGAGAAGAGGCCTCGAAAAGAGTTGGTGTTCTGATGTGGGATGGCCAGTGTGTTTGTCTACTGGCCCTCTGTTTGATTTGGATGTGGGAAAAACATAAGAGAAGCCTGGCGACCCATAGGGATTAAGGAACTCAGGGAGCAGAGGAAACCACGACTGGCAGTTTTGGGTTTCTGCTCTGGTCTGGGGGAAGAGAGGATACTGGGGGATCTGTCTGCACCCTTTAAGATGTGAGGAGCAGAAGGCTCAGATAGCTGTGCAGAGGAGAACATTGAGTTTACACAAGGTGGTGAGGCATTCTGGAGTTACAGAAGGTTGACGGATATGAAGTAGCAAATATCCTGCAATATACAGACAAAGCACCATATATAGGAGGGTAACCAGCAAATATAACATTTGTTTGGACATAACTGTTTCCTAGTGGGGAAATGATAATTTTGATTTATGTGTTTTTGTGTTTACTTTTTTTTTTTATATATATACTTTTGAGGCTGCTTTGGACCAGAAAGCAGCCTCAAAACCATGCAAGGGCCCATGATTGTTAATTAAAGCGGATATTTATATTATTATGGATTTCATTTATCCCCCCATGATTGTGATCTTATGATTTGATTGTTTGTAGTAATTTTTTCAATTAGTCTTTCATTTTACTTTTTACTCACCATTGTTTGCCGGTCCATTTTTACTACATGTTTCTTGTATAATTGTTATAGAATATTCTGAAAATAATTTGAAATAACTGACTTTACCATTGTGCTTTTTAATTATATTGGCATCTACGCAAACCAGAGCCTAGCCTGTATCGAACTAAAACACTGCTGTTAGAGTGAATTATTCTTTTGCAGCAAACATAGAGCATGCAGACATAATTTTAAAACAATTTATCAAGAAGGAAGTGAGAAAGACAGTGATAGCTCATTTTATGCGACTCATATGTGCATGTGCCTTTTGTTTATATAGAAGTATAAGAAGCCCCAAATTCCAGTTTAAAATAACACCAGTTAAAATACATAATAACTACCACATATATTGCATTCTCACTTAATAAAAATGTAGTGTTTATTTATTAGAAAATGTTGGAAATACACACAGAGACTTCATCTGTGTTTCACTACATGGGTAATGGCCAAGCACTTATTTAAAATTGCCTGTGTTCTATTAGAGCTAAGGGTGGGTGGCTGTTGGTGATGGTGGAGTGGGTGTGGATGAGGGGCCCAATTTAGAAAATGTTGTCCCCATGTCCATAATTTCTAATGGCTGGGCAGTCAGTAACCATCACAGTGGATCCAGAGCCAATTCCAAGAACACAGAGTTTGTGGTAT
The DNA here is from genome assembly GCA_028565755.1 of Dinotopterus cunningtoni. Classification (NCBI taxonomy): domain Eukaryota; kingdom Metazoa; phylum Chordata; class Actinopteri; order Siluriformes; family Clariidae; genus Dinotopterus; species Dinotopterus cunningtoni. The sequence continues at coordinate 2,644,044 of JAOTRS010000048.1, read as the reverse complement.
GGATCTGGATAAGTTAATTGATCAAAATCATGCACACATTCATACATACACCTATTTGCATATTTTGGAGAAAAACTAGAGAACCTCGAGGAATCTTATGCCAACATAGGGACAATGTGTAAAAGCAGAGTAAGCTCTGGACTGTGAGGTGGCAAAGCTACTGAACCACCATGGTATCAAAGAGGTTTAGTATTACATGATATGATATAATGAAGTTTAAAAGATGTTAAATAGCGAGTGACTGTTTTATGTGTTTCATGCTGGCTATTATAGTGCCTATTATAGTGCCTATATGCCTATAGTCCATATTAAGGATTAAAATGCTTACAGTTAAAAATATATAATACAGTTATGAGACACACATGGATGGAAATTCATATGGTTGTTTAAAATCATATAATAGTGATAAAAAGAAAAGTTGGAAAGGGGCAAAATGCAAATAAGAACGGTTCATTTCATTCATTATTGTTTTAATTCAGTTTTTAATAATAATAACTGGTATCAGCACAGCAGTCTTAATATGCTGCCTGAGATCAATTGCTTTTGTCTTCTTCCACAAAAATAGAAGAAACCACTGCTACTGATCTAATATAAAAAAGCCCTTGTTAATGAAACACTACCCATCACACACATCCATTTTTAGTTTATTTAAAAAAAAAAAAATCTTATTTTTTTTATTTAAGTGTTTGACATTGGAAAATATTTTTTTATGTTCAAAATACCAGATTCATTTTGTAGTAGTTCAAGTTATAGATATAAAAGTTATAGTTTAAGTTTATAATGTTCAGTGAATCTCATTTCCAGTTGACGTTTATACATGATTGTGTCTGTAATATGTTTTGTGCACATTAATGACTTTTGTCTTAGGGAAATATGGAGTGTATTCTTGTAACTTTAAATTGATTATGTATTACATTTTCCTGCAACATCCACCTACTCTGTAAATTTCATACTTTTGGAGAAATTTGAATATAATGAGTAAAGCCCAAATTAAGGAATCACTACCAATAATCCTTGATTACTACTGATTATAGTTTTTTTTTATCTGTCTAATGTGTAGCAAGTGAGGCTGGTGGTTACATACATGTCACCTGAGGCCAGAACGAGAGCATCAATGAAAGTAAAGATCATGTGTTTTGGATACTGTACGCTGAACAAAGAACATTGCAATTACATTGCAAAATACATTATAAACTATCTTAAAAGAGAATACAGTGAAACCCCGGATTGCGAGTAACGCGGTTTGCGAGTGTGCTGCAAGACGAGCAAAGATTTTTAATAAATGTTAACTTGAAAAACTAACAAGTCTTTCGAAAAAGTTAGAAAAACGAACAAGTACCGAGTATCATGTATTACGCATGCGCTTCTTGTTTTGACGCCGAGCATCACGTGATCACAACTGAGCTAATGTTTTTTTCTCTCTTGCGCTGCGAAATTGCGGGTAATCGTCTCCCCTGCTCGGTCTTAGTGCTTACTGGTATAATCAACATCCGTGCATACGTGTACTGTTTACTATAACACTGTGACCACGGGTGTGTGTGTAAAACATATTTTATTTTGTGTTTGTAAGTGCGTGTGTACAGCGCGCGTGCACTGTTTCTTATAACACACGTGTGTGCATGCATGTAAAGCAAAAGAAAGTCTCATTAGAGAGGTTAAAGATCCATTTTCTCCCTCTATGTTTCAGCCTGTCGTTATGTGCATGTGCGTAATTTGACACCGTGCCCCTTCACACACACTCCCGCCTTTACCCACACACACACACACACACACACGCACACACACACACTCTTTGCTCTACACAGAAACACTGCTCTATCGTGATTGTTTTTAAAGGTAAAGTGCAGGTTCATTTGTTTGTTTTACTTTACAGCAGATTCCGTTAGTATGAGCTCACGCGAATGTCATTAGCGATGTTCCTTGCTAATTGTTCCGACAAAACTGTCTTTCTGTTAATGTGTGTGTGTGTGTGTGTGTGTGTGTGTGTGCGTTTGTGTGTGTTTGTGTAAAATTCAAATAAGAGAGGAGAAAGGTTTACTGTGTAAGATGAGAAGGGGGAGACGGGAGGGGATGGTTTCTCCTCTCCTTTTACTTTAGATGCACACACACACACACACACACACAAACACACACACACACACACACACACCGCCTGCGCGCATAAACAGAAACACTTATCTGTCAGGATTTATTTTTACTTTTTTAAAAGGTAAAGTGCAGGTTAATTAGTTTTATTTTTACTTTATATTTTGTATTAATTATTTTTATGTATTTATTTTTTTGGGCTGTGGAACGAATGATTTAAGTTTCCATAATTTCTTATGGGAGAATTCGCTTTGATGTACAAGCATTTAGGAAAACGAGTCCGCTTCCGGAATGAATTATGTTCGTAATCCAAGGTTCCACTGTATGTGGAGAAAATGGTGGCATGTCTGAACTACTGTGGCTGCTGAGAAACAAAAGTTTCTGATGTCTACAACAAAATACACACTGCATAAAACATTGCAGCAACAAAGAGGGAATTGGAGTCACTTAGAACTGCAAATCAACAAAAAGTATCAGAAATTGAAGGAGCTACGGTTAATTCCATTAATTACATCAAACTCATATTTCTGCTAACCTTCAAGTGAGCATGCAGCCCTGTCCCAGCATTCAGCTACAGCAGCCAAGACAACAAAACTGTCTTTTACGTACAGTTTTCATGTTTCTGTACTTTACTTGAGTAGCTTTATTAGTGGATATTTTTGAATTTTACTCAACTACAGCCTACAACAAAGTTGTATATTTTTCTATACTCCATTTCTGCATGGCTTTGTGTTACATCTTACAAAAGACTATTTTAACAGACTGTTTTACTATTTTATTTATTTGCCTTCCCATGATAACATACCTAATCAAGTAGCAGTTTAAATGAGAAGTGGAGATAGCTGTAGACATAGGTCAAACAGCCCTGTCATGGTCGGTGGAGAGCGGTTCATACTTTTATTTTATTATATTCTTATTATGATTTCAAGGCTACAGTCACTAAACGAGGGACTGCTATTTTTACTCAAGCACAGGAAGTACTTTGCCCAACACTTATCAGTGTAATCAGGGGTATGTTTCTGTGGTCACAGTTACATGGATATCTTGAGGAAAAATCCCACCTAACAATTCCCACACTCTGACATGTTCTGTACTCACATTTCAAGAAAAGAGTGCCATGGAGCTTTACAAGCAGCTAGCTCCAGGAACACAGCATAGTGGAGAGACCCCTGTAGTCGAGGATGAAAGAATATTCTGAGGAGCTGCCACCTGATGCCACTGCTGCCAGAATACTAGGAGCTGTGGTAGAAAGACAATCCCCTACAATCTGGTACTTTACAGATGATGAATGGATTGCCATGTCATCTGCTGGGGCTAGTCTACTGTGGTTTATCAAGTAAAGTTAATACAGCCATCTATTTGAAGATCCTAGAGCACTTAATGTTTCCAACTGCTGACAAGCTTTATGGAGATGTCAATTTCCTTTTTCACCAGGAGGTAGCACCTTTACACGTGATGTACACTATATTGCCCAAAGTATTTGCTCACCTGCCTTTACATGCATATGAACTTTAGTAACATCCAATTCTTAATCCATAGGGTTTAATATGATGGTGGTGCACCCTTTGCAGCTATAACAGCTTAATCTCTTCTGGGAAGGCTTTCACCAAGGTTTAGAAGTGTGTTAATGGGAATTTTTGACCGTTTTTCCAGAAGCACATTTGTGAGGTCAGACACTGATGTTGGATGAGAAGGCCTGGCTTGCAGCGCTCTAATTCATCACAAAGGTGTTCTGTTGGGTTGAGGCCAGGACTCTGTGCAGGCCAGTCAAGTTCTTTCATATCAAACCTTCTCATCCATGTCTTTATGGACCTTGCTTTGTGCATTGGTGAGCGGTTACAGTATGTTGGAACTGGTGTGGGGTTGTTTTTCAGGAGTTGGGGTCAGCCTCTTATTTCAGTGAAAGGAACTCTTAATGTTTCAGCATACCGAGACATTTTGGACAATTTCATGCTCCCAACTTTGTGGCAACAGTTTGGGGATGGCTCCTTCCAGTTTCAACATGACTGCACACAAGTGCACAAAGCAATATAGTATATTTCACACCTTCTTTGTTTTAATTTGGTTGATTATGGCTGACAGCTCCCAAATATCCAGTATTTCATTTTATTAGAATATTTAATTTTGAGTTTGAGTAAATTACTATTTATACAGAATAAATACTGTTTAGACCTCAGTCTAAATCAGTACATGGAACCACAGAAAGAGGCTGTTGGAAGAAACCAATTTCTACACCCAGGCAGAAATAAAATCAGAAAGTACAGTGCTATGACATCAGGCTCCTATGGGAATACATTATGGGTTATTACATTTGAAGCAGCCTGGCTGGGTATGCATACGATTTTACTCATCTTATGTTGGGTCCAGCTATAATGAACCTTTCCTCTCATTCTTCCATCAGGTCAGGTATGAAGAGAACATGATGGGGACTAAAAATGCACCCTAGATGAAATTGCACAATTAGAATTCACCTCACCCCAAGGCCATGTCATCTAAGGGTATTCAAAGGAAACAGGCATTGAAATGAATCTTGCAGTCAACTCGTGGTCTTGAAAGATTATTTTCCTATTTCTGAGGGTGCTCCATTAAACATTTATTGTACTTTATATTTTATATATAAAATTTATATGTACTTTTTGCCAACATTTATTTATTTGTTTATTTATGTGTTTATTTATTTGTTTGCTTGCTTATTGTTATTAATTAAAATGCTAAGAGCCAAAAGACAAAGCGTCTTCATCTGAGTCACATCTACAGGACCATGGACAGAGATCTGCTTTGTGAAGCATGCCATGTTTCCTATTGAACATGTGTTAAAAAATTTTTCTAACAAATAAATTTCATGAATTACAAGCCATAATAGGATATGTGACGTAGAAACGCACCATGTAAGAGACATCAGTCTATTTCAGGGCACTATAAATCAAACACATAATTTAGAATATCTAATCTAAGTAGAAATGTGTGAGATGTGAGAAGAAACCAGAGAGAAATACAGAGAGTAACCCATGCTCATGATTAAACTGGGGAGCCTGGAGCTATGTGATAACAATGCTACCTGCTGCATCACTGTTTCACTCTCCAAGAAAATTAGAGAAGCTCAATTCAGGAGTCAAAGTGAGCATTAATAAAATATGCTTTTTTCATGAAAATCGAATAAAGAATACCAAAAAGAAATTTGTGATGATTATAAATTTTACTACATGCTGACTTGATCTAGAAATACATTTATTTGCACAAATTTGATACCAATAAATAATGAATTAAAATAATAAATAATAAAAATTGTATATGAGAAATTATAATCCAAGTATTTTTTTACAGTGACTAAATGCTTGTTTGTCTCATCCCTCCCTTATTCATGCATCCCATACTCAGCTCAGAAAGAGCAA
>JAOTRS010000048.1:2601575-2612380 GCA_028565755.1 Dinotopterus cunningtoni | reverse complement strand
GATTAATAGCACCAATAACCTGGAGGTTTATTTGGTTAAATAATATTAAACTAAATAATAAATAAAGTGAAGTACTTTTTGTGTTTTTAAATAGTGAATTAGTATTATGGTTATATTATACTGGCCCATTTGCCAATCCCAATATATATACAATAAACTACAAAATACACTATGGAAAAATAATAATATTTAAAATATTAAAAGATTAAACAAGAATGTTTGTTTCGATCTGGAGTTGCATACAAGAAAATAAAGAACATCATTTAAGAACATTAACTTTGTAAAGGAAAACAGCAGCCACATGCGGTTTAATAAATTGCTAAATGAGCCAGAGGTTAATAACTCAGCCATCTGCAGTACAGTTACAGTCTGAATAGAAAACGGTTTGTGTCTACTTAATGAACGCATTAGAGGTAAAAAAAAAAAAAAAAACAACATTATTTAAAATAAGATGCCAATATTTTAAGTGGAAACTACCAGAAAGTTACATTAGCAGGCTCACTGATGGCCTGCATCTGCCAATAAAACTACAGCAGGCTACAGTGCACTTCAATAAGAACTTGTTTCTTTTTAGGTAAATTAGCCATCATACAGTCTCACCAAGAGGCAGATGAATTGCATGTCCTTGTGCTGAACAGGAAAGCACATACTCTACATGATATAAAACATTCACATGAAAGTGCTTGACTTTGAAAGATGCCAAAATGAAAGGCCTCTTTATACCATCTAACAATCTAATTATTAGAGCAATTTTACTGTGCATTAATCATGTGAGCACAGTATGCTCATCACGAGCATGTCTACTGCAGGTGCCTGATGGCTCAAAAGAATAGGCTTTAGAAGTGTATGGGAAACCTCAATGGTTTGATCTTTATTGCAGTGTGATATATAGAACAACAGTAATAAGATTTGCTTATCTTGCAGTAAGTTTTATTTTTTTAGTTGTAAAATATATATATAAAGCATATGGCTTTGCTTTAGTTTAGAAGTGCTGTCAGTTTGTATGTTCTAATCTGTTCTAATCTTTCTTGTCTCACGGGGAGTTACTATTTTAATAAGTTGTTCCTTGTTTGTCCTGGGCTGCATCAAATTAATTATGGTGGCATCACTAAACCCACTCATAGCCATTGATTAGCCTTTAACATGGATTTATTGTTGACACATTTGCATCTTAAAATCAGTAATTAATTATGAGTTTCCATTCAATTATAACGCTTATATCAGGATTGGCAATTTAGAGGCTTGGATTTGCCGACAACCCTAATAGCTTTATCACTAATGAGGTGGAGTCAGAATGTACTGCTTGATATCATGCTAATTGTCCATTTAGCAGTGGCCACTGGCAACCAGCTGGTCTCCAGCAGTGTTGAGCAGTCAAAGCTAATCTTCTGGCTGCTATGAAGGAAAATGTGGCTTGAGATTTGAGGCTCAGGGGAGAAGGGAGTTTACTATTCGAGATCACAGGAAGCAACTGCTTGAATAATGAAGACTCCAAAAGGCTTGATGGCAAGGTCACAGTATGTGCTTACTACTTACTTACTGGCAGAAAGCCCTATAGACCATAAAATGACTCAGCGTGGAGTGGTCATAATGTACTTCTTGAGAAGAGTGGGGGTTTGGTAATGAACTTGCTTGCTCCTAATGGAAAGGAAAGTCATCTGGCAAACAGTTTTGTGTCAGCATGCTTTGTTTCCTCCAGTCATTTAAATGATGTTGGTTTTCTCCATGGGCCCTCAAAGGAACACAGTACGCATTGTGATATACCGTGGCACATAATTGGATATCTGATTGTGGCTGAAAACTACAGAATATCCTTCACTCTGTCCTACAGTGCTGATTTCTCTGATCACAAAGGAAAGTCATGTCAACGTAATACTATTATTGAAGAGGCTGCATGAGGGATGACACAGCGACAGATTTTGTTGGAGGCACTCAATATTGATTTTAGTGTTTGCTGGCTGACATAATTCCATCAGATAATGGATATTTTAAAATCTATGATGATTAAAATTTGTAAAACTTCAGATATCAGCACTAATTACATCTCCAGATGAACTCCATTTAATAATTTTCCAAGAGATAATTGAATACAGTTTAAAATTGCCATTATTTTGCCATCTAGCCTTCATTCAGGTACTGTTCTGCTTTCTTTCTTTCCCAGACACATTTCTCATGTGGTTCCTTGGCTTTTTAAAGATTACAGTACCAAGCTGTTTATATGACTAGTGCTCTAAGCCCTATTCCTGTCATACTCATATCATACAGTAGGATAAGGTTCAGATTTGGTTTGTTGGTTGTGTAGTGCCAGCTGCTCTCATCCTCTCCTGTATTACATCCACCAGTGTGTGCTGTCCTCTTTTCACTGATTCACCTTGCAGATGTGATTGTAGTATGGAGTAACTACCTTCATAATCAGGCATGGTAAGACCAAGAGCACTTTACTGTTTGTATACATGCATGTGAAGGAAGATGAGTGGCACACTCCGGCAGGAATGGAGAATCCCCAGCGGCTCCACACAGAGTAATTAGGCTGGCCTCCTGAATGTCAGCCATGGCTTGTTTATTCTCATTATTTTATCATTTTAAAAAGCCTCTAGGTGATGAGACATGCAGTATAATTACTGTTATTAGCATACTAATTGGGCGTCAAAATAGGCCAAGTTACAAGGTAGCCTGCTGCAACATTTTCACATTAATCAAAAGCCAGGTCATAGCTAAGACCAGTGTTGAGTTGGGACACTAATTGGGAGTAATTCTATTGCTTTTTATACTTGGCCATGAAAGTTTGTAGTCTGACATTTATTGGTACAATTATAGGAAAATGGTATAAGTCAATTCAATAAAAAAGCTGGAGAATTAAGAGATTCACATCTGAGCTGATAAAAGATCCATACAGATTTGAACCTTGTAGGTGGACAAATTTCTAAGTTATTGAATTATGTAAATTTTTACAAATTTAGCAAAAATAAGACAATGTTGAAAAATCCAACATGCCCATGTTTTATAATCCTACATGCTCAGCAGAAACCCTAAAGTTGCTGTCCAGTTACATTGATAATGTTGAATGAATGGCACCGCACAATACTGCAAATACAACTTTAGATTTACAAAAACAACAGAATAGCATTTATGTCTCCTTAACATCTACTTGCACAATGTTCTACCATATCATCCATGGTACCTTAAGTCTCTAACATTGATTATTAAACAACACAAAGGTGAAAATCAGTGAATGATATTGGTCACGATTTAGGCATGTCTCACTCACACTGCGTAATGTATGGTTTTGATGCATATTTTATCAAACTTTTAAAAACAACTTAATACCATAAGTGTCCCAATATCCATTGCCACATTAAGGTTGCCACAATGTTGTGAAAACCAAAAAGTCTTGGATGGATGTTCTTCTATAAATTAAATAAGAGTGAAAAGGCTTGTCTTGACATTTTATGAAGATTTCAATGTTAACTCTCCTCACTATAACATCTGCAAATGTGAAGTGAGTAGTTCCAGATTGTCTTGGCCAGACTGCAGTCTCTGCTGTTTAAAATGCACAAAAGGATTTCTCATGGGATTTAGAGGAGTCATGATCCAAATGGCATGGGGTTGCAGATAGGAAACTGATAGGGCTAGCTTTGTCTCATCTGGAGAGTGGCCACAAACCTCTGTTTTATGAAAACACATTTTCGTTCTACCCACCACACAATTTGCATGTGAAAGCACAGGACAGAGATAGACCCACTGGTCTCAATGGGGCTAACTTAACACAGTGTCAACACTGAGATGGGGGGCAAAACAAAGGGGTATTTCAGTCCCCGCTCCCTCCTCTAGCCTGTCTCATTGTCTGGTCTCTGTCAAGCCTGCATCTGAGCCTCCGTTCACTCTCTCCCAAATTGGGTTCAATCTCTTGAATAAAAATGAGCTTTCAAATCACTATTCAAGAAAAAAACTGGCAGGCATACTTCTTTAATTGAGCGTGCATATGAAAATGTAATATTGCTTTGACATATTATTTGTCAGCCATACGATTATGAACAAAGATCTGAAATTCCGAGATATAACAGAAATACAGGGACTCTTTTTCTTATCACAGTGCAGAGCTACACTTTGTGTAATCTTTGCTATTTACGTAACATGGGTCATATTGATATGTCTTTTTTTTTTTTACCTAATCTACACTCTTACCCTTTACATGTCCCTAACAGTGGTGATAAAACATTCATTTTAAATAACAATTACAGCATTTAGCTTAAACGATAACACCATGAAGCTAAAATTGTGCAAGAAAACACCCAAGTCAAGTTTTGTTTATTTGCTTGTTTGCTTGTTTTGGGTGCATTTAGATGGATTCCGAGATATGACAGAAATACAGGGACTCTTTCTCTTATCACAGTGCAGAGCTACACACATTTTGTACATGTCTTACATTTCAGAGGCATTTAAAGCAAAGCAATTTGTGGTTGTATTTATCAGTATTTAAAATTTTTTTTCCAAAAAGTCAAACAGAAAAGAGAATTAAAATTTTACATTTGGCATCCTGTAGCAAAATCATATCAAAACTCACCAAAATTACTTTTTTAGAGCACTGACTTTACTTTAAATTAAATTTAAAAATCAGTTGAAATCAAAATACATGTTCTTCGTGTTGTCTTTTTCCTTACTATTAATTAAAATTAAATTCAGTGATGTTGTTTCCACTAATTTAATTGTAACCAATATTTTCTGAGTGAGATAAAGCTATTCTTCGAAGGTGAATTAACTAATATTTTCATGTGCCATATAATGATTATGTAGCATGGAGGTTATCTTTTAGGTTTATGAAAATCTAAAAAAAGTTTAGTGAAAGTCTAAGCCTGTTCCCTTTGTTCCGGTTAAGGCAAGTTCTTGTTGTTAAATATGTAGTGGGAAAAATACAGATGGCTGACATCCACTGGTCTGTGGGAATTACACAAAGGAATGATAAATATGTCAATTGCTTGCTAAAAGTTTTTATCGATAGAGTAATCACACTTGACAAACACAATTTACAACTAAGTTATAAACAGAGTTGGAAATAACTCTTTACTGTATTCTAATTATTTTTCCTGATAATGCAGTGATGTAACTCATTACTTTTTCAATGTATGTAATTTGATTGCAGTTACCAATGTCAATAACATTACGTTACTAGCATTACAAATGTAATGTTTAAAAATTTATTAAAATGCATTTAAAAATCACATTTTGCGCGGCAAGTGCTTTAATCAATCGTCGAAGAGCTTTGTAATTTTTTTCGGTTGATGTTTTCAAAGTAACTTGAAAGTAAAGTGATCAGTAATCTGATTATTTTTTACATATAATAATGAGTAATGTAATCAAATCATAATTTTTTAAAGTAGTGATTAGAAATTTGTAGTATATCACAAGAATTACTTACCCAGCACTGGTTATACAGTAAGTAATAACAACCAAGTTATAATTAAGCAATATCACAAGAGAGGGAGTGCTGTGTATTGGTTGATATAGCATGGCTGTGATGCGATTGTAGGAATGAGGGTGCAGCCTGAATGCTTAAGGAATCACAGCCACGTATCCATATCCAGCATACAGCACAACCTCAAGTGTGATATTGTTTTTATACGACAGTTCCACAAACACCATTCATAATTAACAGATAAAATTATTTGTTTCTTTCTTTAACCAGTTATTTTGCATCAACAATACATATCGTCCCTCAACCAGCAGAACTTAACTAAACGCAACTGGCAGAGCAGGCAACCAAGAGTTAGCAATCGTCAGTGTGATTACCAGAAGTGAAAGTAGTTTTAAACTGTTACTGGTACTATGTCAAAAGGTGAGAAGAATGAATGATGGGTGTGGTAAACAGTCCTGAAAATCTATTAAGTTTTTTTTTTTTTTTTTTTTACAGTATATTACCATTTATTTTGCTTTAGCACATTAGCTCTGTTAACTTCCAGGTTCCGGGGAAGCCATATTAAGAGCTACAGTAATTAGCTTTGTAATCATAAATAAAAGAGCACGAACGATTCAGATGGAACAACTTAGGAACAATTATTAAGGACTCCAAGTGTTATTTTAGGATGCTATAATGTTATCAGTTTTATACTGTTATGGTTGTAAATGTGTTTTTTTTTTTGTAAAAACATATAGTTAATTATCCTAGTAGTGTTGCCATCCATTATCACCACTTGTGGAATGCTTCTCATCCAACATTTTCACTTTGTCTGTTAAGTTACCTGACTGAACATTACACCTGTAGCTGTAGGTCAGGTGCACATACTGTAGGCTTGGACAGTGTGTGGCTCCAGCACAAGAAATAGATTATCTTGCTGGAGAGCTAGGGTGAAGGAGTAATAGGTTGTGGAAATTAATGCTCGGCTCACATGCTGCTTTGGGCACAGAGTCACGTGTCCTGCAGAGTGAAGCATAAGGGTGATAGGCAGGAGATGGTAGTCAGCAGGCAGATCCAGGGTCATGGACTCAGGGGAACACTGGAGGCCTCTATTAGCACAGGCATATAGCAGAGACTGAGCGAGAAAGAGAGAATGAGGAAGAAAACCTGCCTAATGTATGCAGACTCATGCACAAAGCTCAAGGCAAAAGAAGTGGGCTTTCAGTCTCAAGCTGCAAAACCTATCCTATTAATCAGCTTTTTTTTTTTGTTCATTTAAGAAGTAACATATTTTATTAGATCACATTGGTGTGTTCAGTATTTGGTTAGATTTTACATTTTTGTTTTTAACTGCTGTAATAAATATAACATTTGTATTTTGTGAGTATCTAATAGGCCACATTTCTAAGTAGGTTAGCAGCATTAGGTCACTGTACGATGAACGTTGTAATGAAAAGGGAACAGACAGAAAGATACAATGTCAATCCTTATGAACAGTAACTAAGGCACATAACCTGAATGACAGAATATAGAGGCGTGGAACAGCTAAAAGTTATAATTAACGGATATACCATGACAAGAATGAGCAAATTATTTACCAGAGAGAGAGAGAAAGAGAGAGAGAGAGAGAGAGAGAGAGAGAGATTACCATGACAAGCAAGAAGAAGAAAATAACATGTTGACAACTGCAGGTATTCTGAGCAAGTACAGTATGCACAGCTAAAAGGAGATTCATAAAGTGTGGTGATAATGGATTGGCATATATTTTATGGTGTAATACTGTAGCAACTACTCTGTCACTCTCATGCATTATTTGTTATAAAATGTTTTATTAACATCTATTCTATTCTGCCATGTTAATGCCGAAATCATGCTCAAACTCAACTTGCCATATGCCCCACAAACTGCAACACCTAGACCACACAGTCCATATAAGGGCACCTTACTGATTAATTACAAGCATGTTTAAACCCACACAATCATGCACACACTTACAAACACATTATATGAGGATTTCTAAAACTCCCACAAGAAATGAACTATTGTCTAGTGTTTTTTTTTTCATTTTTATTTATTATTATTTCCTTTCAATTCAATTCAATTCAATTCAATTTTATTTGTATAGCGCTTTTAACAATTGTCATTGTCGCAAAGCAGCTTTACACAATCAGACGAATTATTTAAGTCTATACTGAAGGTAAGTGTGCATGAATCAAGATGAGCAGATCGTCCTTCCTTGACATACTGAGCTTGTGTTTATCTTTCTCTGATCTCTCATTTCATTTTTCTCCTGCAGTTTTTGTTCTTCTGAGCCCAGGCAAATCAGCCAAAGCAAGCTTAGCATGTGGAAAGTGAAAAAAGCAGAAATGGAATTTGATTCCAAAAATCAGGTGGCTCAGTGTCTCTTGTGGCAAAAAGCTCTTTTCCCAACATGCTCCTAATCGGCACCCTCCACTACTCCACTAAGATCACACTCCTGGCTGCTGTCATGTAAGTGCTACATAATACCTAGCTTCCTAATGTATGGCTGCAAACCAATGATCTACTGATATCTGGGACAGAAATCACCCAGTGGTCAGTCTTGTCTATTGACTCAAAGGCCTTAATTTCATAGTAGCATCAACCAACGCAAAGAACCCTGAATTCTATTCAGTAATACCCTCTGCATATAATGACCTCAAAGAATTTTTATTTGTTTTACACAAAGTCAAGGCAAGTGTCCTGTCCCTCACAAGTCTTACAACTGTACCATTGAGTTTGTGGCTGCCACTCCTTCTCCACATGATATATCCATTGTCTCCCGCTGAAAATGAAGCTATAGATGAATGCATTTAAAAAGCTCTCAAAAGGGTATATCTGACCATCCTGCTCAGCAGCATTTTCCTTTTTTAAAAAGAAAGACAGAAGACTCAGACTCTGCATAGATTGCAGAGATTTAAATCAGTCAAATATCACTATCTTCTGCCCCAGTCCCCTCAGCACTGTAACAACTTTGTAACACAAACATTTTCACAGAAATTGACCTACGCAGTGCCTTTAACCTCATTCATATCAGAGAGGGAGATAAATGGAAAACTGCCTCTGGCACCACCTCTGGCCACAATGAATATTGTGTAATGCCATAAGGGCTTTCTTGCACTCCTGCAGTTTTCCAATGTTTCATTAATAATGTGCTGCGTGACATGGTTTGCAAATTTTTCATTGTTTGTATAGATGGCATAATTATATAATCCCCTCTTGTCAAACGCCATGTCTTTCCCATAAAACAGGTGCTAGCTTATATGTACTTCAGAACCGATTCTATGTAAAAGGTGAAAATGTGAGTCCCACATGACCATGTTATCATTATTTGGGTACATCATTATCTCAGAGAGATTGCTTATGGACCAGAGAAAAGTCTATATGGCATGTGAGTAACGCAAACCCACAAGTTTCTGTGGTTTGCATATTCCATTTCAAATTCAAATTTTATTTGTCTCATACACAGTACGATATGCAGTGAAATGCATTTGTCAGTTCATTTGTGGTTTCAGCTCCATTTCTGCCTCCTCACGTCTTTGCTGAAATAAGGTTCTATGAAACTCAAGTGGAACATGGCCACAGAGAACATTTTTGTCCAACTTAAGGAAATATCCACCTTAGTGCCCTTCCTCAAATACACAAACACACAATGATAATTTGTCATAGAGGCAGCTGCTTCAAAGAAAGAAGCTGATCCAGAATTGACGTATTTTTTCAGTATTTTGATGACAAGCTTAAACTTAATCATGCACCATTCTTTTCCAAAAATTTGAGCCCTGGTGAGTAAGTATGATGTTGGCAAAAGACAACTCATCTCTAAGTATCCCAGGTTGTAGAAAGTTAGAAAAATAATACATAGCACCCTTCAAAATTCTACCTTGTATATCAACAAAGTGTGATGTTAAAATCTCACCTCAAGACCTATAACTCCTGAACCAAAAGCAGAAGATGCTCTCCCTCCTGTCAAGTCAACACAAGAATCTGAACTAAACTCAACTTCCTTCCCAGTATACGTCTTTGTTATTTCACACATCACACATGTGGATATTTACACACTCGCACACTTAAAAAATTCTTCAAAAATCTGGACGCAAAGCATTTTTCAGTATTTATTTACCTGACATACTAAAGCTTTGTTTCTTCATGCATGTTTTTGTGGTTTAGGATTTTGTATTTGTCCTGTGGTTTTGTGTTTCTGTTTTTTCTGTTTTGATGTAGAATTCAAATCATCTAGTCTTACACTAGTTGGGAAGATCCTAAATATTCTTATATCTCGAGCTGAGAAGCAAACCTGAGAAGCAAACCTGAGAAGCAACGTAAGACACACTGATTTGAAATGTTAACAGACAGGTCCATACCATTTTATTTATTATTGTCAGTATTTTTTTAACTCATATTTTAAAAAGTAGAAATGGTGTTCTAATCCAGAAATATTCTCAAGATTATACTCATGTCCAAAGTTAGACTTCGATTTCTATGTGTCAAAGAATTGTGGATCTGTTTTAATATTTAATTATGATTCATTTCTGTGTAACCACTTTATATAATAATATTTCTTTGTCTGTCAAAAGGTTCCAAAGGCCTAGTTTGGTCAATTTTTTCATTGCTACTATTCTTAGTAGTATATGTTACATACAGCCATTGCAATACTTCCCACTGGGACTGATAATATGCTTTAGCTTAGCACACTGACTTAAATATTGAGCATTATTAGTCAAAATGCAGTAATCTCTTGACCTTCAAGGAAGTCACCTTAGCCTTTTTCAGAAATTTGTCTTAATAAAGTAATGACAACCACAGTTACTTTATTCAAAGAAATTGACTCTTAACCATTATTTACCAATGACACATCTTTACAAACTTTTATAAAGTTAAAAGCTTAAAGCATAATAGAAAATGGGGATATTCTATTTTGTCAGACAATATTTCAAATTTATAATGCTGCAAGGTGCACACAAAAAAGCCTCCCTAATAATTTCTAGTAGAGTTTTAATAAAATTATTCTCAAATGCTGCTAGGTTTTGCTTAACACTTAAGTCAAATTTGACAATATCATGCCACTCTTGCAAAGGTGTCAAAACATGGACGATC
Source organism: Dinotopterus cunningtoni (assembly GCA_028565755.1). NCBI lineage: Eukaryota > Metazoa > Chordata > Actinopteri > Siluriformes > Clariidae > Dinotopterus > Dinotopterus cunningtoni. Next base: position 2,601,876 of record JAOTRS010000048.1, on the reverse strand, counting down.
ATAATGGATGTGGAACTTCCTGTCCAATCATACGTTATTGTCATCAGTGCAAAGTAAAAAGTAATGAAACTTTAAGGGAACACAGTTTAACTGGGATTATCTGCTGACTCAGTCTCTGCTCTTCAACAGACACATTTTTCTTAATTTCTTTGTTTATTTACTTGGTGTCCTTAAAGCAGTTGGTGTAGTTGGTATTACTATCAAATTAATGAAGTTTAGTGTTCTCTCTCTCTCTCTCTCTCTCTCTCACTCTCTCTCTCTCTCTCTCTCTCTCTCACACACACACACACACACACACACA
>JAOTRS010000048.1:2521460-2533801 GCA_028565755.1 Dinotopterus cunningtoni | reverse complement strand
GAAATAGGTAAAAAGTTAAAGCTAAAAATAAGCTGATTGGCTTTTGTGTAATGGGACATTATTTCAGGTTGAAGCCCACATACATGTCTCTGTTTTTCTGTATGGCAGAACTTTCTGCCTAAATTTCTTAGGTAATCGTAACGTGAATAACACATGAGAAAATCTACTTGTAGAAATTGAGAGAAACCCTATTTATACTCTATGAATAGTAATTTGCTCAAACTTGAAATAAAATATTCTAATATTTTGAGTTTATGAATGTAGAATGAGTTTCACTCTTTGAATTAAATTGCAAAAGAAAACAAACCTTTTTTTAGTTTTTTTTTTTTTTTTTTTATGAGAGAAATGTGATTTCTGGAGCATTTCATCCATATAGCTAATCGCACCAATATGTGCTTGTTGAACATTCTATTTTAGATTTATATGCCCCTTTGCTCTTAAGTTCTCATTTTAAGGAAATGTTTTTTGCTAGATTTTGGTGCTATAGGGATTTTGAAACTACCAGATTTTGGATTTGCCTTAAAATTTGCCTTGTGTAGAAGAGCCTTAATTAATGGGGTCAGGAACCAATGTTTAGCAAGAAGGCCTGGTATGCAGTCAGCATTCTGAATAGGACAAAAGGTTCTGTCCAAGTCTTTTACATTTTTTACTCCAAACATAAGAGACAGTCTGTTCTTTGATTTGTGCACACAGGCATTGTCACGGTGTAACAGGTTTGGGCCTCTTACTTTTTATAAATGGAAATAGTTTTGCTACACTATACGAGGAGATCCTACATAATTGTATGCTTTCAGCTGTGGAAAAGGTTTGGGAAAACTCACAGATGAAGTTTGCAAGAAAAGGCATTGCCCAGTACCAGTTGAAATATGTGACTATATTGAATCTAAACTAGATCCAATTAAAACTTTTGCTGTACATATATTACAAAGGCTTTTTCCCGTACTTTTTTGGTACTCAATTCAGCAAGGCAGTGGCTCTAGTGGTTCTCTGCTCAGTCTTTCTGCCAATTCTGTTTCTGGAATGTTTATTAATCAGTTTTGTGTCCTTTTTTTTTCAAGATTTTAAAATGATCTTTATAAGAACTTGGCTTCTGGTTTGGACTTGCTCTTTTTTCAGAAATAAATAACTTCATCACAAGTTACACAGTAGTCAAAGGTTTAAAGGTGCAAATAGCAATACAGAATAATTAAATACAATTATTGTAATAAATAATTATATTGTATTCTGTATGTTTGTTTTTGTATTAAATTAACTTTTGAGCATTCATGCCATGTGATGTTGTTCATAAAATGTTACATGACCCAAATGCTCCAAAATGCATTTTACAAGCTTACTGTAACAAGAGGGATTGCTGAGCAATTTCTAACACGAACATGAAAAAGTGTGGGTTTATGTCCTAGTTTTTTGTTCACACAAAATGCTTTAAAAGAGTACATGGAAAATAGAAGCCTAACAGTATAATAAAGCAACTGTTCTATTACTTTTAACAGACGTGCATTCAATCCCCTTTATTAGGGTATGTGTAATATAGCACAAAGTGATCAGAAACCGATTTGATGTGCTGTTCTCTATGGCTTTATGGTAGGCAAAGCTTGTTAATATTGTCTTATTTTACTACATATATCAACCAAAACAAAATTTTTTATGTTATACATTCATCACAGAAAATGTGTGCCAAAGAGGCTACTTCTGAAGTTTATGCAACATGGAGGTAACCAATCTTGCTTTCCTAAAAATTTCAAGTTGCTATAACTTGCCGCTTTGGATAGATGATTTTATATGTGCTCCAATTTTTAGCATTATACTGACCCACTTCAAACAATAATAATTTAAAATGCAAATTATTTATATTTTTTTATACGAAAATTGATGTAAGCTTCTAGAAGCACATGACCTGTAAAAAATTGTTGCTTAAATTGTTTTTTGGTAAAAGCCTAAAAAGCAATTTTGCATTTTAGAATAATACACGTTTTCAGGGTTTTTTTTTTCATATGAAATCTAAATTGGTTTCATCTTAATGATAAAGATCACTGAAAGATTTGAATAAAAAAAAAAAAGTCACATTATGTAAAAAGGCATGAAATTGTATTTAACGTATGTGTAAAACATAAATGTGTATGCATATATGTATGCACAAAAAAACAAACCATAGATCTGGAAATAGGAAGCATTAATATTGTGAAAAATTATGATCCTATCTGAAAATTCACTTTTACACCTAGGTGAGATTTTTAGCACCAATACTATGTTTTGGCTGTATATATAGTGTTAGTTCAGCACAAATGCTTTTGAGACAAATGCCAATGTCCGCCTATAAGAGAGGCCCACATATGGGTGGGACAATCAAGTGCATTAAGTCCTTATACAAAATTATTGAAATATTAGTCTCCATTTTCAATAAATTAATTTATTTGCGGTATTTTTCAAGACTATTTTAAGTTTGCGAGTGTTCCACAAGAAGATTTTTAATAAATTTTGACTTGAAAAACGAGCAAGTCTTGGTTTATGAGAACCAAGTATCATGTATCACACATGCGCTACTTGTTTTGAGGCCGAGCGTCACGTGATCACAACTGAGCCAATGGTTTTTCTCTCACGCTGCAGAATTGTGGGTAATCGTCTCCCCGCTGGGTCTTAGTGTGCGTCTCCACTGGTATAATCAACAACGTAATCCAAGGTTCCACTGTATATCTAAATTTCACATGCTGTAATTTTTTATCATATGAGGTATGTAAGATTTTGCCCATCTAAATTAAATGCTCTAACTAGTATGCTAATAATTCACACCATACTCACTTAATAATAAGGATATATACATGTAGAGAGAGAACTTTTGAAAGGTGAATGAAAAATCTAAATGTAAGAAGGGCCAAAAAGGAAAATACTGCGTTTTTGTTAAAAACGTCAACTCTGGAAAATGATTTGAGTTTCTTATAATGAATGCATTAATCTGGAATTAATAGACAAATTGTTATTCTATTCACAAAGTGCCTTCATGGACATGATTTCCCAGCTTTTCCCTGGTTCTAGAGAGGGGCAAGTAGACATCAGCAATTAACTTTAATCTGTAGCCCCCACAACCACCAGATCAGAGGTGAGGAGGAAGAGAACTGAAAGGTCCTCAGAGAGAAAATAGACTCTCTGTTAAAAAGAAAATAGACTCTCATAAAAAATAATATAAAATAGAATAAAAATAGAATATTATAAACAGAAGAAAAATACCTGAGGTTGTCAGCATCAAGTAATGACTCAGAACTGTGGGCATCATTGTAAAATGCCATCCAACTAATGCGGTGATGTTTTTAAGACAAAAATAGGTTGACATAGTTCTGTTTCATATGCAGTACCGGATCTGGGATTATAATAATAAACTTAGCTAAATTTAGAGCAAATTGATCAACCTTTTCTGTTCACCCAGCATAACCTCCTTGTGACAATGACCATTTAATAGGCATTTCAACTGTGCTGGCTCAAATGGGATTTCAGTATAGGCTCTCTTCATGAACATGCTGTCAAGAAGAGTTATTTACATATTATATATGTTATTCAGCTTTGCCTCACAAAAACAACAAAAAAAAGATCAAATAACCTGATTTGCACCCAGGGTTACCCGTGATTTAATAGACCACTATCATTATTTATATGAAATATCTCTCTATTCAATAATTATTAATGGCACAGTAGTGTAGTGGTTAGCATTGTGGCCTGAAGATTAAGAGTTCTAATCCCGCCTCAGTCTATGTGTGTGGAATTTGGATGTTGTCAGTGGTGGGTGGGTTTCCTCCAGCTACCCCAGTTTCCTCCCACAGTCCAAACACATGCAGATTAGGTTAATTGGCATTCCCAACTGTCCGACGTGAGTGTGTGTGCTTCGATAAATTGGCACCTCAGAGTCTTCTGGGATAGGCTCCAGGCCCCAGCCACCATAAGCATTATACTGTAGAATATATTTTATTCATCTTCCATAACTGCTTTACTCTGGTCAGTATCACCGTGGATCCAGACCTTATCTCACGAACACTGGGCCGAATGTTGAATAATTCACCCTGGGTAGGAAACCAGTTCATTACAGATCACTGTACCCATATACATTTACACATACAGCTAATTTAGCTGACTCATCCACAGAAATTTACCTTGGGCAGCAGATAAAATTCCAAACAGATAATCACCCATTGATGATAAGCCCTAGTAGTGCTGATTACATTATCAGCCAATTCATATAGGCTGGGCCTGAATAATTAGCCAGAAACAACATATTTTGTAATAAGAACTTGTTAAAAATAAATGCATTAGCATGGCATGTCCACCATAAGCTCATGTTGCACCACACTGGCAAACAATTCATTCATCCAACGCAGTTTGGCATGCTACACCAACAGGCTTGTGAGCATGTGGAGCTACCAGTGCTTGTTTGCATATGTGGGTGAGCATAGTTTCATTTGTGTATGATTGATTCTGTTGGGTTAGTTACTGTACATATAAGTACTTGTGAGTGTGTTCTGTGCAGGAATAATTCTGCAACTGTGTATACAGTACTTGCTATTGGACAAAACTGCAAAACATCTTTGTGCGTGTATGCAGCATTATCAGGGATGGGACCCTTAATAAAAGGATAAAAATTTCAATTGTGCCTTTCAGCTCTCTGATGTCAGTGCTGCAGTCACACAAGGATGAGTGCGCGATTCCCAGGAGATCCTGGTAAAGGTGAAAAGGTCTAATAATTACCCTGCCTTACCAAGCTTCTCATCTCTGGCTCACTCAATTTTTTATTCTTTCTCTGTTCTTTGCTTTTATGTCTCTGACTTTTGCTATGTCTTTGTCTCTTGAATTCACGCTATTTTAACACTATGTGTGTGGTTGTGTATTATCTGTGGCCATTTTTCCCTTTTACTTGACATTGCATCTCCATGGAAACTGTCAATGGACAAACCTTGTCAAGGTTCTGTGTTTTGTGAAGGTCTGACACTGTCCATGTTATACCACTTGAGACATTCTCATCCCTCCTAAACACTGGCACTAACCCTAGGGTGCCACACACAAATAGAGATTGAGGTGCTTGCTGTCCCTTGGATGACCATGTGTGGCATTATTTCCAGTACTGAACAAAATTTTCGGGTGAACACAGTCTTGTCAAGTCATGACCTATTCACTACTTGCATAATCACGGGCAACTTGTTCATAATATTTATTTCTGTGTAATGTACAACCATTTAGCTTTTCCATTTGAGTGAAAGAATTAAATTATCCAGCATGTCTGACAGCTTGCTTACTATTAGAATACAGAATACTGATGTTTTAATACTGATATCTGATCTAATACTATACCCATTCAGTCCTATTTTTAAAATCTTCTCCCAAACAACAGCCCTGTGTTAAATGATCTAAAGGCTTTTTTTGGATAACTTAGCTTGCTAAAGTATTGAACTTAGTAATAAGTAATATAGAATAATTAGTATATTAAATATAGAAATAATTCATTGCAGAATTTAGATGAAATTTTATGGCAAGCTACAGGCTTCCCACATAGATTTAAAGCAATTGCCTGTGGATGAGATGCAATGACCGGAAACCGGACATACAGTATTTCTCCATAAATTATCACTATAAGGAAAGGAGACAGCAAATGGAACTCTGCATCAACCTACATTATCTACAATACAATTAAACTAATAAAACATAATCAAACATCATTTAAACAGTACTTATAATAGTGCAAAAAAGTTTTAAAGAGCATAGCATGTGAGCTGCATGCAGACAGAAATTTTCACAGTTTTCTTGTAGAGGTGACATGCACATGCAGAGAAACAGATACATGAGAGAGCACAACAGTTCTATGAGAAGTGAGCACTGAAACACATGCATTTACTGGCATCAGGGTCTACACTTTGCATATGAGTCATGGGAAGGTGAAATTCATGCCACCTTGTACACTTTACCCACATTTAATTATATAATTATGAATTCAGTTTATTGTCAGCAACACATGACAGCAACCAACATAAAAAGAGATAAATATAATGCTACTAAAATATATTAGATTACTCATTTCAGTATAGGTATTGACAAGAAAAAAAAATCTACTCAAGCACATTAATTAATTAACTAATCAAATTAACTGAGTGACTGAGTGACTGACTGATTGATTAAGTAATTTTGATTATGGGTGCCTTGGTGAAATTTAGGAGGATGTACATAAAATAAAATTATTTTCACTATATAAGATATTTCCCACCATAATGAGGAAAGCACTAAGCTTTGCTATATGAATGCCTGTAATGTTTTACATTTTTTTTTTACAAATTTAAAACCTAACTTCTCCCAGTGCAGTGACAAGCTGCATGCAGATCACACAGAGGTTTTATGTTTTTGATGTTCTTTTCACTTGTTTAATTGTTCAGAGCAATTTAATTTTTGTCTCAGAAAGGATCTTAAAAGAGTTGCATAAAGTCTGTTACATAATACAGATTATTTCTTTATTTCATTATTTTTTTTAAAGCTTGGTTGCAAATAAAGTGGCAGCAAAGACAGATGGTACTAATCTTTTTAATATAACATTAATAGTTATATTAACACATACAGTGGTCTGTGGCTAGATCCACCTATCTTGTGTGTTTGTGTGATTTCTTAGGCATTTTTCCTTTTGCAGGGTCACCACATTGGCTCAATCAATTCACAAGTTTTTGGCACAAGTTATTGGCAGGTTTTATGCCAGATATGATTTCTGCCGCGACCAACCCTTTTGCAGGCTCGGGACTGGCACTGGGGATGTCCTGGACAGCGATGTGAATGACTCATTGCCAGTTTTCACACCACATGATAGCAGGTGTTGCTGCCAAATCTGGTACAACCAGTTATTAGGTTTAGGGTTAACTCTGGTTATCTTTGTGTAATATTAAAATTTGTTGGATGATTTGTATGGCAAAGTGTGACAAATATATAAAAATTGTATGATTAATATAAAGCAAATGAATATTTGTGAAAATAAAGACAATTAATAATATATGTAACAAAACATGTATTACAAAAAAAAAAATAAAGAAAGAAGTCGGCTAATAGCACAATTGAACAAACATCTATTTGGTAAGGGCATTGGCGGTAAATGAATCATCAGGAAAGTCACTGGGAACAAGTCACAGATTACAGTGCACCTGGGGCCAATGTATCCCATAGTTACTCATGCCAAATTGTTGCCTACTCTTTACGTCACTGTCTAGAAATGTGTTCTATCATGTACAGGTTGTGTCTAATGCAACAGCCCTTGTCGGTTGTCTGCTGGAACTTATGAGCCTTTGTCCAGTCCCCAATAATCCCAGTGTTAGCTCTCACTGACAAAATTCATCCAGAGACAGAGGGTTTGTTCAAACACATCTTTATTCAGTGTTGGATATTCCGGTACACAGCACCACGGTGCACATTTCTCCTCTGAAGTATCAAAGATGAATGTGTGTTTTGCATCTTAAATTAACCTACATTCTACCATCATCATGTTCATTTGCTGGACGGGAAGGAGTGAGACTTACAAATTGTACATGAAGCAACAGAAGGGGCAGCTTTATCATAGGTGAATTTAATAATTTGGCCAATAAAAATAAGCTTAGGTAAGTAGAGTCATGACAAAAATAAACGCACACCCTGCTTCAGTAAAGTTCAGCCTTATTTATACTGCACAGTGAAATTCTTTATTATTTACATATCCCAGCTTCGGGGTCAGAGCGCATGGTCAGCCATTATACAACACTGCTGGAGCAGTCAGGGCCTTGCTCAAAGGCCCAATAGCAGAGCTGGGGCTCGAACCATAGACATTCCGATCAGTAACTCAGAGTCTTAACACACTAAACAACTGCCCCCAATAAGGGAAATACTTGGCTGCAGAATTTTAAACATTTGCTGTGATCAGGATTAAAACCTGCTCAGGGAACCGCCATTGGATTTTAAGTCCAATACCTTCACCACCAGTACACCTCTAATTTTTTCCTTCCTCAGCCATTCCAATGTTGATTTTTTTTTGTTGTTGTTTCAATGACTGCAAGTTTTCCAGGTACTGTGGCTCCAAAAACAAGCCCGAATCATCACCCCTCAATCTATATCCTTGACAACTGGTATGCGCAATACAGGTTTAACTCCTCAAAAGAAAAAGAAAAAAAAAAACTTCCCAACAATGTTTGACTGATGGTACTTATAGTTAGTAACCTAGTAACCAGTGTAAGGATCTATACGATGAGAGAAACTTCAATGCCTTTTTTGTCGCTCTGGATAAAAATGCCTAAATACAAATGTGCAGTGGTATGGCATGTGGAAAATTGGGAGTACAAGCAATGTTATGTGCCAGATTTAATAATTTACTTTAAAATAAATTTTGAATCTTTAAAATAAGCTACTAATAAGCTACTTGCTCAATGTAAACAAACACCTGCACCAATACATATTAATTACAACTGCCATTGCTGAAGCACTCCACCCATTAGTCCTCTATGGTAGAGTGGCCAGACAGAAGCCATTTTTCACAAAAAAAAAAAAAAAAAGCACATGACAGTCGGCTGGGAGTTTTCCAATGTGCACCTGAAGGAATCTTGCAGACCATGAGAAACAAAATCCTCTGGTCTGATGACATAATTCATTGTGCCATTAATGTGGAGAAAATACTGTACTGCATTACACTTCACTAATGAGAAAACAGGAAAACATGGATGCAGAAAAATATTGAAAGAAATCTGTGAAAAAGAGTGAAAACCATGCTCAGGATCTCAGGCTGGGGCAATGGTTTACATTTCAACGAGACAATGACCTGAAGCATAATGCCAAGAAAACACAGAAGTGCCTTCAGATCAATTCTGTGAAAGTCCTGGAGTGGCCCAGTCAGAGCTTGAACAATTCTGCCAAGGAGAATGGAAGAAACTTCCAAAAAAAAAGGCGTGCCAAGCTTGTAGCTTCATTCTCAAGGATACTTAAAGCTGCCAAAAATTCTTCAACCAAATACTATGTGATGGGTCTGAATACTTGTGTAAAAAGGATATTTCAGTATTTATTTAGTTTTTTTTTTTTAATTATCAGAACACTCCAAACACCTATGGAGTATTGTGGGTAGATGATAAAAGATGTTTTTTTTTTCCTTTTTAAGATGAGTTTGTGAAAACTTGAACAGATTTCCCATCGGCACTGTATTTATGGTTTATTATAGTCTATTTTTCTTTAAAATGCCTGATCATTACATTAATTGTTCTCCTGTAATGTGATCAGAATTGTGGTGGAGCCACTCTAGACGTGATGCCCCTGCACAAACATTCACATACTGTAGTTATTTACACCTAGGGGCAATTTATCTTTACCAATACATTGCAGATGGAATTAAACAGAAGAACCTGAAAGAAACCCATTTGGTCAGAAACATCCACAGATATTCATCACCAAAAAATGTATGTAAGGTGTGTGTGTGTGTGTGTGTGTGTGTGTGCGCGTGCGTGCGTGCGTGCGTGCGTGTGTGTGCACGTGCGTGTGCGCGTGCGTGCATGTGTTTAGGTTGCATAAAGCCCCTTTTCAGATGTTCATCACTGAACCTTCATTAGACTTACATGCTGTAATCAGAATACAAGTCTGGCAACTAAAAACCCACCACCAACCCCCATTCCTAATCCCCCTTTTTCACATTTTTCATGCTTTTTCTTTCTATTAATCTTTTATTTTCTCCTATTATCCATTTATTTAGTATTAGGTTTCTGTGACACTAACACAGGCTGCCGGATGCATGATTGCTAGGATTCAAATTTTTCATAGGATTATTTTAATCTAATTCCTACCTGTGCCCTTTCCTCCATCTGCATGTGTCCCACTACATGCATATGCATCTATAGACAAGTGAACATACAGAGATAGATGATAAACATAAAGTGTATTCACCTCCAGGTATGCAATATATTATATCAGATGAAGACTAACGAGCACACATAGAGGCATCACATCCTTAAATAAATCATGCCCCCCCTCTCCAGCATGGCTGCCATGAGCTCATGACTAAAACAAAAACAGAGGGCCTGCTTATTCCTTCTGAGAGAATGCAAATAATTCACAGAGGAATGATAAGTTTTGAACATCATTTAGTCAAAGTCAATAAAATATAATACAGAGCATGAGAGTATGCATCGGTAAACAAATTCATCCAGCCTGGTGCTTTCTCAGCTTTTCCTGTTCATGGCATCCTTAACATAAATCTTAAATATGGCTGAGGGATATGTTCCTACTGCCCACTGCTCATATATCTAGTTTGCCTCCTGACCTAAACACAAACACCATCCACATATCAGCTCAAACAATTCTTCATATCTCTAGTGACTTCAGTGCTTACTGATATAACAGTCAAATAGGATTATAGGTCATTTGTTTTGTGCATGTGTGGCTGGGCTGAGCCGACACTCTGTTATATTATAATACTCTGCGTTGGGTTTAAAATGAGGTGGAAATGACAGGAAAAACAGCAGCAAAATGAGTTTATTTTCTGTATAAAATCGAACCAAATCAAATTGGTAAATAACTTCTCTTTACCAGGCTCTCCATACACTTTGCATATGCAAGGCTCTCAGCCAACTAAAGAAATTGGTGCCAATAGGAAGAAGTGACATCACCGACTGGTTGAAGTAATTTGTCCAAAATAATTTGTATATTTCTTTTTTCTGTGTAAGTGTTATTTATAAAATAATAATAATAATAATAATAATAATAATAATAATAATAATAATAAAATAAAAATTCCACCATTTTGGAAATGGTTCAGCTGAATGGATGTTTTTTTCCCCCAATTTTGTTGAAATATAGACACACTCCTTTTACACATCTGCTACACATGGGGACTGGAGGTAACTGGTAGATGAGCTGATCACAGATAATCTGATCCCTGACTAACCAGTAATCTCTATCATCCACCTCACAGGCCTCTTTTTTTTGTGTTTGTGTGTGTGTGTGTGTGTGTATAAGAAAGAGAGAGAGAGAGAGAGAGAGAGAGGGTGGAGAAAAAGAAGAAGAATCTCAATTATTTGGTTAATCCTACTGTTGCCTAAATTTGAATGATAATTAAAGGCTTACTCTACTACTTTTTCCCTACACTTAGACCACACCAAAAAGTCAGCTATCACAAGCTGTATCATAGCTCCCAGTATAAATTCAGTCTGATTTTCTTAAACATGCCACTTTTTTCCACAGCTATTATTACTATAACTGTCCAAAATTTGAACATGGCTGGATAATGTTCTATGCTCTGGTCATATTTCTTATGTAATTGTGGGTGTAATCTTTCATAGGTCCCTTTCCTTGTGCGCCGACATCAAGCCCAATTCAGCTTCCAAATGTGTTGATGCCAGGAAGAACCTTTGAGTTTGCGCAAGAGGCTGTGTGTATGTGTGTTCTTAAGTGTGCATGCATACATACGTGTGTCCGTGGAGGGTGGGGGTATTAGTCACAGTGTGTGGGAAGCTCTAGCAGTAGGCGGTCATGGTGACATTAGCATGATCATCATGCTCATTACCATCCTACCACAGTTGGACAAAGGCTCTTTCTCTCTGTCATTCTCTCTCTCTCTTTCCCTTTTGTCTATTTCCAGCTATCCCTCAGTGCACACGTCAAAATTAGCTGACTGTCCATTGACTACAAAAATAAAGAACTTGCTCTTACTCTCAATGTAGCGCTCCTGCCTCCGCTTACAGGCTCTAAAACAGAAGGCTTATCACAACACTGATATCAGATAACGTGAGTGTCACGAGAAGTGATGTGATCAGTCACAGTTTAGATTAGCAGAGACTTTGCTGTATCTCAGGAATCAGTAGATCAACATCTGAGGAAAATAATAATCACAAGTGGCTAGCAGGACCGTATTCAAGAAAATTGCTCTCCCTCGAGTGGACTAACAATGTTTTCATTAACACAATAACCATACACTATAAATGACATTTTTCAAATGCACTGATGGCATAAGCTATGACTAGACCAGAAAAATGATTATATCTCATTAGATGTCTTTGCTGTAAATTGGTGCTGCTAACATAGCTTAATCATAGCCTTTGTTATTCTGGCTGTGTTGATGAGCACCCTACTGTTTAATATTGTTATGACCATTTCTTGCTGTCTTTTAGCCCTTACTTTGTCGGAAAATAATATATCCCCATTGGTACACACACCGATGTTTATACACCCTTTAAAATGAGTCAGTGTGCTACATACAGTAAACATCAATGTACACAGTCACAATGATTACACATTCACGTGTTTATCTCTCTCGCTCTCTCTCTCTCTCTCTCTCTCTCTCTCACACACACACACACACACACACACACACACACACACACACACACACA
>JAOTRS010000048.1:2464220-2475713 GCA_028565755.1 Dinotopterus cunningtoni | reverse complement strand
AGATAAAGCACTTTTTAAAACGACAGGAAGAATGTGTTTTCCATAGAGTTAAAAACCTTGCATTAAAAGTATTAAACTATAATACAAATAAAACTGAAACAACAATAACCACAATAGTGTAAAAGAAAGAAAAATTGTCTCATTTTAAAAGCAATACAAAAAGAGCATTCAAACTTCAGCCTCAAACCGTTTAAAGCTCTGAAAAAATCCCACCAGCACCACTGGACTTGCAATCAACATGTGCCATTTACAATAGTTTCTGAGCTCAGCCCTTGCCCTCAAATTGACTGTTACTTGCAATTTGTCTACTGTTGGTTGGTTTTCTACAGCAAGTCCCTCAACTCATTGTCTGCACCACTTGTACTGCAAACCTGAAAGCGATGAAACCAGACTCAGAAAGGCTGAGGGTCTGGAAGTGATTTCACTAAATTGCAACGCAGATGAATTGGCTCCAGCAGTGTAAAGTCAACATGGTTGCATGTTGGCCACGCCATAGTCTTCGTGCAGTGGTCTGGAGCAGCTTGGTGATGAAGTCATTTCCCTTGAGCTTTGCACTTCGAAAATGTAAAAGCCATCCCTCTTGGACTCTGCAAACTTTCCTGTCCCTTTCTTTTTTCCCCTCTTTTTACTTGGTCTTACTGTTTTCCATCCTTTTTATGACTTACACATGCCTCAAATCCACAACATGGTATTTCTTTTCCCTAAAGGCTGCAATAAGACAAATTTGTAGGAAGAGTACAAATGTGTATTGGTCTGTGTTCACACTTCAACACTCTCTGAAATATTTATTTCCTCTTTTGCTGTTTCTTTAAAAGTCAGCTGTGGATCGCGTCATGCAGCCATCTGTGGCTTCTGTAAGTCATTATTAGAGACCGGTGCTGATGGGAGGATGCTTTGCTTGGCAAGCTTGTTGCTCTGTGGCTGTATTTGATGCTTCTCAGAGTTCAGAGAGCTTCCCTTTCAGCCCCCTTCCGTACACATCAGCATGTTTATTTTTCTTTTACTCTTATAACCTCATTCAATTAGCATAGCCCAACTGTTCATTGTAAATTAAATAGTGGAATAATTGAACATGTAGGTGTTGATACTTTTGTCAAGTTCTGTCTCCTGCATGCTGAAAAGTGTTCGCTGTATTCTAAGATTTCACAATAATGTTTTGCTTTATAAACAGCCTATCAGGAGTGGCCAGGAAATATTTGTTGAGATTAATATTTTATTTCAAAATGTTTTGTTGATCCTAATTAAAAAGTATAATATTTTCTCCTTCTAACTTTATTATATAACAGTCTCACTAAGGAATATTTACAAGGTCACTAAGAAAACATTATGTGTATTTTTTTTCTATTCAAATTTGATATTTAAGACATTACACTTTAACTCAACTTGTCTGGGGCAGCATGAATGTGATTTTATAGTGCCAATCATATGGCTTATGACATGACACTCAAGACATTCAGTCAAATAAAACCGGCTGGCTCTAAAGTCTGCAGAGGCATATAAAGGCCCTGAGGTACATAAACCACCAGTTCCAGTCTTCCTCTATGACCTGAATGGTTCAGTGTGAGGTTTATGGCAAATATAAATGAATGCTAAAATGGTCATTTACTGTATGTCTGACCACACACACACACACACACACACACACACACACACACACACACACACACATAATTAACTAGTTCCACAACTGTGCATTTTTGCTTTTAATAGAGAACTGAGGATTTTTTTTATTCTACCAACTACCAACATTGCGCCACTTTTCCTGATAAAAATTATTTAGATCAATCAAACTACGAGGTGCTTTGTTGTGCACAGCCCTCTAAATTTCATTTCACATGCTTTTACCACAGGTTGTGACTGTGCCTTTCCACAACATTGATCTGTTTGTGAAGCAGTCCCTTGTTGACTAGGGTTTGTCCTATTCACACACACTAGTTGTATTTCCTTGTCTTTATCACTGTATGGTTTTAGTCTGGCATTTTTACAATACTGTATCAGTTGTCAATGTTAAAATTCATAATTTCTCAATTAATGCTGTGAACCTGCGACCAATTCCCAGGACTGCTAGGGGAGCCACTGTGTTGCTCTTGAACATGACCCTAACCTGTTAACTGCTTGAGCTATATAGCCTATAAGTTGCTTTGCTTTAAATAAAAATGTCTGCCAAATAATGATTGGTTCTCCATCATAACATCTAGCAATAATTTTTATTTGCTAATTTATCGAAATGGTGACATAACATGGCCGATAGAATGAAGCTAAAGAAAATCAACAATAAGCATTCAATGATGCCCTGTTGGAAGTATAGAAGAAATTGTCAAGAAGGTTTCTATTTTTTAACACAGATTGTATTATATACATTTAGTTATTATTTGCTCAGGTTGGGCTAATAATACCACTATTTTGGGAAATACCTGGAAAAAGTAAAAATCTTCTTGTGATGCCTAATAAAAATTCCTTCACTATTTCATCACTAGACATTTATGACCAAATCATAAATATTTTTAGAATGTTTTAATGTCAGCATATCATCTGTAAATGATTGGAAAGCTAACACTTCAGTCGTTTGTTCTTTTCAGTTGATTCAGTTGTCCTTTCCACATAATTCCCTCAGGCTGGATAGCCCTGAGCTGCATGAGCTCATCCAACATTCTGTGAAATAACACACACATCATTTCACCACATCTCACAGCATATTATTTTGACTGTAAAGCTCATCAATCTTCATGTGCAGCTATAATACTTTTTCAAATAGTACCAATTCAAATACCAGGGCTTCTACACCACATTCTCCTTGCTGTGCTTAGCAAGTCTAAGTAGAGTGGCATCTGTCATAAGTGATGACTTTTCTTATAGTCCAAAACACAAACCAAGCATGTTGGTATAAAACATGTTGGTGGCAGGTACATAATATGAGAAAATTGTGTGAAATGTATGAGATGCAGTAGAGGAGAAAATTGATCTAAAAAAAATCAGTCTTCATAAACTGGAAACTTTTGTCATTATTTTCCTTAAATGTCTCAAGGAAGAATTTGGAGCAATTATAGAGATGCAGATTGTACTGTAAATGTCTAAAGTATCACCCAACCAGCACCTAGCATGATCCCGATATAAATGAATATCTTAAGTCAGAAAACTGCGTGGAGTACAATGTTTTTTAAAATTGATACATGCATATTTTTCTTCTTGTCTTTGCTTGTCTTTTGGGAAATCATTGCCTTGCATCTCAGAGTACTTTCTTGGGAATGCACAATATCAAACACAAGTGTACAAATCTTAGAAGTCATTATCGTAAGCTTCCCACTTCGGTTGTGACCTTTTAGTTTATGTTTATATTTACAGTTGTTTACATATGGTACACCATTTCCTTTCCCCCTTGATGGGTTAAGAGTGCTTTTGTACACATAAGGGTTTGCCTTATCTGTAGAAATAAATCTTAACAATTACCAATTGTGTGTTAGTCTGTTTCTTATTGCCATTTCACATAACATATTTTTAGTTTCAGTGGGTGGATGCAAAATGAAAAGCTTTTTACAAGATAATTTGACAACTTTTGTTGTCAAGTGTGGATTTTAATGCAGGAGAGTATTCTTTTTGCTTGGTAGGACATAGTTCTTATGTATTGTAACACAGCTCAGGACCTTCTTACGGTAAGTTTAGTTAATCAGTGGCAATTCAGTCCAAAGCAATCATCTAACAGTTGGGTGTTAACATTAAATTTTATGGTATTATTTACAATCTGAAACTTATAATAATGTAGGATTATTATATATTAAATATAATATTCCTAAGAAATAAAGTAGATAATTAAAATAAAATTATTGTTAGTTTGCCTCCAGTGTTTTTATCTGTTTCTTTGTGTATTTGATATTGGTCCACTATGTTGTGATTTATAGTTTCTGCACATGTTCTTAGTTAGGTATGATTATGCTTAGTATTTAAGCTCCCTGTTTTCACTCTTCTCTTCTCTTGTGTGTTTTATTTTTGCTTTTCTGTTCTATTGGTTTACTGTTATATCTCATTTTTGTATTTTATGCTATGTATTAAAGTCTTCACCTTTATGCAGTCATATGTAAACATGAGTTCTCCATCTTTTAATTCTTTTTTTTGTGTGCGAGTCTGATCATAGCGGGTGCTAGGATCGCCAAATGCAACGATACAACAAAAATGAAGACAAAAAGAAAAAACATGTGGGCAATACTGTTTCCACAGGACTTAAGAGGGAAAAGTTGCAGTCAGGTGCTGGTAATCATCAGCCCTTGATTAATTGAATTTCAGCAGTTTGCTAGTCTGTAGCAATCAGGTGTGTGTTTTAAAACAATGCCAAGGGGGGAATAAATAGACAATGGCTTTAGAGAAGCAATTGTTGCTGCATGTTAATCTGGAAAGAGTTATAAACCATTTCCATACAATCTGGAGTTCATCATTTTACAGCAAGAAAGTGGAAATAATTCAAGACAGTTGATAATCTTCCCAGTGGTGGACGTCCCAGCACATTCACTCTAAAGTCAGACCATGCAATGCTCAGAGAAGTACAAAAAAAACAAGAGTTACATAGCAGATCCTACAGGCCTTTAAATGTTAAAGTTTATGACATCACAATTAGAAGAAGACTGAGCAGGTACGGTTTTGTTTAAATGGGGTTACCTGCAGAAACCTCTTCTGTCTAAAAATAACATGAAAGCATGACTGAGGTTCTGCAAAAGGCTACTGGAACAATGTCCAATTGACAGATGAGACCAAAGTTGAGGTGTTTTTTCCTTAATGCCTGGTGGTATGTTTGGCAAAAAACAAAAAAAACATTTCAGCAAACACTTTGTCAAGCACGGCAGTGAAATTGTGATGAATGGGCTTGTTCTGCAGCCATGGGACGTGAACACCTTGCAGTCTTTGAGTCAACCATAAACTCCTATACCCGTGATATTTTTCCAGAAGAATCAAAGTTTTGGAATGGCCTAGTCAAAGCCCAGACCCCAAGCAGGACCTTAACAAACTTGTGCATATGCAAATTCCCTAAATAGACTGAAGCAGTGTTGTAAATAAGAATGGGCTAATATGAGAGCCTGATAAAGGAAATGATTACTTCTAGTTATTGCTGCTAAAGGTGACTCTACCAGCTCTTGAAACAGGGTGTACTTACAGTGCATCGGTAGAGTATTCACAGCACTTCACATTTTCCACATTTTGTTATGTTACAACCTTATTCTGAAATGGATTAGATTCATAAATTCTACAAACAATACCCTATAATGGCAACGTGAAAGAAGTTTGTTTAATATCTTTGCAAATTTATTAAAAATGAAAAAAAAAAAAAAACTAAAAGAAATTACATGTACATAAGTATTCACAGCCTTTATCATGACACTCAAAATTGAGCTCAGATGCATCCTGTTTCCACTCATCATCCTTGAGATGTTTCTAC
This sequence comes from Dinotopterus cunningtoni, assembly GCA_028565755.1. Taxonomy (NCBI): domain Eukaryota; kingdom Metazoa; phylum Chordata; class Actinopteri; order Siluriformes; family Clariidae; genus Dinotopterus; species Dinotopterus cunningtoni. Next base: position 2,470,291 of record JAOTRS010000048.1, on the reverse strand, counting down.
AACTCGAGTCCACCTGTGGTAAATTCAGTTGATTGGACATGGACATCATGGAGAACCTTCCAGAAGAACAACCATTTTGTAGCATCATACTTAAAACGACTTAAGACTGTAATTGGTGCCAAAGGTGCTTTAACAAAAAGCATTTGCATTGCCTATTGGCAAAGTCCAGGTGAGCTGTCTTGTGCCTTTTATTGAGGAGTAGATCCCATCTGGCCACTCCACCATACAGTCCTGATTGGTGGAGTGCTGGAAGAATGGTTGCTCTTCTAAAAGGTTCTCCCCTCTTTACAGAGTGACCATCATGTTTTTGGTCACCTCCTTGACTAAGGCCCTTCTTCCCCGGGTGCTCAGTTTGGCTCTGACTTGCATTGTTAATTGTGGGACCTTATACGGACATGTGTGTGCCTTTCCAAATCATGTCCAATCAACTGAATTAACCACTGCTGGACTCCAGTCAAGTTGTAAAAATCCAGTCAAGATGATCCGTGGAAACAGGATGCACCTGAGTTCAATTTTGAGTGCTATGACAAAGGCTGTTAATACTTATGTACATGTGATTTCTTTTAGTTTTCTTTTCATTTTTAATAAATTTGCAAATATTTTAAACAAACTTCTTTCACGTTGCCATTATAGGGTATTGTTTGTAGAATGTAAAGGGAAATTTCTTTTTAATCCATTTTGGAATAAGGCTGTAACATAACAAAATGTGGAAAAAGTGAAGCGTTGTGAATACTTGCACTGTAGTATTGCTTGCATGTTTTTTTTTTCTTTTTGGCTTCATTTTTGTTAAATAAATACTAGCACAATGAAAAAATGTTATGTGATGTTGTTTGTCTGAGGTTGTATTTGTCTAATACTAAGACCTGCTGCAATCAGATGACTTAAAGTATTTTTTTTATTACACAAAAACTGGTAGAATTTAAAGAGGGGTACTAACTTTTACACATGAATGTATATGCTATGCCTGCGCTTCCTAAATTTCATAATAGAATGCAAGACTGAATTTTCCACATAGTGCATGTATCCTCCCAAAATATATTTTGGCAGTACTAAGACTGTGATCTTCATGAGAAATCTCCCTGCAAGCTAGTTAGAATGTGGCGCATTCAGGAGAGAGGAACGTAAAATCCCAAATGGTGCTCAGAAGTAAGATTGGCTTGCAAATAACAAGCAACACAACCTACCAACACTGACTGTTGGCTAAAGATATGCCATATGCTTTTTGGTGAACAAGGCAAAGATCCAGGGTTAATTCTTGGCACAGCACCTGGTTGAATTAATTGCTTTTCAGCCATTTAATAGATGTCAACTAGAAAATCTTCTACAGGGTTAATTACTTATTAATTATTAACCCTTTAGGGTTAATAATTAAATACCATTATGTGTCTGAATTATACTATGTCCTACATGATCTAGGCCCTGTTCTGCCCAGGACATGCCCTGATTTACCTTCTCAGCTAAGCCCTGCACCCCTATCTTCTTTAGAGCATCATGTTGGTGCCCCTGCCAGGTTTCCAAAAAATTGTAACTGCAGTGCAAACAATTATGCTGGCACCCCCACCATGTTCCTAAAACATCATGCCTGCCACACACCCCAGCTTTGAGAGGGGTGTCATGTCCATTGAGCTTCAATGATATCCTGCCTGCAGTACGCTTTACAGATGTGGTGCTGGTGCCAGGAGAAGGTTGTACTGGCAACAAACTTCCTGCAAAGGCCCATGAAGCGACATGTTAATTCCCAACCCTCTGCATGTGTCAAGTTCCCACCCCATGCCAATATTAAGTTCTGGCCCATTGCACATGCCAAGGTCTGGCCTCTGGAGGGTGCTGTCCTCTTGAATTTGGTGTATGTTTTTAGAATATTATTTTGACTTTTGGTCTCGTTGTTTCTCTGTTCATTATTCAGTCCTACATCTAATTGGATATTTTTCTTTTTAATTTATTTTTTTATTATTATTTTTACATTGTAGAACAATATTTTAGACATAAAAACTATGAAATTACAAATATGGAATTATATAATAATAAAATAAACAACAGTTTATGTAAGATATGTAGGTTAGTCCATTTGCAAAATTGCCGGAACTTGCAAGAACAATACAGTATCATCAAGTGCAGTCACAAAAAAATGAAACTAGTTCATACAAGGATCATATAAGGACTCAGAAATCTGACAGCACCTTAGATTGGAGCCAACAAGAATGCTTTACAGAGCTCAAGCAGCAGACACATCGTAAATGTTTTATACTTTGGATGACTTCAGTATTGGTAATAATGGGATTTGAATTTATTACTTTCGGTTTAGTAGGCCAGCAGCCCCAAGCCTTAAAATTAGAAGTTCCACTTTTGCCAGGGTTAACTCTCGATCGCTTGATAAAGAGCCTGATAAAAAGGACTGAATTAACATTATACTTCATGTTTGATAACATTTTCATTTCAGAAAACAGTTAGCACACCATGATAATGCTCACTACTCACGCATCAGGACATGAATGATGTAAAAAATATATATTTCACATTTCAAGGTAAAAAAAAAAAAGTTATTTCTCCACCATGCTAAAAGGTGACAAATATTCCTACATTTTTATTTGTTTATAGTAGAGAAATTAGGAATAAGAAAATAAGTGAAAATACTAGTGACAACTTAATGATTTTTTTTCAATGAAAACATTAGACAGTAAATTTACTATTAACAATTACTTGGTTAAGTTGCTTGGTTGAGTTAACTCATTTTGTAGAGACCAATATGACCACACCTGAAGAAGAGATACAATAATGACCAATATCAATGTACACAAGGTGAAATCTGTTTACAGCTGCAAGGATTCTTGATGAACATTTCTAATAGGCTGAAGTGGTCTGAGAATACTGCTGCAATGCTTGGAAACTCAGTAAGGCATTTATTTACTTATGCAGTAATTGGAGATGCCAGTACATCCCTGGTGGACTTTCACTATTTCATTATTGAGAGCATTTTTAGCTTTGGGCATCACTCTGTAGTATGGCAGTACCAGAGAGAAGAGGGGCTGCAGGCTCACACTGATGGATAAACTGTAAGACAATTACTGCTACAGGACAATACAGGGAATAATCAATTACAGTATCTGCCAGAATATAAACTTGTAATCCTTCTCCATCAAGCAATGGACACACAAACATTTACTGTTTCACTAGATTGAACAACAGCTTTTTTCCACAGGCTTTGCCACTGTCTAATATACATGGCATCATCGGACACACAAGGGCTAACCCACTGTGCTTCCCACCACTAAACAAATATATAAACACTTATTCTACCTCTTATTCTACTGAACTGTGGTTAATTTTATGTATACTTTATTGTATTGTATCTTGTGCTATAACTTTATCGTCTACGTACTGTTAACTTGTTAATTGCTTGTGATGTATTTGTATTTATTTTGTATGTTTCTATATAATTCTTTTATATGGACTTTTGCTTTTTTGTTACAGCACTGAGAGATTATTCAAAAGAATTATATTGTTCCTGTACTCCTAATTCCTCACATTTGGCAGTAAGCTATTACTTATTTACTCACTCACTCACTCACTCTCTCTCTCTCTCTCTCTCTCTCTCTCTCTCACTCACTCACTCACTCAGTCACTTAAGTACTTATAGTATGTACTTACATACTTACTTACTCAATTATGTAGTTTTAAGCAGGTGTACAGATATTTTTAATAAGCTGAACTTTACCCATTTTCACATTCAGTACCAATCAAAAGTTTGGAAACACCTTCTTATTTCATAATCATTCCTGATTTTTTATTTCTTTCTACATTGTAAAACAATGCTGAAGCCATCCAAAATATACCATACTCACCTTTGAACAGTTGATATTGTGCTCTGTAACGCCTTTAAAACAGTCCTAATCTAAGGTGCTGTTAATTGGTGATTTTTGTGACTGGTAACTCTACATGAATTTCACATAAATCTGCAGCAGAGGTAAACTGTGGTCTTGCTTTCCTGCGATGGTTTTAATGAGAGCTAGTTTCATCATGGTGCTTGAGGGGTTTCGCAAATGCACTTAAAAATAGTTTTGCAAGTACTGTTCCTGATCAACTGACCTTTATGTTTTAAAATAACAGCTGACTGTTGTTGTTGCTGTTACTTACTGTAATCACCTAATTTCATAGGTGTTATTTTATAGTAGGCGGCACGGTGGTATAGTGGTTAGCACTATCGCCTTGCACCTCCAGGGTCTGGGTTCGATTTCCGTCTCTGTGTGTATGGAGTTTGCATGTTCTCCCCGTGCTTGGTGGGTTTCCTCCGGGTATTCCGGTTTTCTCGTACAGTCCAAAGATATGCAGGTTAGGCTAATTTGCGTTCCCAAATTGCCCATAGTGTGTAAATGGGCGTGTGAGTTTGTGTATGTGTGTGTGCCGTGTGATTGATTGGCACCCTGTCCAGGGTGTACCCTGCCTTGTGCCCTAAGTCTCCTGGGATAGGCTCCAGGTCCCCGTGACCCTGAATACAGGATAAAGCGGTATAGAAGATGAGTGCGTGAGTGAGTATTTAATAGTATTTAAATCTCCAGTATTGTTGTAGATTGTAGAAAATAAATCCAAACTTGTGTCAAAACCTTTGACTGGTCTGTCCAAAATTTGTTAAATTTGAAAATAATTTAATTTTGATCATTATGGAATTGTCCTTTTCAAATATTCATTTTTGTGTTAAGCCTGTGGTTATTGTGTCATGAGATGTCTTTATAAAGTTTTCTTAGTTTACTATCTTTGAGTTTCTCAGTCAGTTATATGGGTTACGTGCGAGCAGGTGTGTTAGATAGTCGGGTAGCAGGTGTGTTAGATGCTGCATTCTACCAACTGAGCAGTATTTATGTCTGGTGAACGGCATGTTCCCATTGAGTATGTCTGGGTGTGGTCATTAAAATACACAGGCCACTGGTTTTGTAGCATCTTTGTATAGGTGCCAGTGTGTGGCATTTTTGTTTTGAGCCTTGCAGTAATTAGGAATCCAAATCTACAGCTGTATTCATGATATAATATAATATTTAATTTAAGAACGTGTTTTTGAGTAGAAGATTTCATGGAACCTTTAATTTCCTAAATCAACAATTTGCTCCCACGCTACAGAGTTTGGTACAGTCATAATTTCCTAACCAAAAGAATTACTTTATTATTATTATTTCCTTGCAGGGAAAAGAAAATGGTCAGAGCTTGTGCCATGGAGCCATCACTTCTAGAAAAATATGGCAGATGACATATAAGAACATCATTCCTTTTGGACAAACTTACATACTTAAGATGTTGCTAATTAGCTCCATAGTAACACAAATCAAGCACCAGAAAACACAATTATTGCTTTTGCATTTATGTTGACAAATGCAGAGCATTTTTACTACCATACAGTACTATCTTAACATGCAGAAAGGTGTTCTGCGAGTTGCAAGGTACATACCTGTTTTTTTCTAGCCCTAAATTCCTGTTAATCCTTCCTTTTTGGTGTATATGCAGCCAGGATTAACAAGTTCAAGCAAATTGTAAGTTGAGCCTATACACAGCCCTTCAGGACCACTTTTGCTTGTGTGCATTGGAGCACATGAGAATATATGTGAGGCAGCAAAAATCATCTCCTTTGTTTATTTGCAAGCCAGTTGTAATTACCGGCCACAGTTCTCCTGTTAAACATGGGAATGTCAAAGCCCAGTGTGTGTACATAAAGACACAATGTCAGATGTACAGTAGAAAGGTGGAATAGTCAGGTTTGGGACTCGCAGCAAGTGTTCTCGACATGTTTATTTACCTTTTGGAATCAGGAAAGTAAAACCAGAGGACCACCTTGAACTCCAGCAGTGATTTTTATATTGATGTTTAAAGGTTTCAGACATTTTTATAGACCCAGAGTTCCCAATACATCCTCCACAGGAAGTAGCACATGAATTGGCCAGAACATCATTTTTATATATATATATATATATATTTTTTTTTTTTTTTTTTTTTTTTTTTTTTTTTGTTTTTTTTTTTTTTTTTGGAATAAATTAAAGCTTTTTTTTTTGTTCTTTTTTTGGCGTTTGTTTTTTTGTTTTTTTTTG
>JAOTRS010000048.1:2419019-2435909 GCA_028565755.1 Dinotopterus cunningtoni | reverse complement strand
TCTTTATTTTTCTTTAACAATGATAAAAATGTAATTATTATTGAAGTTATCCCCAAAAGAAGGTCCAGTACTGTGAAGCATTTATTTAGGTACTGAACAAGTGAAGATGTAAAGATTGCTGCTGTGCATTCCAGGTTAAGGGTTGCAGTTTATTTATCTTTTTCATGGGCGACAAGCTAATCATTGAAATAATATGGGCATCAGCATCATATATTTTTCACTTTAAAATGCAGAAATACAAGTAGTGCACTAGTGAGCATATGAAGCTGTATGTGCGCCTCTCTCTCTCTCTCCCTCTCTCTGTGCGTGTTGGAGTTACAAAAGAATGAATACTCATAGTTATGCAGAAATTTGCTGGGTCATAAATTTTCCACTTGGTCTCAGATTGACACAGTGTCATCTGACTAGGAGGAACTAAAAAAAAAAAAACAATTTTATATAACTTAGCTTTAGTGCATTTTTGCTAATCCTTCCCTGAAACGTCCACTAATTGTTCTATTGCTTTGTGATCTTTTGGCCTTTTTTGACATATTTCTATTATTGGATAAACTGAATTTCTGAAATTTGAGCAGTTTTGTCCAGGAACAGATACATGTGTAGTCAGATCAGTTCATGATGATGCAAAAAACTGATCTAAAACAGCATTATGATCACTGAATATCAGTCAGTTTTACACCTTTAATCATGAGAAATTCCACCGAAAGTTTTGGTTTGACTTGAAAGTTCATCATAAAATAAGTAAGTAAATAAGTACGTTATTATACAAATGGTATTCTATAAACCATACAGGAACCACAGGAGCACATGTAACCTGTACATGTTGCTGTACAAGTCAGTGGTGTTTTTTTAGAAGCACGCTGACCATGTAACATTTCAGTGTGTGTTTTTAACCTCTTATTTCCTCACAGCTCTGTTCATGAGCATCACTAAACCACAAATGTGGCTAGTTCTGCATTTCAAAACTTGAGGGAAGAATTACACATTAATAATTGCATTTCCTATGTAGTTTATGTCTTTTACTATGTGGTAAAAATACATAAATGCAACAGTAAGAACTCTCTGGTTAATATTTTTGTTTATGTTACGTTTAATGTACAAAAAAAATCCTTTCATGATTTGAATATCAGCTGGTTTCACTTCATTCAGTTTCAGATGCATTTTGCTATTTGTTTACTTTTTTGGAATTTACCTGGAATGACTGACTGAAAAGATAACAAAGATGCAATCCAAATTTGTCAAAAATTTGAGAAACTATTTATTTTTCCTCTAAAAAGGGCATGAAGAAAGTTTTTTTTCCCTTTGAATTACTCTATTGACTTATTGATTTATTTGGTTGCCCATGAGTACACCTTTCTTGTGGTGCACAACCCAGTAGAAAAACAACTGCCCAAAAACAAACATGACAGGAGTTTGTCTTGTCTCAAATCGGTTGGTCTGGTGGTGTCTTATGCTTTAATGTCACCAACCCCACATACTGCTACAGCAATGAAAGTGCTCACCACAACCACCAGGCAGAACATGCATAGCATCCTGTTGCACACACACACACACACACACACACACACACACACACAAAAAAAGAAAAAAGAGAGGGATTCTATCCTGTCTTTTTCTTAGAATAATGACAATAGATATTATTGGACCAAAAACAATATGTCTACATTCCTTCATGCTTTTATTCTATTAATATAATAAAGGCCATTTGATTAGTAGGAAACAGTGCCACCTACTGATGAGAGAGATGTGATGGAGCATTTTGGGGAAACTAATGGCTCTCACCTCTATAGGGAACTGAGAAGCTGCAAATGTTGTTGATGACCAATAAAGTACGTCCTAAAACATAATTATCTGTCTCTGAATAGGAGATAGATTATTGTTTTTCACCCACCAATGATAGTTAACTTCAAAATACTGTAATGCCTTGTTTATATATCTAGTATTTAAAAGTTTATATACTGTATATCAACCCCCCAAAAAGCCAGATTAAGATTGGGATCAAGTCTTAAAAGTATTTTCTTTTAAGACTGGTTGCTGCTGTTTATGCAACAACCCTGTTTCAACTCAGTATTCAGCATCACCAATATACTTATCACTGGCCTGATCATCTGTCTTATGAGCATCTGTTTCTTACTGGTTCATTCCTTAAGGTAGACGTAAGAGGGATGTTTTTTTTTTCATCCCTCTCAAACTGGTCAGGTACAGGGACTGGACTGCACATAAAAACATGATGGCCAAAAATGTCCTCAGGAAGCCTGGAAAAATATTCATCAAGACTACATTTAAAAAACAAATACAAGAGAGTCTGGCTCTTTGGAAGCAAAATATGAAGTAATGAGGAGTGGCTTAAGACTTATGCACAATATTGTAATTCAAATGAAAAACAAATCATTTAGGAAATAAGACAATTGTCTGGTTCACAATTAACCTGCTCTTTTTATAACAGACCATGTTACTATGCATCTAATTAAATAATAACATTGAAATTTCTACTTCAAATAGATGTACTGTATCTCTTACCTGTCATTACTGAAGTGATGATGAAACCCAAATAAAGATCAGTTGTTTCTTAAAAATTCTATCGGTTTTAAATTAATACAACAATACTGAACAACTTTAAGATGAACAGAAAATTATAGCACACCAGGTCAGTAATGTTTTTGTATCTGAGTGGGCAAATCCTCACAGTCCCAATCCAAAGACTAGTAGAAAACATTCCCCAAAGAGTGTAGAGCTAAAAGAAAAAGTGAAACTAAATCTAAAATAGAATAATTAGAAGCACATGTTGATGAGATGATTAGGTGTCCACTAACTTTTGACCATATAGTGTATGTACTGTAGGAGTAAAAATGCCATTCAAATCTATTTAAACTGAACAAGAGTGGCTTCATTTTACTTGAAGCACCAGATGTGTGTGTCACTCAAACATGAGTAAGAACGACTGATATTAGATTGTTATTTGGGGTATTAGCACAACCACACAACACAGTATTACAGTTTTCTATACTGTATACTGGTTTGCCTGTAGTCTGGATTAATAGGCAATACTTTATTTAAAGTTATTTATTACAGCAAATTTACAGCCTCCGACTTGATGGCATTAATGTATATGTTTAGAAAAGTTCTTGTATTCAATACAAGAACTTTTCCCAATGTAGCAGGACTGATGTTTTTACAGTAAGAGATGATTTCCTTCTTTAGTGCACTCGAGGCAAGTCTAATGACTTGAGGTGATCCAAAGGAAATAATTGAGTTGTCTGAATTATGTAAATTTTTTCTATTTTCTATGTCTGTTCAGTTTTTAATTCATCTCAGGAATGAAATACAAATTTAAAGTAAAATATACATTTTCTATGAGGAGAATGCCAATCGATCCAGACTTTTGGTCCTCGCCGTATTATAGTACCTGTTTCAAACTTTGTATTTTCAAAGATTGTTACAGATCACACTTAACACTTTGCAGAGAATGATATGTTTTTTCTTGGGATAAGCTTAAAAGAGTGGGTGGTTTCATCCAGTTTTACTAAGCACTACATTCATGTGACTTATCCAGGCTCAGACCAAGTAAAGACCAAGTACCGATTGTACCATTTAACACACTATAGTAATGCAGGAGACAGTATTCCTATTACATGCTGTATAGTCTATAATGGAATAACAGTGGACAAGATGGAAATGTTTGAGGTCAGAAACACTGTTATTAACAAGTAGTAATCTTTTTAAAGCAATCATTTAAGTAAGAAATAAAAGACGAGGGTGTATTGTTAAAATAGTCAAGAGAATTGAGGTGTGAGTTATCAATTACCCATTTAAGGGCCTCCTGGAGTTTTATATTATCTCTTATAGCACATCAATTATGATTTACCATCTGCATTTATGGCTGCTTAACATTTGTGAAACAACATCTCTCTTCCTGTTATCACATATAATTGAAATGTCGTTCGATCACCAGCCTGTTTTTTTCCTTCTTGAAATTAATAAACTCAAATAATATAGCTTATCATGTGACAGAGTAGCATAAAGCCCTCCGTCCTGAAGACTTTGCCATGTTGAAAAACCTAAGGGAACAGCTTACTCTTTTGAAGCGCTGAAACTGGAGAGTGGTTCCAGAAATGGCATGTGGACAGCTTGACCATAAAAATGATTGGCAGTTTATGTGATGAGTCTGCCATATAAATCTCTGCTACTATACCCACCATAATGCATAATTACATACCGGACAGATTTATCATGTTGTACTCTAATAAAATGACATCTCTCATTAAAATGTAATCAGTAGAATTGTCAGTTACTGCCGGTAGAGTAAATAATACTATTTGCCTTTAAGGGCATTCACTCATCGTACTGACATTTTTTAGTGACTGGACTGTAATAAACTTGTACCTAAGTTACAATGCGAGTGGGTTCTAATACAGTACATATTGATAAAATTCTTTTAAGATTATACCACGAGACTTCTCCATGTTGTCAGTACAGCACTGTACTTTACTTCCTTTCTTTACCCTTTAATAGGTGACTTTCCCTTCTCCATTGATCTTTTACTCTTGTTTAAGCAGAGATCTTGCTGTCCTCGTGTTCACAGGTTGGCTTTAGCTCTGCTTTAATAAGTAATAAATGTGGAAACCACATCCTAATCTTGTAGAGGGTAAATGCTTGAATGCACCCATAACAACATGATTAAGAGAATTAGGACAGCTCCCCTGAACCTCAACATGACTAATCCCAAGACAATAACCCATTGCCGGTGGCTTAATAAGCATTTGGGGAATTTTCTCCTGTCCTCTGCAAAAGGGGCATTTTCCTCTCCTTGCATGAGTTAGCAAATGCAGATTTACATGATTTTGTCCTTACTCCTCTCTGCTTCTTTGTGAAACCTTAAACGCATATGTTTTTGTGCCCAGCTTTGCCCTCTATCAGCACATACTAGAGTGGGGTTAAGCCAGAGAGCTAGCTTGCATATGGATTTACGAACAAAAAAAATGTGGGCCCCTTCTGCAGCTGCTGTGTTAAATCACAGTTGTTAAGCTTAGTTCAGTTTCTCATAAATTAGGGAATAACAAGATAAACTTTATGTTACAACTACTGTAATGTATGTACTCTCAATGATAAGGCAGATACTGTATATCAGTCTTTAACCATTTTAATTGCCTGATAACCTACATCTACAGTAAAAAAAAATATATTCAGAAACCCCATACAGGGTTTTGTATGTAAAAGTGCGGTTTGTTAGGAGCTTATACAGTAGTTCTTCAATACTATCGTTTTTAATAAAAAAAATTTTTAAAAAACATTTATCATAATATACCATAGAATGAAAATTACTTCAGTGCATTTGTGTATGTAAGTGCACACACCAACATATTTAAATGTTTAGCAGTTTACAGTGACACATTTTTTGTGTGTACATGTCTATCAGTTTAGTTATGAGTGCTAATTTTATTGTATTTTCAATAACAAAAAAAAAAACAAAGTTTGAATTAGAGTAGTATGTCACTGATCAACTATACTGTACAGTATACAATCATTAATATCCCATTAGCCACTACCTGTGTGGAGTCATTTTATTCAGCATGTATTGTTTCCATTAACTGGGAGACATTAAACACTGTTGCACCTTTACAATCAAATTTAAATACTGAGATTTAGCCTGAGGGGTAAAAGGCTTTGGACAGAAAATTTAAATATCAAACATTTCCACCTAGCTGAGCAAAATCCTCAGCGCCTTGGTAGTCCTTGGTACAAACCTTAGCAAAGCTCCTCTTAAATGTGGATACTTGTGTTGTATATTCCGCCAACTCAAAACTGAGTCTCTGTAACCTGTTCTTTTCCATTGCTGGACACTGTATGAGCTTCTCCTTTTTCAGTTTCTGTGTTGTCTTTGCTAGACACAGGCCCATCAGTGCGCGGGGTACTTTCCTGCTTCATTTGACATTTTCCTGTGGTCAGAGACTTCTTAAAAGACTCTGAAGTGAAGTAGTATACCACTGGATCAAAGCAGCAGTTAAGGGTGGCCACACAGAGCGTTATAGGATAAAGAGTTCGTGCCAATCGTTCAAGCCAGCAGCTTACCAAGGCTTGAGTACGCACCATAGCGTATACAAAAAGAACAGAGTTATATGGCACAAAGCAGACAATAAAGATTGCTAAATGTACCACAATCATGCGTAATACACGTTTCTTGTTGGTGCCAATTTGACAGAGTGTAGCTGGCTTACGCAGTGTTCGTAGCACCATAGAAGAACAGGCCAGATTGACAAGCAACGGAATGAGGAAACCCACCACCTCAATGAAGATGGTGATCTTTGACAGATAGGTCCTCCAGGTTTTCTGGGAGAAGCCCTCGAAGCAAGTGGTGATGGTTTTGGCCTGATTGGTTGCAGAGAAGAACGTCACAGACATGCCTCCACCCAGGATCAACAACCAGATCAGAGCGCATACGATGGCAGCATTACGACGGGTGCGGATGGAGCGTGACCTAAAAGGGTAAACTATAGCCAGAAAGCGGTCTACACTGATGCAGGTAAGGAAGAGCATGCTGCCGTAAATGTTCGTGATGAAGGCTCCCCCGGAGATCTTGCAGAGCTCATCGCCAAAAGGCCAGTGGCGCCTGATGTTATAGTAGATTTTAAAAGGCAAAGTAAATACAAATATCAAGTCTGATAATGCCAAATTGGTCATGAAGAGAGTGGTCTCGTTGCGTATCTTCATACGACAGCAGAAAACAAAGAGTGAAGCACAGTTGGTGATGAGGCCCAACACAAAGGCGATGGTGTACACTACACCATACAAGTTGTACTTAAAGGAGTCATCGATGCCGCAGTTTTCCAGCCCAGTCTCGTTAATAGCCAGACTTGCCATTGTGGCATCAGAGAACAGGGGAGGAGATTTGTTTCTGGTGAATTCCCAGCTGTCAGAAAGTGTTTTGTATGCTGTGTACTTCCCAGCCCATCATCGACACACTCTAAATACTAGTGAAATCAGCTGTTATCTTTCGTGTACATAGATGGTCAGATTTAGTTTTCTGTAGGAGGGAACAAGACAAACAAAAAAGACAAATTTGGTAAGTAAGCTGAAAATGAGGATAACTTTACTGCTGAAATTACTGAAAACTACAGGATATAACTGGAAATATGAGTGAATTTAAAAATTTAACTTAACTTAAAATTTAACAAACCCAAACCTCATTATATTTAAGGCTGTCTGGTTAAATCAGGTGTGTTAAAAGAGGGAAAATACAATCCAATATATGAAAATGCAAGTGAAACAGCTACTGCTCTTTAGGATGGGAACCTGCTTTAAACCGTAGCAATGCACATTCCAATTTTTATTAGGAGCACCGATAGACGTCAACATTCATGTAACCATCATTCAAGGCTCACATTAACCTCACAATGAAGAGAAATTAGACATCTCTATCTTTAAAACTTATAGTTGTTGGCACCAGCAGTGCTGGTTTGAGTATTTCACCTGCCTCCACAGGTTTACAGAGAATTGTGTGAGGGAAGAGTCTGGGGGCTGAAAAACCATGTTACAGAGAGATCAAAGAAGAATGACCAGACTGGCTTGCACTGACAGGTAATCTAAAGCAACTCAAACATGCAGTCTTTATAACCATGATTAACAAAAAGCTACAACAGCAAAAGGTCACATCAGGTTCCACTCCTATCCACCAAGAACAAGAATCTGAGGTTATCACGGCCACAGACACCCAAACCAGACAGTTGCCAACTAAAAACAGACCAGCCGATCCACGGACGCCCATTCACCTTGAGGTTTGAAGTTTTGCGGATGCAGGGATGCTTTCCTGGTCTACACATTTGTAACGTTTGAGTATTTTGTTGAGTTACTACAGACATCCTGACAGCTTCTGGTTATCTTCCTCTGACCTCTTACTCATTGTTTTGTGTGTGTGTGTGCGTGTGTGTGTGCGTGCGTGTGTGTGTGTGTGTTTGTTTCTGCATTCTCTGTAAACTTCAGAGAAAATCCCAATTCAGCAATTTCTGAAATACTCGAAACAGCCTGGCTGGCACCAACAACAATGTCAGGGTTAAGGTCAAAAATTGTTACCCATTTTGATGTTAAAATGAACATTTCCTGATGATTCTGACTTATATCTGCATGATTTTTGCACTGCACAGCTGCCACATCATTGGCTAATTAGACACTGGCATATAGTCAATGAGCAAATGTATTGGTTACTATATACATCCAAACCTTGGATTGTGATCATAATATGTGCTAGAAGTTTGCTTGTATATCAAAACAAAGTGAATTTCCCCATAAGAAATAATAGAAACTCCGATTATTTGTTCCACAATCCAAAAATATTTATATAAAAATAATTTTTCAGTTTACCTTTAAAAAAAGTAAAAATAAATCCAGACAGAGCAGTGTTTCTGTTAGTGTGTGTTTGTGCGCACATGTTTGTGAAGCTGAAGTAAGATGAGGCTACTGTGTAAAACGACTCCCTCCTTCCCTCCTCTCATCTTTCATAGTAGCTCCCTCCCTCCTCTTTTATTCAAGAGGAGGGAGGGGGCTACTGTGTAGGACGACTTTCACACACACACACGCGTGCGCACACACACACACACACACACACACACACACTAATGGAAACACTGCTCTCTCTGGAAACTTCTTTAACCAGGAACCTCTCCAATGACACTCGAGCATGTGTGTGTGTGTGTGTGTGTGTGTGTGTGTGTGTGTGTGTGTGTGTGTGTGTGTGTGTGAAGGCAAGAGGAGAGAAGGATAGAGGGGGCTACTGTGTAGGACGACTTTCACATACAAACACACAGACGCACACACAAACACACTCTAACGGAAACAGTGCTCTGTCGGCATTCTTTTCAAAGGTAAAGGGCAGGTTGATTTGTTTTATTTTTACTTTACATTAGTGATTCCGTTAGTCTGTGTGCATGCACGAGTCTCATGGAACCTCTCTAATGACACTAATGGAATCTCTGCTGTCTTAAAAAAGAGAGAGTCTAACTTATCTTTAACCAGGAACCTCTTTAATGCTTTGATGCTTGGTGCTTTTGCTTTATGCATGCGCACACACACTTGGTCACAATGTTATAATAAGCAGTATACGAACATAAACATAAACAGCACAGATGCTGCCTATACGAGTGACGCAAGTGTACTGAGACTGAGCATGGTAGACGATTACCCATAATCCCGTAGTGCATGGGAGAAAAGAACCATTGGCTTAGTTGTGATCATGTGACCCTTAGCAGACAAAGCTACAAATATAAACTACTCGCTCGTTTATTAAGTTAAAATTTACAAAAAATTTTTGCTCGGCTTGCAAAACGCCCGCAGACCAAGTTACTCGTAATCCAAGGTTCCACTGTATTCTTTATTGTTTAGTGTTAATTTATTCAGTAGAAGCTTTTTTTTTAATTATGTACATTGTACATGTGTAATAATGTCATAAAGTCATTCCCATGGGACTTACACTGAAACTGTTTTTTTTCCTTCTTGGAGAAGCCTAATGCTTTTTATGACACCACACAATGTCACTCATAGCTTAATAATACTGTGGTAAAGGGAAACTATTGTATCAACTTCAACAAGTTGGTCCCTTAACGTCTGATACTCTTGTTTCAGACAATATTATCGTAATATTTTTTTTTATAAATGACACTTCATTCCTTGTATATTTAATTTTATGTGATGTCCATCTAAATAACCAATAGCATATAAGTTTTCGTTTAAAATTCAGTGTCAATTATTAATTTTTTTCTAAATTGTAGGAAGCAATGCATGAATACATTTCTTCAAAGTGGTAGTAGAGACACAAGGATCAGTACTACTTTGGCAGTACAATTGAGCTTCTGACAGAATCTTGAATGGTAGCTTTGCTCAGGTCTTTTATATGACAATCCTGTACCCAAAATAAAGCTGTAAGGATTTTCCCCCTGCTGGATTTAGAAATGTTTAATTTGTTTAGCATCCAAATCACTAAACCCCTTTGGCATGTCTGACTCTGGGAGGATACTTCCTCAAAGTTCTGCCTTCATGGTACAAAACTGTCAAGTTTTCCAGTGACAGAGACTCACTTTACTGCAGAGAAGCAAGGCAACTGCATGAAACACCATTATGTTGGCTATTTTTTTGCCAAACTGTCTGGCTAAGTCTATTATTTTAATCATTTACAAAATTAAATGTACTTTTCCAACAGAGCCATTGTCAGTCTTTAATCGGTTACACGCATATACAATATTTATTTGATTGTGGACACTTTATTCATTTACTAGTCCACTTATTGATTCATATTTACTACTGAATTTAGTTTTGTTCTAATTAGCAAATTTAGTATGATTCTGTAAATCTGTGAGGGGAGGACAACTAGGGTTGACCTCCTCAGTCAGAATTTGGCCAGATTTCTAGGTTTTAGATGCCACCCATCAGTACCTGAATTTGTACAGAATGTCATTTAAGTATCCACAAATTCATATTAAATTAGCAAATTTAGTAAAAAGTTTTACATTTTCTAATAATCAGATAATAATAAAATAAAAGTGCACAGCAGTAGTTTAACACATTATTGCAGATATAGTTTCTTGTAAACTAGTCATAGTAAAAATATTATTTTGAGTCTTGAGCTTAAAACTGCCATATGTTGACCTATCAAAAGCAGATGGTCAATTAGAAAAAAAGTAGTTTGATTTGTTTCCCACTTACGCTAAAATAAATACCAGTTTGGATTTCAGAGATGCCTTCAGAATTGACCTATACTAGCAGAACTGGTAAGTTAAAGTGAAAGTCATTTTAAGCCAGCTTAACGTTACTTTAAATTTACCTAGAGGTGGTTTTACAGACTTTTCTGGCTAGGTAATGAACATTATTTTCTAGCTCTAAAAGAAAAAAGGATTTATTTGTCTGTGTGAATGGGTTTTAATTTGTGTCTGCAAGCTGCAGCATTTGGCTGCTTACCAGTGAAGCCATGCTAATATGAGCACAGATGCTGCTTTTTTTGAGGCTACTGCTCAGATGGCTACCCTGCCAACTGCCTCACTGGCTTGCCACTCTTTTAGCTAAAATTAGCCAAAAGCACTTACCTAGTTAAGCAACAGATCATTGCTGTGATTTAGTCACTGGTATGAGCAAGTTTGTAAGTAGTAAAGTAAGTCTAAAGTCTAATGTAAGTTAAAGTAAATTAGTAGCTTTACCATACGAAAATGTCAAAGTTCTGTTTTTATTAACTTTTATTACTTTTATTTATTCCATTACTGTTTTTAGTGTTGTATATGTAAAAATTTATGCAAAATCATCCTAAAGATTTAGATAAATCATCATGTGAAAATGTATTTTCGAAAAATACAGTCTGTCATGCTCAGCTTAGATGTGTCATCTTTACCGGTTTCTCACATTGCCCTTACAAAGGCCATACTGTACTGAACAACCCTATACAATAAAGTTAGTGTGCTGGTGCAGCTTCCACAAAAAGGATCCGATTTAGTCACTCACTGGCAGCCGGCAGCATTCGAGGTTAGACCATTTGCTCCTAGATGAAGTATAAAACCCAAACAACTTGTGTTTTTTTATTCCTCAGCTGCTATAAGACTTCTCTACAACATACAGATTTTCCTTGATAAAACTTGCCTAAAATGATGTCTGTATTCCAACTATATCTTTTAATGAACAGTTCTACATTTAAGAGACATTTTTTATTATAAAGTATACGTAAAGAACAAAACAAAATGAGTTATTTTCACATGGTAAGAAAAAAAAGCAATTAGCTATACTGTAGGATGTACAACAGTACATCATAAAGCGGTGTATTACTCTAATACCACAACAACATACATTACCCATTAATCATGTTTTCTCATTTTACAATCCCATTTAGTGTTATGGACATACTGTACAGGAAGCAAGTTTGTTCCGACTACCACTTATGAACATTTGTTCTCTCACCAGCTTATCTTTTCCCTCTCTCTCTCTTTAGATAATAATGCAAAAGTATTTTGTGTGGTGATATTGAGAAATCACAAAGCACAAAGTCCTCTGTCTTGAGGAAAATGTGCAAGGGCTGACACTGGAGACTCCTTACATAATGTCTTCATGATATGAACCATTTTGCTTTATTGGTAAAATAACAACACACAATATCATAAACTTTGATTATTAGACTTAGATATTTTGGAATAACCTCACTATATCAATCCTTGTGTTAGTTATTATTAAAAAATATATTCAGTTCCAGATATTTGATCAACACCTTATCATCAAGTCAGCTGGAGAATTTATCACTGCAGTAGTCAAAAAAATCGAAACAAACTGCAATAGTTCATACTGTACCACATAAATCTATGTCAAACACCAGGCCACTATTTTTTGTGTTTGTTTTCTCTCTCTCTCTCTCTTTCTCTCTCTCAGGCTAGGATGTTTTGTTGTTGTCCTTTTAGGGACAAATTCAATGGTATTTAGATTATTCAGATATGCTGATACGTCAGTTTTAAACATTAGTTTACCTTATAATTACAAATATGCCTGTTGTGCATGTGGTGACTGAAGAAAATTGTGTGACTACATAGAAAGAAAGAAAGAAAGAAAGAAAACAAATTTGAATATGTGGGAGATAAGTAAGTAAAAAAAACTTTGTGATTTAAGATGATCTTTGAATGAAATTTAAATCCAAAAGCATTTGTAAATAAAAGACTAATAAAGTCCTGACTTTAATGATGCACTTTAATGACGTATGGTTTAGTAAATATGATATGGAACAGTGTGTGTGTACTTACCTCTGCTCCATGTTGTTCAAATTGTTTTTTGTTTTTTTAAAGTGAGCTCTTGAGAGGGAAAAAAACACTTCGGTTTAAGCTTCCAAAACTGCACAACTCATTATGTAAGCTTCTGTTTTCGGTCTCTCTGTTGAGGCAGACGGAGCACTGAGCTGTAAGAAACCGTTACTCTGCTCTTATTAGCGCTGTGTGTATCCAGTCCGAGCCAAAGCAAGTCAAGTGGACAAGTGGACAGCCAGAGGAAACGAGACAATAGGACCGTCAGCTGAATCCCGACTCGCTCCCTATTGGACATATAGTGCACCATATATGACGTAGAAGCCATTCATTGAGAGCCGACATGGTGCAGCTTATACAGGGAGCAGAGCACGAGTTCGGATTCTCCCGCTGTGCTTTAGGAGGAGAGGAGAGGAGAGGAGGAGTGCACATGAGGGGAAGCTGCAAATAATGGAGCCGTCCAAATTAGTGTCACCACCCATACGTTATGTTGTTATGGTTTACCCTGTGATGTGATGTGATTTTGTTAGTAACAAATTAGCATGCTTTACTGAAGTGTCTTTTATGATTGTGCCTAAAATGGTGGCACAGTGGTACTGTACCTCATAGATTCAGGGTCACGTGTTCAATCCTGCCCCCTGGACTACTGTCTGTGTGGAGTATCACTTCACTCCCCATAGGTGTGAAATAAGAGTGTGATGTGGTAATATGGTGGCACAAAGGCTTACTGGTTAAAACCGCCTCCTTGCACCCTCGGGGTCAGGGTTCTACTCCCGCCTCAGGGGCCAGGTGCATGGAGTTCGCATGTTCTTCCCGTGCTTGGTGGGTTTCCTACAGGTACTCCAGTTTCCTCCCACAGTCCAGTGACATGCAGATTAGGTTAATTTGCGTTCCCAAATTGCCAGTAGTTTGTGAATGTGCGTGTAAATGTTTATGACCTACCACTGTCATAAAAATGAGAATAAATACAATGGTCACCATTGGCCTCCACGATCCCTAGTTGGTTTTTCTAGATGGATGGATGGATGGATGGAGTGATATCCCATCCAGTGTGTCATCTTGCCTTGGTGTTCCATGGGCAGTAAAGCAGTAGCGAAAGTTACTTATGATTGAGATCATTTTTGTGCCTAACATTTAAATTTGTTGGATTATGCACATAAAGGTTTGGAAAAATCTGGAAAACCATAATAATACTGTGCACTGTATAGGAATGATACAGTATATGGACCATCGTACCCATATAATGACTTTCCCCAACCGCAAACAATTATTTCAAATGGTCTGTAAGCTATAGCATTAAGATTCACACTCCTTGAGACTAAGGTGCTCAGCCTTGTTCCAGAAGACTATGCCAATGTGTACAAACCAAGCATCATAAAAAGCTATTTGCCAAGGTCGATGCATAATGCACAGAGCCATGACTTGTTTATTTCAAAACTTTTAAAATAAACTGGAACTGCCAGCCCTTCTCATCCTCAGTAATGCTTTTATGCCCATGCTCTAAATAACTTCCCTAAAGGTTGGAGATGTGAAGTGGGTCGAAGTCCATATTAATGCTCATTGTTTAGTATGGAATGGGCTATTCAAGGACAGATTTGGGTGTAATCTTCGAGTGTCCACAAACTTTTGACCATGAAATAACTAATAAACATCCAAGCTGACATCAGTTATGCCACTGGGACGAAATATGTCTGATTAGTAAGCTGTTCAACCATTAAATAAGAAGCTATACTTCAGCAAACAAATACTAGAGTGTCTAGAGTAGACCACACTTTTCTCTGATTAAATTCTGAGTTATTTTAAGCCTCATGTAAGACTCATTCTCGGTATGACAAAACTATCCCAAAATAACTGATTAAAACCTTCCATTAACTTTCCAATGCTGTAATACTGTAGTAAGATAATCTAAGTGCTCTATATATAGCTTGCCATGGGGTGTTTTTGGAGAAGTTCCCATTGTCGGCCAGAGTGTGCGTTGGTGGGGGGTGGGGGTGGGGTTGGTGTGTGGGTGTGCGTGTGTCTGTTAGGGGCTCAGTGACAGAGGGGATGTTGTCCTTGAGCCCAGATCTCATGCAAGCATAGTTTCTGCACAATGGTTCTAGGGTCCACAGGATATCCTGCTCTCTGCTCACCTTCATCACCATTCTGAAAACAGAGCCTTCCGTCATGGCTGTTCTCTGTGTCTTGCTCTTTTATGACATAGCAGACAAAGCTTACCAAAAAGAGAAACAACATTTAATATGAATGTAACTAAATATATAAAGAGTTATTTAAAAAAAAAAACAATTATATTTGCTTTGTTTTTGTTATTGTACAAAGATATGGTCTTGCCAAATAATATCATTCTGTATCAGAAATGCACAGAGAGGTACATAAAATAAACAGAACACCTTGTAGTATAATCTCAGCATTTCAACCCACTACTCCACGTTGTTCATGTAAACTATATGGCTAAAAGTATGTGGACACTATCACATCCATCTGATCATCTCACCCATGCTTGTTCAACATCTCATTCCAAAACTATACTATAGGTCCCATCCTTACAAGCCTTCACTCTTTAGCCAAGTCTTGTGAGGATTCAATCATTCAGCCTTGCATTAGTATTAATTGTCAGGCAAGGTCTTATACTCAGTCAGCATTCCAGTTTATCCTTTTTAAATCCATATCCAATTTACCTTGGCAAATTTGTATAATCATGGAGCTTGCTTTGTGTTTAGGAGCATTTTCATGCTGGAAAATGGCTGTTCTTTACATTCAGCAATTTACTGATCAGGTATAATTTTAAAACAATTGACAGGTGAAATAATATTGATTATTTTGTTTCAGTGGTATCTGTGAGGTGGTGGGATATATTGGGCAGCAAGGCAACAGGCAGTTCTTAAAGTTGTTGTATTGGAAGCAGGAAAAATGGACAACTTTGGCATTTTTTATGATGGCTGGATCAGAGCATCTCCAAAACATCAGGTCTTGTGGAATGTTTCTGATACTGTATGTAGTGAAGACTCACAGATACACTTGACAAGTAAAGGCCTGTCTAATATGACTCCACATACAAGCCACTGTAGCACAAATTGTTACAAAAGGTAATACTGGCTATGATAGAATGGTGTATGGAATTGTTGTAGTTGTAGTTGCAGACTGGTATGAATAACCAAACCACCGCTTAAAGTGTCTACAATAGGCATGTGAGCATCAACATAGGACCATGGAGCAATTGAGGAAGGTGGCATAATCTGACGAGTCAAGTATTTTTTTATCATGTGGACAGCCAGAGTTGTGTATGGATTGCTTACTTGCACTATGGGAAAAAGGCAAGCCAGCATAAATAGTGCGGTGCTCTGGATAATGTTCTGCTGGGAAACCTTGGGTTCTTGCATTGATGTTACTGTTACCAAGGGTGCGACTTTATGGTAAAGGAATTCCCTCATGGCAGTGGCCTCTTTCAGCAGGATAATGTGCCATAAAAAAATGTACAGGAATGGTTTTTATTTCTGACATCTCCTTCCAATTGAGCATCTATAAAATGTACTGGACAAAATTAGAATGTTCTGCTGATGCATTGGTTGAGTGATACCACAAGGCACCCGCAGAGGTCTTGTTGAGTACATGCTAGACTAGTCCGAGTTGTTTTGTTGCCACAAGGACGACCTGCACAATTTTAGGTAGGTGGTTTTAATGTTCTGGGTGATTTGTAGGTTTGGATTATTATTATTATTATTAATTTGGCATTTGTGACCAACACACCTATTCCATTTATGCAGTCCATTGTGCCTTAATATATGCTCCCTAGTTAAAGAGGATGCATGACCTATAAACATAATGTTTCTTTTTTTGGTTTTTATATTAACAAAGGGCACAATGATGACAGTTTATGTGCTATACACTTTATAAAAGTAGACAAAAATAGACCTCATTGGTCAATAGCACAACATCACTGAAAGTTTATTCTTCAGGTAATCCTCAAGAAATTCAGATAATCCTCAAGAAATTTATGCAACTTCCTAGTGAACATGTGACTTTTGGAATATTCCAGATATGTTAAGTTCTGAAGTGTGTTTAGTTAACAGGGTTGAGATAAATTGTGAAAAAAATCTAAATATACAGTTTTCATAATGTATAGTGAATCATGTACTTAACATAC
>JAOTRS010000048.1:2405657-2418230 GCA_028565755.1 Dinotopterus cunningtoni | reverse complement strand
TCTTTGAGTTCATCTCATAAAAAATGGGAGCAAAAACAAAAGTGTTGCGTTTATATTTTTGTTCAGTATATATATAGCTTTTTTAAATTAGCTGGTTCTGTCACATGCGCAACCCAGGCACATAACCATTTTGGAAACCATGGGTACACAAATTCACATGATTGCATCAAAATGATCGATAGATTACATATTACATATATAATTTGACTTTAACTACCATTAGTTAAAATCAATTATAAAGCTGAAGAGGGAGCTTCACAAAACACTTAAAGGGTTTGTGATACCAGTGTCGCCATGGGATCTTATTGGGCAAGCATGTATTTAGGCCCTATGAGGACATACTTATGTTCAGCAAGCATATATTTATAACAAAACATCTTCATTTTCATATTCTATACCTCCTATTCTGTATAGGGTGGCAAGGACCTGGAGGGTACTAATGCACACACTTAACCTAAGAAATAAGAAATGTGTGTTTTGTGATGTCAGGGATGTTTATATGTATGTAAATGTGTGTATGTATCCTGTACAGAGTTGCAGGGAGCCTTCCAAGTATGGAAATGTACAACCATCATACCGCCCAGGAAGGAGACTGATTCTGAGTCCCAGAGAGGAACATTTTTTGGTGCAAAATGTGCGAATCAACCCCAGGATAACAGCAAAAGACCTTGTGAAGATGCTGGCTGAAACAGTACCACTGAAAGGTTACTTAGGAGGAGAAAGTTATTACTTTAAAACCACCATAAAAAGCCAGATTACAGTTTGCAACTGCACATGCGGACAAAAATCTTAATTTCTGGAGACATGTCCTTTGGTCTGGTGAAACAAACATTTACCTGTTCATCCTTAATGATAAAAGGTATATTTGGAGGTAAAAGGGCGAAGCTTTGAAGCCAGAACACCATCCCAACTGTGAAGTATGGTGGTACTATAATTTTGTGGGGCTGCTTTGCTGCAGAAGAAACTGTTGCACTTCAAAAAAAGATGGCATCATAAGAAGAGAAAATTATGTGGATATATTGAGGCAACATCTGAAGACATCAGCCAGGAAGTTAAAGCTTGGGCGCAAATGGGTCTTCCAAATGGACAATGACCCCAAACATACCTCCAAATTAGTTAGAAAGTGGCTTAAGGACAACAAAGTCCAGGTATTGGAGTAGCCATCGCAAAGCCCTGATCTTAATCCCATAGAAAATTTGTGGGCGAAAAGGCAAGTGCAAGCAAGAAGGCCTGCAAACCTGACCTAGTAACACCAGTTCTGTCAAGAGGAGTGGGCCAAAATTCCAGCAAACTATTGTAGAAAGCTTGTGGAAGGATGCCGAAACGTTTGGCCCAAGTGAAACAGTTCGAGGAAATTCTACCAAATAGGGTTAGGGTTACTAACCCTACTAAGGAAGTGTATGTAAATTTTTGACTGATGAAACGACAAAAATTCTCCCATGCTCGAGTCTGACATTTAACAAATGCCAAAAATATGTTAATATTTATTGAGCTAAAAAAAAATTTTTTCTCTGATTTTATGTTTGACAGGAAAGAAGAAAAAAGCTTTTGTGTTTTTTTTCTGAAGTGTATGTAAATATCTGGTTTCAACTGTATTGAAAGACCGTCAAAAAATAAACCCTTTCCATAAGTACAGTCAGTGTCCTTCTACTGCAGTGCCTGGCATAATGAGCTTGGATTAAGCAGACTGTTGTGCTAAATATAAATTGTGAGAAAGCGCGTGTGCTTTAAACGTAACTTTTTCTGCGCGTGCAGTGCTTTAGTGAGGGGAGTTAAATCTTAGACACCACGGTTGATTGCGTGGAGCACGTGATTCACGTTGCGAGGAATGCGCGCGCACACAGACCCTACTATCTGCGCGCGCGCGTTCCCTACAGGCTGAGTGTCTGTGTAACAGCGCCTTTAATCAGACATGATCAGACTCAAGCCGAGTGTATTTTCTACTGCAGAGGAAAGTCTTTCTGATCAGCTCTCCCAGCCACACCGAGGACTAACTGGATAAACGATTCAACCATTCTAAATCTTGGGTAAACCATTTAACAGTCTTTACTTTTCCATTTAAAATACAACCGGCATGTAAGAACTAGACCTTTTCTCATTCTGTATTTCTAAACATGTTATGCAGGTGCATGACTGGGTCTGGCTTACACATACACTTATCTTTATAATAACGTAAAATTCAATACTTCTTTAAACTGAATCAAAACTAATTGCAATTTACTTTCCGAAAGATGATTTCCAATGATGATGAATAGAAAAGAGTGCTGCGATCGTAAATAAAAATAAATAAATAAATAACAACGAATAGTGCGTTTCAGTGCTTAATGATTGGATCTCCAGGCTGTTTACAAACACATACTGACTAAGATCAGATTAAATATTTAAACTTCTTGTTTTGATTGTGTTTTACATTTAGGAAAAGATGCGCATGCAAATTGTAGACAAAAACAAAACATTTCATGTGTGTACACTTTATAATTATGGGTGGCTCTTTTTTCAAATTGAAGCGTAGCCAAAACTAACATGCATGCAGAAGTAAAAGTTCTTAGTACGGGACCATTACTGACACCATGTACACATTGATTCACATCTAGTAGCAATTGAGGTGTAGCCAGTTCACTTACACGCATGTTCAAAATGTTTACCCAGGCATTATTTCTTTATTCTTTTATTCCTTCCTTCATTTGTTTATTCTCCACTAACAGCTTTATCCTGTTAATTTGATCTGCACACACGCACAATTTTTATACCTTTCTCATAAAAATCATTTTTTATACATTCCTCTAAAAATGATTTGTAACAAGGCTTCTTGTTAAAAGTGCTCTATGTCACAGACCACCATGTATACACACTCAGTCATAGCCACTCTGACAACCAGACAAGTTGAAAAACACATGGAAATGGTGATGATGCACAGAAACACATGCAGTATCTGTCTCCCCCACAGGCAGTAAATCAAGCTCAGGATTTAACCTGGGACCCTGAAACTGTGCATTTCATTTTATGCTGTTTATATGTTTTAATTAATTGACTTATTTGATTACTATACTTTTTATAGCTTAAAATGAGCCTAATATGCATAACAGTTAAACCTCCCCATAACCCCACATCATAACGTAAGCGTCTCTCCTGTGGTGTCTTAATGTTTGTAATCTGTGTAATTTTTGTGTTTCATGACCGTTTATGCTTTTCATTTTTGATTTACTTTAAAGATCCAAGGAAATGGCAAACAACACCACCGAGTTGTCCTGTCCCTCAATTGATGACTTCCGAAACAAGGTCTACTCCACTGCCTACTCCATCATCACCATTTTCGGCTTGGTGGGGAATGGCTTTGCACTGGTGGTGCTCATTCGGACCTATCGTCAATCTTCGGCCTTCCATGTCTACATGCTGAACCTGGCGGTGGCGGACATTCTGTGTGTGTGCACGCTGCCTTTCCGCGTCCTCTACTATGTGCAAAACGGCAACTGGATACTGGGTGACTTCCTCTGCCGCATCAGCTCGTATGCACTCTATGTCAACCTCTACTGCAGCATCTTCTTTATGATGGCCATGAGCTTTACACGCTTCCTAGCCATTGTCTTCCCTGTGCAGAATTTGCGCATGGCCACTGAGAGGCGGGCACGAGTTGTCTGCATCTGCATTTGGGTCTTCATTTGTGCCACCAGCTCCCCGTTCCTGGTCTCTGGCCAGTACTTTGACACGAAGACCAACAAAACCAAATGCTTTGAGCCACCAGCGGAGTCCAAAAGCCTCAAGAAGCTGGAGGCTCTTAATTACTTCTCACTGGTGGTGGGTTTCCTTGTGCCATTTCTAGTAATCCTGGTTTGCTATGTTGGCATTGTGCGCGCACTGTTAAGAAACTCTAATGCAATGAAGAAGCAGCAAAACACACGCACTAAGGCCATCCGCATGATCGTAGTTGTCATGCTGGCATTCTTTGTCAGCTTCATGCCCTACCATGTGCAGCGCACTGTGCACCTCCACTTTAAGAAGCAAGGCGCTTCCTGCGATGAGATCAACTTCATGCAGAAGTCTGTCGTAATCACGCTGTGCCTGGCTGCTGCCAACTCCTGTTTTGACCCCATGCTTTATTTTTTTTCTGGTGAGAACTTCCGTCACAGGCTCTCGACTTTCCGCAAGACATCAGTGAATTCCCTTAACATGAAGCGAAACCGCAACTTGCCATCGTCTTCCCGTCCTCTGCAGCAGAGCGAGCTGGAGAAATGCAGTAGCTTAAGCAAACTTGGGTAGAGCTGAAGATGGCAGTGTATTCTGGGTAAATGAAGAAGCAAACAGTGAACAAGGATATAGAAGCAAGTAATGAGCATGATGATGTGGTTGGATTTGTTTGATATAATAGAAAATGTATTCATAAGAAATCGCATTAACCCACTCATTAAGCTAAGGCCAAATCTTACATTTTCATATGAATTCAGGTGGGCAAAGTGGTGCCTTATGGAATTAAAGAGAAACCACTGTTCCTCTTTATGGATGCTCAGGTTCAACCTAAAGGACATGAAGTAAGTTCAGTATTAGAATAGTCCATGAAGTGTAAATGTAGCTTACCTGGTTTATTGCACTTCCTTTTTCAAAATATTACTTATCAAAAAATGTTCTAGAAAGCCTAAAAAAGATAAAGGCAAACAGAGATTATAAACTTACCATAAATGGACTAATGCTCAGCAGCCTGCTTACAAAATAATGTGTACACTGTATTAATGATGCTGCTTTATATACGTAAGGCAATGAGAAATTACCACTGACAGACTGCTTTTTTGTTTTATTATTATATGTTCGTATAATTGACAATCAGGCCTAATTTGCTTGTATTTTGTAAAGTGCCTTTTGTATGTCAATAATTGCAAATGTTAAGGCATTGTGTATGCAGTGTGCAAATGCAACAAGGCATATTTATATACAAAAGACAAATTCTATATACAGTACCTGACCAGCGGACTTATTCACACTGAGGGTCAAATTAGAGGTGCCACTGATCTACCTACATACCATGCTATTTGGGAAAAGAATATTGTGCTCTGTACAAAGATTAACCCATACTCACAATTTACCTAGGGGCGTTGGAGCTGTGAAGCCAACGTTTGCACTTATTTCCCATGCAATAACCAGGGAACTGAAAGAAAAAAAGTCTTCATTTTCCAATGCTATTTTGGGCTTTGTTGGGTTGGAAATTTTAAGACCTGGTAGCTCTGTCCACAAGGGTGTAATTACTACAGTCGACAGCAGTTACTGTCATCCTTTAGTTCTAGAGGTACTAGAGCTGGTGGCTGCTGACATCTAGTGGCCGATATGGTAATTGCATGAAACTATACATTCGGTACAACGAAACATACTGAACTAGCGTACTAAATAAATACTTAAATATATGCTTTCTTAAATATATGCACTAAAGTTGAACAGTATAATATGTCATAGTATTTAATAAGAATAACGTAAATTGTCTATTACACAGGTAATGAAGGACCCCTCTCCTAAACATTTTAATGATTTTTCCTGCTCTATTATTCCCATTTAATTTCAGGAATGGCGTTAATTAGCTGAATAGTTAAACTAGGTGTGA
Source organism: Dinotopterus cunningtoni (assembly GCA_028565755.1). Classification (NCBI taxonomy): domain Eukaryota; kingdom Metazoa; phylum Chordata; class Actinopteri; order Siluriformes; family Clariidae; genus Dinotopterus; species Dinotopterus cunningtoni. The sequence goes on along the minus strand of JAOTRS010000048.1, from coordinate 2,412,646 downwards.
TAGGAGCTGGGAAAACACTAAAATGTGCAGGGCAGGCAATGCTCCAGGCCCAGGAATGGGAATCACTTGTCTATTATAACGTTGCAGCTTTAATCAACTAAATGTAGTAGCATGAAGGTGTGCCTGAATTTGGGTTTACTTGTTGCTTTAAATAAAAAAAAAAAAAAATTTAATTATAATTATTATTAGTTTTTGTCAATTTAAAATATTATACACTGCCCAGCCAAAAAAAAAAAAAAAAGTTGCACACCCCAAGACTTCTTTGACCGCCTTTAGCTTTGGTTCTTGTGTAGTCTTGTGCTGAATTCACATGTGATATGATTCATGCACTTATCTTCTTACTCTGATATTGCTCTGGTATAGGATCAATCTTAACTCATAAGACCACCATTGCTCCAAAGTCCAATCTTCCTGATCCCTAGCAAATGTAAGTGTTTTTTCCCCTGACTTTCCTGTAATTTGTAATTTTGTAATTTAAACAGGGAGACAAATGAAATCCCAAATTAGTGCCATCTTTTTTAGTGCTTTATTTTAATTTTTTTCTCTTTTTTTTCCTTTTTTTTTCTTTCTTACAATTAAATGATTAATTTTCTAATGTTTTCCTCCAGCCTCAAAATCACTTCTTATCTTGGAACCCACACTTCCATATCTAACACTCAGCCTAAATCAACACACAACAGAATATGGTACTATTGTAGATACTGTTGACACTTTAAGCTGTATGAGCGACTGATACCATTCCCGAAGAAGTAACTGTGCAGTGTGTTATGACTGTGCCTCTCATGATGATCATTTATGTTTGCTGTGTACTGTAACGTTGCTGTAAGAGAAAGCATATGAAAGATGTCTTTTGCATATTGTACATTGTAGGCTATTTGTGTTTATTACAATAAAATTTGAAACCACAGGTAAATCCCTTTTAAGGACATACCTTTGTATAAGTTCAATAAATTATATATAGGCAGCATGGTTCAGTAGTGGTTAGCACCGTGGCTTTGCATCTCCAGGGTCAAGGGTTCAAGACATTAGGTTAACCGCCTTTCCCAAATTGCCTGTTGTGTGTGTGTGTGTGTGTGTGTGTGTGGGTACACGTGTGCGCCCTGTGATGGATTGGCACCCTGCCTTGTTCCCCAAGTTTCCTGGGATAGACTGTGTGTGTGTGTGTGTGTATATATGTGTATGTGTATGTGTATATATATATATATATATGTGTATGTATGTATGTATACACTATATTGCCAAAAGTATTCACTCACCCATCTAATTCATTGAATTCAGGTGTGCCAATCACTTCTGTGTATATAACATCAAGCACCTGGACATGCAGACCGCTTTTACAAACATTTGTAAAAGAATGGGTCGCTCTCAGGCACTCAGTGAACTTCAGCGTGGTACTGTGATAGGATGCCACCTGTGCAATAAGTCTAGTCGTTAAATTTTCTCGCTACTAAATATTCCACAGTAAACTGTTAGTGGTATTATAACAAAGTGGAAGCGATTGGGAATGACAGCAACTCAGGGGCAAAGTGGTAGGCCACGTACAATCACAGAGTGAGGTCAGCTGATGTTCAGATGCATAGTGCAGAGAGGTCATAACCTTTTTGCAGTCAATAGCTACAGACCTCCAAACTTCATGTGGCCTTTGGACGAGTCTGGGTTTGGTGGTTGTCAGGAGAACAGTACTTGTTGGACTGCTTTGTGCCAAGTGTAAATTTTGGTGGAGGAGGGATTATGATGTGTAGTTGGGCTCGGCCCTTTGGTTCCAGTGAAAGGAACTCTTAATGCTTTAACATACCAAAACATTTTGGACAATTTCATGCTCCCAACTTTATGAGAACAGTTTAAAGATGGCTCCTTCAAGTTCCAACATGTGCACTAAGCATGGTCCATAAAGACATGGATGAGTGAGTTAGGTGTGGAAGAACCTGACTGGCCTGCACAGAGACCTGACCTCAAGAATGAGGGATGAATTAGAGCGGAGACTGCGAGCCAGGCCTTCTGAGCTCATAAATGTGCTTCTGGAAGAATGGTCAAAAATTCCCACAGATACACTGCTAAACCTTGTAGAAAGCCTTCCCAGAATAGTTGAAGCTGTTGTAGCTGCAAAGGGTGGGCCAACATCATATTTAATTCTATGGATTAAGAAGTGGATGTTACTTAAGTTCACATATGCATGTGAAGGCAGGTGAGTGAGTATTTTGGTAATTTATTTATATTTACAGTGTTAATCCCTGAATGATTTGGGCTACAATAAGCCAAGGAATGTTGTACATTCAGATCCCCGCGTTTTCGCTTCGAACTTTCCTCCTTGCTTCCTTCCTCCCACTATGGGAAGACCCTAGTCAGCCTTACGGAATTTCGCTCGCATTGCGCATGCGCACGATCCGAGCCTGATGGCGATGTAGAACCGCGAGATCAGGAATTCACCTCAGATGTCCCTTCTTTCAGCCGAGTGGAGGTTGTGGTGGGGATGAACGTGTACACGCAGACGTGCAGAATAAAGCGGATCTCGGGGACGGATTAAAATCGGTTTTTTTTTTTTTTTTTTGCGTTTCACCACCACCTCGTGTAATCCCATGCGAGCTGCGTCGTCCATGTCTCCTCCGTTCCGGCACTATTGCGGTAGGCAACGACTCTAATTTCCTCTCTTCACATCAGTCATGTAGCGAAACGCCGCTGCTTCGAAGCTACGCGTTTGGGGTCCTGTCCGATTTCCATTTGCAGACTACTCCCTCCTTATGGTCACCGATTCAGACTACGCCCTGTTCGTCATTAACTGACCCTCATCATTTTCCCAACTTCCGCCTGGATCCGAATACTTGGAAAAAGCAAACCGGTTTTTATTTATTTATTAATTAGTTTCTTTAATAGATTTTTTTTTTACTCACGACCGCTAACTAGTTAACTTATTACGAAATATCCTTTAAGGCGTTTTTCCCCACAGTGAAAGCCGTTAGGTAGTTATTGGGAGTAACGGTAATGTTGCTAAGGGTGCTGTAGTCTGATTCAATACGTGGCAGCGGTTTATTTATTTATTGTATTTACTGGATGAAGCTACAATCATTTGCTCTGTTCAGTGGCCAAGTAAACACTTGTGCACTAGCTGTGTGTTTAACTGGTCACTACTGGTCTACTGTTCCCAACAGCTAAGGGTTGTTTCGTGTCCTTTTGTTTGTTTGTTTGTTTGTTTATTTTAATTTAGCTATTGCTTTTATCTAAAGGTTAAGGTTAATCTATAGCTTAGGGTCTTGCTTGAGGAACTAGTAATTCCAACCAGAGCATTAGTCTTCTATTTTTATTGAATTTTATTCTATTCTATTTGTCAGACCTATTTCACATTCAGCGTAGTGGTTAGCGCTGTCGCCTTGCACCTCCAGGGTCGTGGGTTCAATCCCCGCCTCAGGTCTGTTTGCATGGAGTTTTCATGTCCTCCCTGTGCTTTGTGGGTTTCCTCCGAGTACTCTGGTTTCCTCCCACAGTTCAAAGACATGCAGATTAGGCTAACTGGCATTCCCAAATTGCCCGTAGTGTGTGTTTGTGTGTGTGTGTCCAGATGAATTGGCACTCTGTTCAATATGTACCCCACCTCATGCCCGTAGGTCTCCTGGGACAGGCTGCAGGCCCCCGTGACCCTGTACAGGATAAGATGAAGATGATGATTTACCGAAAACAAGGATGATTTGAATTAATATATTATTTTTAATTTATTAACACATTCTGCTGCTTTTAATGATCATTCATAATTGTTATTAAAAATACTAATGATATGGCAGGTATTTTCCAGTTCTGCCTCACATTACTCAAAATATCATATAACATTGATATATGGATATGGTTTTCAATATCATTACGTAAGTTATCACACTTCTGCTCAGGGTTTACAGATGCATTACACATCTTTCTATATTACGAAACCTTTGTGACGTAATGGCCTAACTACACTTCGGTCTTATTGGTGGATTGAAAGTTTTAGATCATTCTGTTCTCACTGAATGATTCAAGGCCGTGGGAATCAACCTCCTCTGTTACACATAACATTATACGATAATTAGCGTGATGTGTGAAAAAAATTATTCCATCACAAGAATGAATTGTAATAAAGGTAGCATGTTACACAGACAAACTAATGACTAGCAGTGGATTACAACTGTGTGAGTGTTATTAAATCGTTCCTCAGACAGAAGTAAAGTCTGTTCAGGTATTTTCCCTGTTCTGAGGCAAGGTTTTGACCTCCAGTGCTGAATGAACACTTGCAAGTTGAATTGATACCTACAGGGGTGTATTAGCTCAAACAGTGTTCATTTAGCTCCAGATGGATGTGTGTGCTTGTTTGTTCAAAGCAGCGGATTTTTGCTGCGTACCCTGCTATTCTTTTTTTGCAGGACTGACTTTACCTTGGCTCTTGTTAGTCTGATATGAGGAAACATTTTCTTGTGTGGGTTTATCAGGGAACAGGAAACACAGACACAATGTGTTTAACCAGAAAACTTATCAGTCTAGAGTTATACACCATATCCATGAGCTAGTCTGTTAGCCACAGACCTTGAATAGGAAAACTATATTTTAATGTATCCTTGTTAAAAAGTGGGCTTATTTTTGGACGTCTAGTGATGTATTCCAGAAGAGTGTAGAGAAGGAAGGTGAAAGGAGTGGTCACAGGAAATCGAGGCTCCCTGTTTCAGCATCTTTTGTCCTGCAAGGGTTTGGTTTCCTTAGTGCCCCGCGTCTGGTGTCACACCTTTCAATGCCTGGCCTCATGCTGGATGCCCTGAGGGCATTTTCACACTCTGATCTAATTGTTTGCTCTCCTCATTCCCTCCCAGTGACACAGGCAATCTGTAACATAGTTCACAAAAACTGGAATGAAGTAGCAGTCTTACGGCTAATAATGTTTCAATTCAACAAGTGATACAAAATAAAAAATACCAGCGTCACGATTTCAAGATGTTTTATTAACGCAGTTAAACAGTGATAAATAAATAAAAAAAGAAAAAAAGAAAAAAATGGTTAAACTGTACTTTTAACAGACATACACAGGCTACAAATGACCTTTGGAGCTTCAGGCGACACCGTTAATCACAAAAAGATATGAATCATTGCCTTAAATGCACAGAATGATTTATTTGTGCATCATATTACACTCATGTGGATGACCTAGCGGCCAAAATGTAACAGCTCCCGAAAGTGAGAATGCACAGCATGGAAGCTTATTCTCATCAACAGAGCTCTTCCTATAGCTCAGTGACCAATGACCTTTGAGGATGTAGTCTTCCATATCAACAGCAGCAACAGGAAAGGATTTTTTTTTTCCCAGCAAGTAGAATTTACAGACTTTGAAAATTACAGTACATTTGCCTAGACTACTAGTCACTAGTAAATGTATACTGTCGGTCAATTTCAGGGCACACACACATACATACAGACACACACTACAGGCAATTTGGGAACACCAATTAGCCTAATCTACATGTCTTTGGACTATAAGAGGAAGCCCACCAAGCACAGGGAGAATATGCAAACTCCGTGCACACAGACCCGAGGCCACAGTTCTAACAACTAAACCACCGTGCCGCCTTCTCTTGAACATTGCATTCCAGATAACAGATTCCCTTCCGTGGAAAGTCTTTCCACTGAATTTTGTGATTTGTTCATTCAGCCGCTAGTGAGGCTGGTCTCTGATATAGGGTCAGAAACTTGATGTTCAGTGGAGTCGAGGTCAGGACTCAGCTCAGGCCTCTTGAGGTCTTTTACTCCAACCATGTGTTAATGGAAATGGCTTTGTGCATCGTCATGCTGGAACAGGATCGGTCTTCTTAGGTTCAGTGAAAGAAAACTGTTATGCTACGGAATACAAAGATATTATGTACAATTGTTTGCTTCATGGGTGCAAATGGGAGGTCACACAATTTCACACACAATAAATTAATATGCGTTAATCTGCAGCCCCTAATATGAGCACATGGGAAAATTATCATAGTGTGCAAAAAATCTTCAAAGAATTGTCGTAACAATCATTAATGATACAACCACTTGTTATCAAGAGTCAGTACATAAGTTATAAAAGCACTGTAATATTGATATTAGTATTATTTATCATAATATTGCTATTACAGAATCATACTGTATCACCCAGAGATGAAAGTCATAGGCTAAATGCTATTGAGCAAAGGTGAGTAAAAGAATCGCTTGCCTGGAGTTAAATGTATTATGTTTTCATAAAAAAGTTGAAAGTATTGTGTTTGAATGGATACATTTTTTTACATACAAACATCTTACTCTTAAAAATATTTTCAACAATTAGCAAGTATATGTAATTATGATATTAGAAAGCGGATTAGCATTGGCACATGTCTGTGCAGGACTAAACAGGGCTTGAGGTGCTTTATTCAAGAGCAGCTGTTGAACAGAAGCAAATGGAAGGAACAGGCGCCCGCCGATGTCAAAGAGTTATTGTGTGGCACTGGTGCCCTTGGCCATGGGGTGCCTGGCACTGCCAGGGCTCTTCACCCACAATCCCACACTAAGCTCTCACCACTTGCGGTCTTCTATTAGTGTGAGAGAAACTGAAAGATAAAGAGACACAGGAATAACTGAGTCTTTATTATTCACGTGATTTAAAATTTTTTAAAAAAAATGAAACCTTTACTAAAGGTACATCCCTGATAAAATACGAGCGTACCATCACCAACTGAGCATACCATCCTTACAAACATTACAACTATATCAAATAGTAATTAATCATTGATAATACAGTAACAATAAAATGTCATTACAGAGAAATATACATGATTATACGCCATACGCTAATATAACGATTGATGGAATGTTGTTTAATAAGTTGAAATCCATATAGGCTTCTAAAATTTGACTTTGGCAAGTAAGCGAATATAAAAACGAGTCTACCATCTGTCAGTCTTTAAGCTCTACTTAGTGTGTGGAAAGCTGTAAAAAAAAAAAAGACAAAACAGTACAATTTACTATAATGTACA
>JAOTRS010000048.1:2393822-2405557 GCA_028565755.1 Dinotopterus cunningtoni | reverse complement strand
TTTTGATAGCGAAAGACTGTTTACTGTTTATGTGCTATAATGAAAGTGATCACAGGAACTAATGTGGTTTTGTGGATGCTACACAACATTAAACAAAATATAAAGAGATAAAATGTTGTTCATTTAGAATAGAAGAATAATTGGTTGTGAGATTGTTGTAGTATAAGCAAAATAAAAGTACTTCAAGATGTGTGGGAAAATAATCTGGTTCATGTCGAGCTGCAGGATCACGCTGTTCTGTTTATCTCATAATAAATGCTGCAATATTTAACCCATTACACTCATATTCCTCACTGTCATCTTTTTAGTTTATATTTAGGTACGTTTATAAAAATTACTGCGTAATACTACATTCTTAACACTAAATAAGTATATAAGATGAACGTCTGAAAATGATCAGACTTGTTAAGAGATTGGGGAAGAATCGATTCAATGAATCGTGTTTCTTTTATGTGTCGATTCATGTATTGCCACATTGACTCCATAATCGATTTTTCAAAATCGCGACCAGAACTGCCATTTTTCAGCTTGATCAGCCATGACTGATCAGCCTCTGACATAAACAATTCTGTACCAAGTACGCAAGCTTTCATAAATTTACATAATCAAAAGTGTTAAAAAGCCTCTGATCAGCTTTTTTTCTTTTTCTCCAAACTCTGAGCAAATTACTGTAGTTTCGTAACCTACTTATTACACACGTCTCAAAACACAGCAAGCGTGTATTAGTCTCGAAACACCCCGCCGTTAAAAGGTGCACATGCCTGCGTTAAAAGCTGCGGACACTCACAAAAAGCTGTCTGTGCTGTGATCGCAACCGACCAACAGGCGTTTGGCTTTGGAGTCATTTGAGGTGGTAATATGTCGCAGTTTCTGTATAATCTAAACAATATAGGCGCTCTAAACTATTCACATATTGGTATCCCATGTTGTTGTTGGTCTTTGGTTTGCTCCCGTCGAGGGGTCGCTACAGCAGACCATCCGATCCGCACACACAACCTGGCACAGATTTCACACCGGTGCCTTTCCTGATGCAACCCTCCCATTTTATCTGGACTTGGGACCGGCACTGCATCCAGGGGCTGAGGTTTGGGCATTGGCATCCCGCGTGGTAGGAGTAAATTGTTCGCTAAGTTTGTATAAATATCATAATTATAGTGGATGACAGAGATACGTGCTGCCCAGTATAAACGTAGCTTTTTATTTTTATTTATTTAAGTTAAATGTTGAACTCTTGTATTTGAAGTTAGTTTGTATTGTTTAAATGCTGCGCTTGTTTTTTTAAGTGAAAATTTTTTATTTATAGGGACCGGGCTTCATTGAATTACGCATGTTCGATTCAGTTGTAAAGCTGTTGAATAAAGCTAAGGTATAAAACTAAAAGTTTTTAAGGTTTGAAAAATTATAACAAAATATACTAAATTGAAATTCATAAAATAAATCAAATAAATCAATTTACAAAAAATCCCAATATTAATTGAATCAGCACCTACTGTAGATATCGTGATTATATTGTATCAAATAGTCACTGATGTTTAACATCACTGCTGATTAAAATTTAAACCTCGGTACTCAGCCATTTTCTCAGACTCTCCTGGCACCTTCTCTCTTTCTCTCTCACGCAACATCATACAGGTAGATTTGTTAGAGTGTAATACTTATGAGGGAAGCGTGTGTGGTCTGAGCTCTCAACTCTGTGCAAATGCACGTCGTTTCGTGCTCTGGCACCGTGCAGGGTTTTCTGTCACATCACACGTGTTCCCCGTGTTTCCTGTTTACAGGCTGGGCTGGATTTGTGCTGAAGAGTGAGCAGTTATTGGCTCCAGATGGGAAACGGAGCATGGAGTTTGGAGCGACAAAGAGAAAACGAGAATCAGACCACATCACTGCATTTATTTCTTTTCTCTTTTTTTCCCACAAACCAGAGATTTTGTGAAGAGGGTTTCAACTTTGCCAGAAGACTGTGTAGAGGTCAAATATGTTCCGATATGAAGGAAAAAGTTCCGTGTCACTTTCCCAGATTTCTCAATCTTTGAATAAATGCTCAGCCTGTTTCAGACCCAGATCACAATGTGGAATATTGATTTGCTAGAGAATTGCTCGTTTAAAAAATGGATTCTTATGAGAACCTCATATTATTGAGAGAAACAAAACTTCATTAAAACCCATTTTAATTTGTCTCCATGTACAATGTTTCATGTATTGAGTGGCTGGTGATCCAGTGCAGAATACTTAATCGTATTTCAGATTCTTTGTTGTCTATTATGTAATGCTTACTCTCATTTAATTAAAATTGTATAGTGTGCTGGATAAACTTTTAAGATGATGCTGTGGTTGAATTCTGGGCTTTCTGCCCTTTAAGTCAATGCAGAGAAAGGTTAGTACAGGTACTCAGCAACGAAATGCAGTTTAGCATCTACCAGACGTGCAAATAGTAGTCTATATGCCTCAGTGCAGTATTGGCCTTGTGCAAATTATAAGTATCAACACGTGCAAGAATGTAAGAATACAATATAGCACATGTTATGTTCAAGCTTGCAATTTTGTTACATTATGGTTTTAAACTTTGATCTTTTCATTGGCCCTGTATATATTATTTTTTCTTTTTTTAATATAAAGATTTCATTAAACATAGAGCAGGCCTGTTACCTCACTATTTCATCACTAAAATCCTCCTAGTTTGATTTCATTGTTCAGTCTGAGATCGCATTGAAATAAAATCAGACCTGTAAGTTATTCAGGACCACATACGAAAGTGGCTGAAATCAGAATGGAAAAGATCGGAGCTCCTGATGTGTCTTGTGCTGTTCACACTGTTATTAAGAAAAAGGTCTGAGTCATGAAAAAACAGGCCACTTTTATCTGCAGTTTGCATGTAAAATGTGGTAATTATTTGGGACATTTTCTGTAATATTACAACTGTATGGAAATATTTATTTTCCTATTATGAAATGGTATTGACAGTAAGATACTCAATACTACAATGTTAGATTAATTTATTGAGAGGCCACTGATAGGCAAAGACAATGTTATGTGATGCACCAGTTATATGATACTTCAGTATCCTGATCCGGTCTATCTCACTTAAAGCTCCTGCTTTTAAAACATGACCGCAGTGTTGTGCTGGTATACTGAAGCCTAGTTCACATTTACATGGGTATTTTTTTCCAATCCTTGGGCATTGGTAGCTCAGTGGTTAAGGTGTTGGACTGCTGATCAGGAGGTTACAGGTTCAAATCCCAACCTGACAGAGTTACTGCCCTTGATCAGACGAAATTTAAGTTGCTTTAGATAAGGGTAAGAATTGGCTATACAACCCTAACTGTAAGAGAGGACAAGAGATAGTAATCGTTTTTTTACAATTTGAAAATGTAATTTTTTTTTTGTACACACAGCAACACGGAAAACAGAGTTTCTAAATATCTTCACATTGGAAGAGGTTTTCCGAAAGGTCTATTTTTCAGTGACCTAAAATAGAGGTTTTTGTGGTTGACAGTTTTAAAGCGTCAGTTTAAATACCCATGTACATGTGAACAAGTTCTGAATGTTTCAGATATTTATCATTTTTCTTTTCTTTATCTCATAGGAATTGATGTCCATGATCACTCTCTTCAGCTATGATGACAGATCAGCACCTCCCACTTTTGGAGGCCACGCCCGTGTTGGCTGAAATGCCCCTCCACCCGCACATGCTCAGCCGAGACGGCATGCAGCAGGTGAGTGACAGTGTGAATGAGGAGAGAGAGATGTTGAGACTGCAGGCCTCGTTCTTTATATTTAACTGATGATCAGTAAAATTTCACATTTTAGGACAGTGTTTGGGTTCAGCGAACATTAGGTTAAATAAGAAGCTTAAGATAATCCACTTATATATACAGCTTGCATATGCTTCATACTTTTTTTCTCCACTTTAATGCAGATTATAGATTTTCTTTTTTTACTGCTGAGTCATATTCTTAAACTCTTTTCTCATTCTATTGAGACTTCACAGGATTGAGCTCTAAGCGCAGGGTTTATTACAAGACCAAGGCAGACAGTCTAGAAAGCACGCTCAGAGTGATAAAGGGACACAGGGTCAGATGAGAGGCAAACAGATAACACCAGACAAGGTCTAACCCATAAACTATGCAGGACTAAGTCAAAACTTGACGCTGAGCAAATCTGATCTTGCTGCATTTGCACTTTTGTCCAAGTTTTGTGACTGCACATATTGTAGTGCTATATATACTTGTATGTACTTGGAAATACACGTTACATGACAAATAAAAATGAAACTGAAATTAGGTTTTGTTTTAACAAGTCATTAATTAGTAAGAGAGTCTGTTCATTCACTGATGTTAATAGGTAAAGTAAAAAAAAGATGGGAGGTCATATATTAGGAAATGTCTTAGGTGCTCAAACCATCATTATTACTAGCTGGTTATGTATCGGGGAGAAGTCCACATGGGCGGCAGAGGCTCAAATCTTGTCTGACCTCCACTCTGTGTTGGTGAAGTCTGCATTTCTCCTCATGATTGGTGGGATTTTTTTCAGGTAATTATTACCCCATTCAGTGTGTACCCTGTCTTATGCTCTGAGTTTTCTGGGATGGACTTCGTGACTGCCTCAACCCTACACAGAATAAGCAATATAGACCATGGATGGATGAATGGATGGTTGGATGGATGAATAAGGCCCACTTGTTTTCTATTGGGGGTATAGATTCCCAGAGGCATATCCTATTGCTCTGGCCATTGCTCTAGACCACAAAGGCTACTCTAATAGTGTTTCTCAACCAAAGTGACATTTAATAAAAAAAAATAATAATAATAAAAAAAAGTTGGCCAAGCAGAGTTGTATGATTAGGTAGAAAGTGCTATATTTGTGCAGAACATTGGCCTCTTTAGGCCTTAACTATCCGAGATGATCGAAAAAAAAACATTGGCCCCATTCTGTAACTGCTCGTGTGATAATGTATTCTCTGTTAAATTATACACTTTACATGTAAACGTTTGTGAACACTTTGACCAACACACCCATATCAGCTTTTTAAACATCACATTTCATATGAATATCCAGTGATGTTTAGTATTAATTTAACAGTTTGACAGCAAAAAACAGGTTTCCACGCACAATTTTCTAACATGCATTAATTTAGGGATGTTTTTGTCCGCAGAAAAATCACTATATATTCTTATTTTAGAGGTTTTGAACTCTCACAAGCACGAGTTTTGCTGCATTTGGGAGACATTTACGAAAGTTTATTTATGAGAGAAAATTAATGAGACGGCTAATGCTACAACACTCAGGAGACGCGTCATTGCTGTGTGGAGATGTGAGATAAACGAATTGAGTGTGGAAACCTGTTACGTTTAGTGTGCCTGGTTATGTGTGTTTTGCAATCAGGATTTCTGAGCTCTATTAAAATTGTATGGGATCACAGAGATTTATGCAGTTGGTTGATGCATAAATAACTTTATAAGGCACATTCCTATACGATGGTAATGTGCTGCCTTTAAAACCTGAAGTTAAACAGGAACTGGTAGGCAAAAGAGGCTGATGATGCTGTAAAATAAAAATATTCTATTATTTTTAGTATTTCTTATAATCTTCAACAAATTTTTTAAATAAAAAGCTTTTCTTTCCTTCTTTTAATTCACTGCCAGTGCCTGAGTACAAACCACAACACAGAAGTTTGCTATAATTTTTCGAGGAAAAATCAACATGCTATTGATACTAACTTGTATATTTGTATGACCACAAACCTAAGTGCAAGACGATTTATCCAATGTGACGAAACTGTGGGTTGTGGAGTTATAGCGTTTTGCAAAATCATACAAAATTCACACAGATATAGCCAAATAATTTTGATTTTGTGTTTTTTTTTAATGCTCTTGTGATTCAAAGAAAGAGTGCATAAAATATTTTATAAGAACGTTTGAAAAAGCGCTTGTAATATTTTTGGAAAACAACATCTAACATCTAAAAATAGATATATCGAATTTTGCAGTCAAGTTATTTAATTATATTATATTACCAGACTCGCTAAACATTACAAACTTTGCATGGAGGTGTATGCTTTTTACACGTTATCACAAGTTTGCATGATTGCTTGTGTAGTTTGGTAAAATAAGACTAGTAAACGTTAAACATAAGTGAACTATGTTAATAATGGATGCCCCCGAAAACATTTCAGACAAAAAGAAAGGAAAACTTTTGATTGTTGTTGTTAATCGACATCATCATCATCATCATCATCAACAACATTACTCCGTTTCTACCTGTTATTACTGAAAAAAGTAAAATTTTCTCCGTTTCCTTTATGTGTGCCATTGCTGTTACTAGATTTAGAGTTGTTCATTAAGTGTTTATATGTAATTATATGCTGCTCCTTATCGGTGGTTTTTGACGGGTGTCATAGCAACACTAAGAATTTGATAAAAAATAATTCTGTTGTCATTCGTCTTTATTTTAGTAGTCTGTTTGGCACTGCATCAGCTTCCAATGAGCATTTTAAACTATGATCTCATTTCATTATTATGGATTTTATTACAGTGTGCTATTATTGTCTGCATTACAGTGTAACATGGTGTGCTATTGTCTGCTGAAAACATTGTCAGGATGAAAATCCTATTATTTCAGCATGTTAGTTTTTAACAAGATCCTTATGCTCCCTTGTGTCTCGTGTGTGTATGTGCACGGATATGTCAATGGTATATATAGTATATAACTGCTATTTCCATTATAGACAGCAAATTTGTTTCGCATACTTTTGTCTCAGACATATCAATCTTAAATCTTCTATAGCCCAAACGCATTATTCAGACAGTCCTGAGTTTTTTAGAAACAGGTATTAAAGTAATAATTCTTATGTTTTTTTTTTTGTGTGTGTGTTTTTGTGAACAAAACTTCGTGTCATGTGAGTGAAAGCTCAGGGTTTATCCGAGCTGAGCTGAGAGAGGAGAAAAGGAGAGGAGCGAAGTGTCTGCATTCCTCATAGCCACACTCTGCCAGCAAAATTTCCAGGAAGAGGAGGCGAAAAGGGGGGAGGGAAAGGGGCTGGAAGTGTACACATCCGGAACTCGGTTCTGATAGCCTCGGCTGATGGGAGGGTGTCAGCCTGTATGTGTGTGTGTGTGTGTGTGTTTGTCTGTGTATGTGTGTGTGTGTGTGGTTGTGTGGGTGGGACTGGTGTGTGCTCTTCTCAGCATGTGTTTTTTTTTCACAGTTACTCTCACGAGTGTGTGAAGCAATAGCTGGTATGCTTTACTGTAGTGTTTATTGTTCTACAGAAGTTCTGTACAATAGTATATTACCTGTTTCACAGTAAAAAAAAAAAGTTTTTTTTTTTTTACTCTAGTCACTTTTCCTGACGACTTTCAATAGCCAGAAAATAAATAACTTTTTCAGTTATAAAAATCAAATCTATGCAAAATAAATACATACTAAGAAGATACCAGATATAGTATTTAGGCAAAATAAAAATTAGATATAAAAAATAGATTTTTCTCTTTTTTGTTGTTGCATAATTTATTTGCATATGATTCAACATTAAGAAATGTTTTACAGATATTAAATACATGCAGTTGGTTATACCCCAGTCTATCCATTCCAAAGCACACTCTTTTATGGCCACAAGAAGAAGAAGAAGAAGAAGTGTGGGTAAATCTTTTATTCATTCATGGCTCCCCCCTTGAAAAAAAAAGCCGCATTCCATGCCTGCTTTCCCATCGTTTGGCCTCCAGATCAAAGCCTGCTGGGAGCTCAAAGGCCACACAAAGAGCAGGAACGAGAGCTCGGGTTGAGACGTGGCTTTTGAGCAACTTTATCTCCTTGAGAGCGACCGTCGGATTAGCCTTGAACAGTCCAGGTCACTGCGTCTAACCGTGGTGTCCATCAGTCCTGACAGGGGGAGAAGGAGATCCCAGGTCACCTTTTCAGCTTTAAGCTTTCAGACCTTGTAACAAAAACTTCCCACGCACAACAAAAATCCACCTGAGGAAACGAAGTTAAAAATAGGCAATTACCAGTTTATTAGACCGTGCTATAAGGCATAGAGGATATGTCATTATTCATTCTAATTAAGCCTCAGTGACTAGGGTATGTGACTCAACCCAGGCGGTGACTGAACTTCCCAACACTCCCACACACACACATTTTACCAGAAGCCTTTTTTTTTCTTCTTTCTTTTTGACACTGACTTGCTCTGATCGTCATTGAAATCACACAAAGAACTAACGAGCTGGGTCAGATGGTGTGCGTGTGTGTTTTATGTACCTGCTTTATAACACATCCTAAAGATTAAATTAGTTCCCTTTTTGTCTACCGTGTTGGTCTGCGTGCATATGGGCTCTGCTAAGGACCAACTGTCTCGTCCTATTTTATGTCCTCTTGCTGAAGTAGGAAAATGACCAAATATTTACTCCGCGCCTTTAAACCGGCTTCTTCAGCCCAAACACATTGTGGGATTGTTTTGTTTTTGCACAGATGAAGCAGCTGCTTGACGTCGTTTGTGGGTTTTGGTACGAGATTGGAAGAAGCCTGGCTGTCACTCCAGTTTGGCGAACTCTTCCTAACTGTTGCGCTAACTCTCCTATTACTTTAACTCTCGAATAGCGTAATCCTCTTGGAGTCATTTATTAGCGATGCCTTGTTTTGAATGTGAGTTATTATACACTGGACACACAGTTCTGCAAATCCAGAAACAGCTAGCCTAGTATGGCACAATGTGATAGCAGGGAAACTGTTCCTTCATTCATTAAGCCTGCACTGATGTGAGGTCAGAAAATGATTGCAATATCTCATCAAGTCAAGTAGGCTTTGTCATTTCTGTCATCTCACAGATGCAATGCATAACAAAATATTTTTCCCCCTTGAGGCACGTCGCTACACTTTACATGAAACAGTGGCAGACTAGAGGATAAATATACACAGTGACAGACAACACAATGTCACATTCATCCATCTGTACATTTTCCATACTTATCCTTACATTCTTATCCTGCGACTATTCCATAGAGCTTAGCGCTGACATACACACTCACACACCCAATCATATGGGCAAATTGGAAACACCAATCAGCCTGCTGTGCATTTCTTTGGATTGTGCGAGGGAAACCACTAACCAAGCAACCCATCAAGGAGATGCAAACTCAGACTATGCACACAGACCGGAGGGGAGATTCCAACCCCCATCTCTTGAAGTGCACTAAGCCCCTGTGCTGCCTCTGAGCCAATATCTAAGAAATAAAACATTTTCCGATATGCACTTAATCAATTATCTGATTATTTATCAATCACATTGCACACTGGTATTGATCATTTCAATAATGGTTTCATCAGCCTCCACTAAACATGTAAGCTATCACACAGACAGACAGACAGAAAGATAGATCGATAGATAGATAGATAGATAGATAGATAGATAGATAGATAGATACATACATACATACATACATACATACACACATACATACATACACACACACACACACACACACACACATACATACATAGTTCATTGATCCCGAAGGAAATTCTAGATATCCAGTAGCAATAGAGACAGTAACACAAAGACCGGTTTGTAGATGTGATTGCACACTTTATATTAATCAGTGTAGACACAGAGTAATGTGAGGACTGACCTAAAGTTACTAAAATATAGATAGATAGAGAGATAGATAGATAGATAGATACTTTATTGATCCCAAAGGAGGTTTTAATAACAACTATAAACAGACTATAAACTATAAAATATAGGTCATTCCCTCAGCTGTTTTTTCCCTTAAAAGTTAAATAGCCCTAGAATCTTCAAATCCTTCATCCTGAAAACTTTCCCATGGCTCGAAATTTAAAGGAGGAGCTTTACCTATAACCTTAAAAGTGCTGATACTGGAGACTCCTTTCTAAAATGCCTAATGAACATCTCTTTCAGTAAAGAGTGATTCCTTGTGGTTTCAAGCCTAATTAAATCACAGTATTTTGTTAAAGTATTTTGGGGCTGTATTTCAACATTAATTATGCATAGATGCCCCCCCCTCCCCCCAAGACCCTTCTTTTTCCTCATCTCTGGGTTTTGGCTCCCAGGAATGGCAATGGCTTTGGGGGCTGGTCGGGGCATTCCGTGCATATTTCTACCCCTCTTCCACCGTCTGTATCCTGCATTCCTTACATACTGCCCCTGTCCGCTTCCTCCCCCATTCTCTCTCTCTCTCTTTCTCTCTCTCTGTCTCTCTCTCTCTCTGTCTCTCTCATTCCATTCACTTTATCTCTCTCCTTCTCACCTTATTCCTCTGCTATGCACTGACTCATGCACTCCATCACCAAATTGCAGGTAAAAACTTGTGCACAGGATTTTGTAAAAAGATTTTTTTCCTTCTGTATAACTATCGTATATTCCCCCCCCCCCCCCCCACACACACACACACACATGGCTTTGACTTCGTTGTGTCAGAGCAGGCAGGGTACATGTGTGCGGAGACAGATGTAACATCCAGGCTGGTGTACATTTCCCATGGAGGCGTAGTTTGCCAAATGGGGTTGGGGCTTTGTGCACATAATCTGAAGGTTGAAGGAAACAAAGACACACTCTTAGAGTGTGTGGACGTGAGGTTTAGCGCTCACATGCTGGAATTTGGATATAAATGAGAATTAGGATGATATTATTATTGTTATTATTATTATTATTAATATTGTTTCATAAACAATAATGCATTATCTCTTTTATGGGACCAAATGATTATCCTGTACACCTTACACTTAAATAGAAATAATGAATTAGTAACACAAAGGGTCTAAAAATCAACAAAGGGTCAAAATTATACATAAAACACAACTAATGTTTGGTTGACTGTGCCTTAGCAGGTTTTACGTTTTTCGCAGAAACTTTTGGTAGCCATCAACAAGCTTCTGGTTGAACTCTGGCTGGATATTTGACCTCTCTTCTTGGCAGAATCAGTAGCTTTCAAATATATTTGTTTGTTTCTTGGCTCGGACCGTACATTTAAGCAATGTCCACAGATTTTTTTCAGGGTTGACACTACAAAATCTTAGACTTTGTTCATTCCACAGCCAGCTTTGATCACAATTTTTTCAACCATCTAGGTGATGATTTGTGGTGATGTTAAATAATTCTGTGGTTGTCTTCCTTTTTCATTACCTCATCCACTTTGTGCAGTGCAATAGTTCACCTGGCAGCAAGCCAGCCCCAAACCATAGTGTCATCACCACCATGCTTAAATGTCTCACCTGAACAATCGTTCAGTTTCCTCTAAAAATGACCAGGCCAACTATGTACAGTACTGATATACAGTACTATGCAAAAGTCCTGAGATATAACTCTCATTTTCTTTATATTTTGCTTCCAAAAAGTTAAAGATTGCATTAAAATATTTTAATGCAATCTTGAGGAATAGTTCTAACTTGATGGACCATGACCTGTTAAGGTTGTTACAGAAACAACTAATTTCTAAATTGTATCTTTAGGCACCTTTTACAGTAAAATTTTTGTTCTATAATTTAATCTACAGTACTACATTTAATATGAAGAAATTAATAATATGTAAATAAAGCCCAGTTTTACTACAACATTCATGTTCATGCAAGATTTTCTTTTAAGACATTATTTGGAAAGTTTTCCGCAGTATAAACAACTAAACACACAAAAGCCGATGTCATGATACTTGTACAGTGGCTTGCAAAAGTATTCGGCCCCCTTGAACTTTTCCACATTTTGTCACATTACAGCCACAAACATGAAT